>JAOPHQ010006550.1:0-92500 GCA_030340625.1 Merluccius polli
AAACAGTTAAGCATGCAAATGAAAAAAGGATAATGTCCTTACAAATACATTTTCATTTTAAATAAGAGTGTCTTTTCGGAACTCACCTGGAACTTCGACGCTTGCCAAACCTGACTGCGACCGCCAACTAGAGATGTTCCGATACCATTTTTTCCCTCCCGATACCGATTTTGATACTTGTGCTGTGGGTATCGGCCGATACCGAGTACCGATCCGATACCAGTATGTTATAAAATTTTTAAAAAAAGCATACATGCATGACTGTGATATGATTATCATAGTGGTAAGGCCTGGCTCAGGTTAAAGTCTTTGTAAAACATGAATAAAAAGAGCAAATTCAAGCCATTTATTTTTAAATAGAACAGTTAACAGCTGGATAGTTAATAGTTAGCCCTTTTTAGTGTTGGCGTTTTATTTAATTTTAACATCTGAATGTTAGGGAGCCCCTCCCTGAGCTACTACCTTACCGTGGTGGAGGGGTTTGCGTGTCCCAATGACCCCAGGAGCTCCGTTGTCGGGGGCTTTTATGCCCCTGGTAGGGTCACCCATGGCAAACAGGTCCGGGGGGAGGGGCCAGACAAAGGGTAGCTCAGAAGACCCCTTATGAAGAAAACAATAAATGGTCTTGCGTGTCCCTCGCCCGGACGTGGGTCACCGGGGCCTCCCCCTGGAGCCAGGCCTGGGGGTGGGGCTCGGCGGCGAGCGCATGGTGGCCGGGCCTACACCCACGGGGCCCGGCCGGGCACAGCCCGAAAGGATGACGTGGGACCCCCTTCCCGCCGGCTCACCACCAGCAGGAGGGGCCAAAGGGGTCGGGTGCAGTGCGAGCTGGGCGGCGGCCGAAGGCGGGGACCTTGGCGGTCCGATCCTCGGCTGCAGAAGCTAGCTCTAGGGACGTGGAACGTCACCTCTCTGGTGGGGAAGGAGCCTGAGCTGGTGCGCGAGGTTGAGAAGTTCCGGCTAGATATAGTCGGCCTCACCTCGACGCATAGCAAGGGCTCTGGAACCAGTCTTCTCGAGAGGGGTTGGACTCTCTTCCACTCTGGAGTTGCCACTGGTGAGAGGCGCCGGGCAGGGGTGGCAATACTTATTGCCCCCCGGCTTGGTGCCAGTATGTTGGAGTTTACCCCGGTAGACGAGAGGGTAGCCTCCCTCCGCCTTCGGGTGGGGGGAACGGATCCTGGCTGTTGTTTGTGCCTATGGTCCAAACAGCAGTTCAGAGTATCCACCCTTTTTGGACTCCTTGGAAGGGGTGCTGGAAAGTGCTCCCTCTGGGGATTCCCTCGTTCTGCTGGGGGACTTCAACGCTCACGTTGGCAGCGACAGTGAGACCTGGAGGGGTGTGATTGGGAGGAACGGCCCCCCCGATCTGAACCCGAGTGGTGTTCAGTTATTGGACTTCTGTGCTCGTCACGGATTGTCCATAACGAACACCATGTTCAAGCATAAGGGTGTCCATATGTGCACTTGGCACCAGGACACCCTAGGCCGCAGTTCGATGATCGACTTTGTAGTCGTGTCGTCGGACTTGCGGCTGCATGTCTTGGACACTCGGGCGAAGAGAGGGGCGGAGCTGTCAACTGATCACCACCTGGTGGTGAGTTGGCTGCGATGGTGGGGGAGAATGCCGGTCAGACCTGGCAGACCCAAACGTATCGTGAGGGTCTGCTGGGAACGTCTGGCAGAGTCTCCTGTCAGAGAGAGCTTCAACTCCCACCTCCGGGAGAGCTTTGACCATGTACCGGGGGAGGCGGGGGACATTGAGTCCGAGTGGGCCATGTTCCGTGCCTCCATTGTTAAGGCGGCCGACCAGAGCTGTGGCCGCAAGGTGGTCGGTGCCTGCCGTGGCGGCAATTCCCGAACCCGCTGGTGGACACCGGCAGTGAGGGATGCCGTCAAACTGAAGAAGGAGTCCTATAGGACCTTTTTGGCCTGTGGGACTCCGGAGGCAGCAGGCAGGTACCGGCAGGCCAAGCGGAGCGCAGCTGTGGCGGTTACCGAGGCAAAAACCCGGACATGGGAGGAGTTCGGTGAGGCCATGGAGAACGACTTCCGGACGGCTTCGAAGAGGTTCTGGACCACCATCCGGCGTCTCAGGAGGGGGAAGCAGTGCATCGTCAACACTGTGTATGGTGGAGACGGTGCGCTGCTGACCTCGACTCGGGACGTTGTGGATCGGTGGAAGGAATACTTCGAAGACCTCCTCAATCCCACCGACACGCCTTCCAGTAAGGAAGCAGGACCTGGGGACTCGGGTGTGGGCCCTCCTATCTCTGGGGCTGAGGTTGCCGAGGTGGTCAGGAAGCTCCTCGGTGGCAGGGCCCCGGGGGTGGATGAGGTCCGCCCGGAGTTCCTTAAGGCCCTGGATGTTGTGGGGCTGTCTTGGTTGACACGACTCTGCAGCATCGCGTGGACATCGGGGGCAGTGCCCCTGGATTGGCAGACTGGGGTGGTGGTCCCTCTTTTTAAGAAGGGGGACCGGAGGGTGTGTTCCAACTACAGGGGGATCACACTCCTCAGCCTCCCTGGTAAGGTCTATTCAGGGGTGCTGGAGAGGAGGGTCCGTCGGATAGTCGAACCTCGGATTCAGGAGGAGCAATGTGGTTTTCGTCCAGGCCGTGGAACAGTGGACCAGCTCTACACCCTCTGCAGGATCCTTGAGGGTGCATGGGAGTTTGCCCAACCAGTCCACATGTGCTTTGTGGACTTGGAGAAGGCATTCGACCGTGTCCCTCGGGGAGTCCTGTGGGGGGTTCTCCGGGAGTATGGGGTATCGGACCCCCTAATACGGGCTGTCCGTTCCCTGTATGACCGGTGTCAGAGCTTGGTCCGCATTGCCGGTAATAAGTCGGACTTGTTTCCAGTGAGGGTTGGACTCCGCCAGGGCTGCCCTTTGTCACCGATCCTGTTCATAATTTTTATGGACAGGATTTCTAGGCACAGCCAGGGCGTTGAGGGGGTCCGGTTTGGTGACCTCAGGATTGGGTCTCTGCTTTTTGCGGATGATGTGGTCCTGATGGCTTCATCAGACCGTGACCTCCAACTCTCGCTGGACAGGTTCGCAGCCGAGTGTGAAGCGGTCGGGATGAGAATCAGCACCTCCAAGTCCGAGTCCATGGTCCTCAACCGGAAAAGGGTGGAGTGCACCCTCCGGGTCGGGGATGAGATCCTGCCCCAAGTGGAGGAGTTCAAGTACCTCGGGGTCTTGTTCACGAGTGAGGGGAGGATGGAGCGGGAGATCGACAGGCGGATCGGTGCGGCGTCTGCAGTAATGCGGACTCTGCACGGATCCGTCATGGTGAAGAGGGAGCTGAGCCGAAAGGCAAAGCTCTCGATTTACCAGTCGATCTACGTTCCTGCCCTCACCTATGGTCATGAGCTTTGGGTAATGACCGAAAGAACGAGATCGCGAGTACAAGCGGCCGAAATGAGCTTCCTCCGCAGGGTGGCTGGGCTCTCCCTTAGAGATAGGGTGAGAAGCTCGGTCATCCGGGAGGAGCTCGGAGTAGACCCGCTACTCCTCCGCGTTGAGAGGAGCCAGATGAGGTGGCTCGGGCATCTAGTTAGGATGCCTCCCGGACGCCTCCCTGGTGAGGTGTTCAGGGCACGTCCCACTGGTAGGAGACCCCGGGGAAGACCCAGGACACGCTGGAGAGACTATGTCTCTCGGCTGGCCTGGGAACGCCTTGGGATCCCCCAGGAAGAGCTGGCCGAAGTAGCTGGGGAAAGGGAAGTCTGGGCTTCCCTGCTTAGGCTGCTGCCCCCGCGACCCGACCCCGGATAAGCGGAAGAAGATGGATGGATGGATGGATGTTAGGGAGAAGAAAAGATGGATGAAAAAAGAAAGAAAAAAAAAAACAGCGGTTAAAGCTAGCGAGTGAGTCCGGGAGAGGGCTCCTCTCCTCGGGCACATTACTCTGAAGCCCCGGTGACGGTCTGGAAGTGCGGATAAAAAAAATAAAAAAAAACAGCGGTAAAAGCTAGCGTGTGAGTCCGGGAGAGGGCTGCTCTCCTCGGACACATTACTCTGAAGCCCCGGCGATGGTCTGGAAGTAGGGTGACCATTTATGAGTTGTTGAAAAGGAGGACACCTCAGCCCGTGGGGGGGGGGTGCGCGCCTCGGACTTACGGCTGACGGGGGGGGGGGGGGGGGGGGAGGCGTGCGCGATCGCAACACACCGCGGACCTACGGCCGACGGGAGGGGGGAGGGGAACCGGACAGTCCGGACGAATGGCCACCCTATCTGGAAGTGCGGATTAATAAATAAAATAATGTGAGCGCGGTACAGCGGACCTGAACCGGATGTGATGAGACCGGTTTCGCAGAAGTATGTTGCGCATAGCCCCTATTAGATTACTCATTGAATAAATTACGTGGTATCGGATCGGTGCCTGGACTCCAGTAGTCGCCGATACCGATGCCAGCATTTTCAGCAGTATCGGAGCAATTTCCGATACTGGTATCGGAATCGGAACAACTCTACCGCCAACAAATATCACCTGGTGCGCATTGCGCACGGGTTGCAGGACAAAGGGATAGGGTTGTTGGGATTACGTGTTGGTGCGTAAGGAAAAATAGTTCCTAAATGGAACTTGAGTAAATGCATTTACTCAAGTTCCATTTAGGAACTATTTTTCCAGCATGCTGGAATAAAACATTTTAGCACCTATATTGGCCATATACATGATAGCATATTGCGTTTGGAATAATAACAATTTTCAATAACACAATTAATGTGTAAACATTACCGTTCACACTAATGTTCCAAAGTTACATCGTTGTTAAGTTAAATAGCGATATCAACAGTGTTTATTCAGTTACACCACTGACAAACAAGCTTTCCTCGAAAACACAATTTCCGTAGGCATATACACTCACCGGCCACTTTATTAGGTACACCTGTCCAACTGCACGTTAACGCAAATTTCTAATCGGCCAATCACATGGCAGCAACTCAATGCATTTAGGCATGTAGACATGGTCAGGACGATCTGCTGCAGTTCAAACCGAGCATCAGAATGGGGAAGAAAGGTGATTTAAGTGACTTTGAACGTGGCATGGTTGTTGGTGCCAGACGGGCTGGTCTGAGTATTTCAGAGACTGCTGATCTACTGGGATTTTCACGCACAACCATCTCTAGGGTTTACAGAGAATGGTCAGAAAAAGAGAAAATATCCAGTGAGCGGCAGTTCTGTGGGCGCAAATGCCTTGTTGATGCTAGAGGTCAGAGGAGAATGGCCAGACTGGTTCGAGCTGATAGAAAGGCAACTGTAACTCAAATAACCACTTGTTACAACAGGGGTATGCAGAAGAGCATCTCTGAATGCACAACACGTCGAACCTTGAGGCGGATGGGCTACAGCAGCAGAAGACCACACCGGGTGCCACTCCTGTCAGCTAAGAACAGGAAACTGAGGCTACAATTCGCACAGGCTCACCAAAATTGGACAATCGAAGATTGGAAAAACGTTGCCTGGTCTGATGAGTCTCGATTTCTGCTGCGACATTCGGATGGTAGGGTCAGAATTTGGCGTCAACAACATGAAAGCATGGATCCATCCTGCCTTGTATCAACGGTTCAGGCTGGTGGTGGTGGTGTAATGGTGTGGGGGATATTTTCCTGGCACACTTTGGGCTTATTAGTACCAATTGAGCATCGTGTCAAAGCCACAGACTACCTGAGTATTGTTGCTGACCATGTCCATCCCTTTATGACCACAGTGTACCCATCTTCTGATGGCTACTTCCAGCAGGATAACGCGCCATGTCATAAAGCGCGAATCATCTCAGACTGGTTTCTTGAACATGACAATGAGTTCACTGTACTCAAATGGCCTCCACAGTCACCAGATCTCAATCCAATAGAGCACCTTTGGGATGTGGTGGAACGGGAGATTCGCATCATGGATGTGCAGCCGACAAATCTACAGCAACTGCGTGATGCTATCATGTCAATATGGACCAAACTCTCTGAGGAATGTTTCCAGTACCTTGTTGAATCTGTGCCACGAAGGATTAAGGCAGTTCTGAAGGCAAAAGGGGGTCCAACCCGGTACTAGCAAGGTGTACCTAATAAAGTGGCCGGTGAGTGTATGTTTTCATGTCGGCAAATGGTCGAAATAAAGTCACGTTGTGACCCGGCGTATTTTAGACTTGTTGAATGCAGAAATGTTTGCTGGGAGTGTTTATTCGGTTACACCACTCTAAAATAAGTTTTCCTTGAAATCACCATTTCTCTAAGATTATGTTTTCATGTAGAAATGAAGTCACGTCGTGACTCGACGTCTTCTGGACTTGTTCGCTTCGACGCAGGTCGAGGAAATGTTTGCTGGGTTATGTCGCTTTTGTCACCGTTCAGAATGTTCGTTCTTGCTTCTAAATTTAAAGGGCCCACACGGTCCGTGTATGAAGTATAATTCATGTACAGTTGTTCACGTTGTATAATGAAAAAGGCCAGTTTAGGGGGTATTGCCTAATTTCATTGTCTGAGACGTGCAATGCAATTCAGCGCGCCAAAGCGTCAGCTTGTTCCATTATCCAAGTTGTACAATGAAATTTGAACAAGGAAGTCGAGAGCCGGAAACAGAGACAGCTCGCCATCAAAGTAAAGCAAGGTAAAAGTTGCGCGTTTTGAATTGTGTTCGTTGCAATGGCTGCAGGAGTCAATTTAAGGAGAGCAAAACAAAATAAATAAACAAATAGCCTAAATAATTAACACAATTCATAGCTGTCAGTCATACAGTCATATTTCTGCCACTTTCCCACAACTGATTGTGAATAAATTGCAAATGGTAGCAAACACTGGAATTATTATAGAGTGCTGTGATTCATGTAGGCATGTCATGATTAATTTATAGGGATGCTCCGATCAATCGGCCGCCGATCGGCCGATATGGACCTTAAACAGGTTGATCGGTGGGCTCTCAAAGTGCAGATCAGAAAAGCTGATCGCATATAAATAAATATATATATATATATATTATTTTTTTTATTTATTTTTTTTGTATCCGAGACTGTTTTTCTGTGCGTGACGTAAATTATATGAGATTGTTTTGTTTTCCGCGGCGTGACGTAAATTCAGGCATGCAAACTAGTCACCTTTCGGCGAAATTCGCCGTTTTGAAGACAAAATGTACCACTTGTGTGATTTGTGGAGATCCGTTGAGAAATGTTTTTTAGGGGGGGGGGAGAGGCGAGCAGGCAGAGAGAAGACGCAGCATTCTGTCAGGCGGCACGACAAGCGGGCGCACTCCCGTGGAACTGACGCTTCCGTGCTCGTCTTACGCATGCGCGCGCTCGTGGGAGCCGTTGGAAGGGACGCGAGCAATTCGCTGTGCAAAGCACGCTGGGATTGTTTGCGGCGCGGAGCCAGCTGCGGCGCTGCCTGATCGGCTTCTAAATTTGCATAAAGTTGGGAGATTTCAACTTTATGCAAATACGAGCGGCGCGAATCCACGCGGTCACCATTCAGCAAACAGGACGTGGGCGTGGGCCGTGACGTTGATCCCTCTGATTCATTACCACAATGCGGGCGGGAGCCAATTGATCCACTAGTCAACACGCCCCCAGCGACCGAGTTTTCAAGGCGGTGCGATGTCACGCGGATAATTCGCTTATAGTGGATATTGACCCGAAGAGTTGAGAACTGTTGACATCTTTTTGACGCGGCGGTTGAAAAATCTGAATCGCGCTCCTCCGCCCGTCACTTCACATGGGGAGCGCAACATGAAGCCGCGCGGCCAGCCGACAGCGCGAGCGGAAAGTCTTTAAAGAGCCGGACGCATATTTGTCCTCCTTTTTGAGAGCGCAATAGTAACACACCGTGCACCCCCCCCGCGCCGGTCGTAGGTCCGCGGTTACGGTCAATATCCACTATACGCGAATGATCGTGCGCGATTTGCCGCCTCCATTCACTTTCTATGGGACGCGAGCAATTCGCTGCGCAAAGCATGCTGGGATTGTTTGCGGCGCGGAGCCAGCTGCGGTGCTGCCTGATCGGCTTCTAAATTTGCATAAAGTTGGGAGATTTCAACTTTATGCAAATATGAGCGGCGCGAATCCACGCGGTCACCATTCAGCAAACAGGACGTGGGCGTGGGCCGTGATGTTGATCCCTCTGATTCATTACCACAATGCGGGCGGGAGCTAGTTGATCCACTAGTCAACACGCCCCCAGCGACCGAGTTTTCAAGGCGGCGCGATGTCACGCGGATAATTCGCTTATAGTGGATATTGACCCTCACGTCGGCCATACGGTGAATATCCACTATACGCGAATGATCGCGCGCGATTTGCCGCCTCCATTCACTTTGTATGGGACGCGAGCAATTCGCTGCGCAAAGCACGCTGGGATTGCTTGCGGCGCGGAGCCAGCTGCGGCGCTGCCTGGCTTGGCTTCTGAATTTGCATAAAGTTGGGAGATTTCAACTTTATGCAAATACGAGCGGCGCGAATCCACGCGGTCACCATTCAGCAAACAGGACGTGGGCGTGGGCCGTGACGTTGACCCTTCTGATTCATTACCACAATGCGGGCGGGAGCCAATTGATCCACTAGTCAACACGCCCCCTGCGACCGAGTCTTCAAGGCGGCGCGATGTCACGCGGATAATTCGCGTATAGTGGATATTGACCGATACTATTGCGCGCGCACGCCGTCAACAATCGCGAACACTCCCCCCCCCCCCCCCCCCATCCATTCTGTGATCGGTGATCGGTATCTGCAGATTAATGATTCCTGTGATCGGTGATCGGATCGGCCCCCAAAAATGCTGATCGGAGCATCCCTATTAATTTACACTAATTTACAAATTTCAACTTATTTATTTGATTAAATAAATAAGTTGAAATTTGCTACCTAATCGGTTATTTATTAGATTAGTTTCAACTTTATTGTCATTGCTCAGAGTACAAGTATGCTAAACTGCATTTTGTTGTCTCTGTACTTGTACAATGAATTAATTTAAATGCTATATAAATAAAGGCTAATCACCTCTCAAATAAAGTTGTGAGTATACAATACAAACAAAATCTGAATCTATAAATAAATAATGTTGATAAACTTGATAAACATCATAATATAAAAAAACATTCACCAACAATAACAATGATTTGACTACTCAATGCAGAGAATGTAGGTAGTAGTCAAATTGAAGAGGGGATGAACGATTTGAAATAGCAGTTAGCTTTACAAGCAGGTAAAACATAACGATGCTCTGATGGCAACAGAGAAAATTCACTTGAATTCAAGTCCCTTTGTTTCACTCCGGTGATGTTAGAACAGATTTTAACAATACTGTTCAGGCTGTTTCTGTCTTTTACTGTGAGGCTGTGAAACCAGCAGATAAAAGAAAAGCTCAGGAAACTCTCAATAAAAGATTGATAAAATACCACAATGGCTATAAATGGTCATATTAAGTAATATGGAAATATTTATATGAAACATTAAGTAGTTTAAGGGGTAAATGGGGTCTAAACTGCTCCAAATTGAAAAGCATGACTAAGGATAAGGTCACCATCAATATGTTGAACACATTTTGCCACTAAATATCCCTTAAAATATGTTTTAGTGATTTTATCCATCTTGGCTCTATATAGGCTGTGAGAAAGTACACATCAGTAAGGGCCTTGGCAGTGAGCAAGATAAAAATGAAACTTTGTCATAGGATGACATTGAATACATCGTTGGAATGGTCTTGATCTGCAGAGTACAGATATGCCACTGGGGACATTCTGGGTGGTTCCTGCTCCTCAGGAATGCCCTTTGAACCTTGAACCTAAGGCTCTTTTAAAGGCTTACAGAAAAGCAACACAATGTGGTACAAACATGGGGAAAACATTTTTGGGAAGCTGTTGACTTCTTCTATCATGGCCTTTGTGGCCTTTGCCAAACCATCAGGGGGCGCTACTGGGTAAGGTCAAAACCAGATTTCACCCAATTAACAATAGTAAAAATGAAATCTGACCAAATAAATGTGCTCCCCAGTCCCTAAAACATATAATACACTTGCGAAGTTCCTTGACACATTTTCACATAATAGGGAAAACATTTTAGAACTACAAAAAACATGGCGGAAAAAAACATGGCGCCGCACACTTCAGTGTATTGCATTTTCCGAACGTTTGTAGTTTTTTAAATTCATTTTCCGGGTTAGGGTTAGCGTTTTGCCCGTTTTCAAGAGAGAAAGTATAACCTGATCATATTTTGTTCATATTATAGGGAGATTGATGTTGTAAAAATATAAATATAGGCTACATTCTATTTCAAGTGTTTTTAGACGTGTTTCCAGCTGCTTTGTTTGTCCATGAATTGGATGAACATGAATTGTTTGGAGTTCACATTGTGGGACATACATTGTGGTGTGGGACAATAATAGTTGTTGTTTTTTTAACAAACTTTATTGTCAACAATATTATGACATTACAACATAAACAATAGTAGGCCTACAGTAAGGACAGTACTTCCGGCTGATAGGTCCTCCCCAATGGGACAGGTGGTCACGGCCATATATATATATATATATATTAACATATATATACAAATAGTATACTGTATATGTCTATGGTCACAGCGTCTTTCAGCCATAGCCCCTAGCAACCTGACGTCATTGAAACATGGTGCAGGAATCAGAGCTATAGAGTAAACATAGAGTTGTTTATAGAGTTGTTTACTCTATAGCTCTGATACAGGAGTAATAACTAACAAATAGGACGGATGCCCACACACCACTGAACGTCAAACGTCTGACGGAGACGATCTCCGTCAGTGACTGACGCTAAAGTGCCCTTACCGACAGTCGCTATTTGACGTTCTGGGAGTGAAACTGTGTTGTTCTGTGTTGTTTTCATAAAGATTATGCAATACATATTACACCACAACTGTTTCTGTGGTGAGTTTTGAAAGCACTAAAGAAAACCGTGACCCGCGTCTTTGAGGTCACTCCGTTTTCAAAACAGCCCAATTTGGCGAGAAAGCCGTGAAGCTGGCAACCCTGCATCACCGTCACCTTAATTATAATTTATGTATTTTATAACCAGCAATTTATGTATCTTATAACCATGAAATGTCCTTAATTGTTGGTTGTGCTTTCTTCAGGCGCCTCCACAGTGCCACGCGCGGATACTGTAGGTACAACACGTTATGTTACTTTGAAATGCGACGTAATCCAGTGTTCACGAAAACGTTCAACGTATGCTTTTGGCGACTGGGTTGGTTATTGTCATGACAACAGAGCCAGCAATAAAGTCAAAAGTTCAAGGTAAATCAACTCTTTCTACCATTCAGACTCATCACAGATCGCAACACTTCTATATAGCCTTTAACGTTCACAAAAAGTAACAGATTAGTAACCTTAATCTAATAAATAAGTTGATAAGTTGATATATAAATGAATTATTACATGCATACATGAATCACAGCACTCTATTAACTCTATTACTCTCCTTAAATTGACCGCTGCAGCCAGCACTAGTGATGGCTCGTTCGCGAACGAATCAGTTCGAACGAACGACTCTTTAAAGTGAACGAACTGACCTCGTTCGCCGCTCTCGTTCGACTCGTTCGTCGTCGTTCGTCTCGTTCGCCGAGTCTCTGACGCGCTGCTGATTCGCGGCGCTGATTCGCGAGTCGTTCCCTGACTGTAATTGACTCGAGGACTGAGACGTCACGACTCACGAGAGCCAGCCAATCGTATTTAAATATCAGTGAAATGGTAAATGCATGCTGTCTTTGTATTTTCTGTGTCATGCCAGATTAATAGTATATTTGAATGTCTCGTCAATCTGTCTCGTTCTTTCATGGTACCGTCTCACGCACGGGACCCGGCCGGGACCCCCACCTTGGTGGATCTTGATCTTGAGTGGGGGTGGCCAATGGCCATCTTCACAATAGTAAATAAAATATGCCCAGAATAAACACAACTGTACATCATTAACTTTAAAACTCATCATTGCTAAATCAAGTCTATTATCTTGCTGATATATTAAACATCCAATAATCTACTACGCCCCCCCGCATCCCGCTGCGTTTGGTTTGTCTAACTTTTCCTTGAATTGGGGGAATGGGGCATTTTGATCCTGACATGTCATTATGCATACATTAAATAAATCTGTTGAACTCAAATTAAATACATATGTTAACATATTCAACCAGACACAATGTTATATTTGCTATTATTCACACATTTATTAACACCATCAAACCCCCTCCCCCTAGTTGGTTTGTCGGAGTTGAACTGTAACTTGATCTCTGAATGGTAACTTAACTGCATTCGTGATTCGTTTGAATGTTGTGAACGAGGGAGGAGCCGAGTCGGTCAGACTCGGCTGGCATTCGCGAAGGGCGAATGCATTCGCCGTTCACGAATGCATTCGCCGTTCGCGAATGAGAACGAGGGGCGGAGGGAGGAGCTGAGTCTGAACGACTCAGTCAGAGCCAGGCCCGTTTCTTGCTATATGCGGACTATGCGGCTGCATAGGGCCCCACCGCCACAAGGGGGCCCCCAAACTGCAAGTTCAGCCTCATATTTTATTATATATTGGAGAATTAAAAGTACCTGTCTTTATTTGCATGTATTGCATGCATTCATTATGCATTTATTTGCAAAGCATGTAAGTGTTCGTCGGGTAAAACCACCCCACGAAGAAACGGCTCTGAAATCAAATCACCTTTGGGCTGGTCTGTCACGTGGCAAGTGACGTCTGCCGACAGGTCTGACGGGATGATTGACAGCCGCCCACCTTCCACTGAACAAGTGATGACAATAATAACGGTAGACGCTAACAATGTCCTCCTCCAAACGTACTTATGCATCTGGTGCAGAAAAACGAAAAAAGAAGAAAACCGACGAAGAGAAACGGTCACAGGATAAAGGTAAGGCATTTGATGTGGGATGGAGGGGGACACATAATCAACTTTTGAACAAGTTAGCTAAGTTTGCTACTTTCTTCATGCTGGCTAGCAAGGGGGGGGGGAGTAGCGGGGATTGCGTGGTAGTCGGGGGGGGGGGGGGGGTTGCGTGATTGTCGGGGGGGGGGGGGGGGGGTGCGTGATTGTCGAGGGGGGGGGGGGGGGGGGGGGGGGGGGGGGTGGTGATTGTCGGGGGGGGGGGGGGGGGGGGGGGGGGTTACTTTAGAGCAGAGTAATGACACCGCGAATAGCCCGTGCATTAAGGCGCCACTGGCTACCTCAGCTAACGGGCTATGATTGTTTGTATGTAAATAAAGTCAGCTTTATCCAGAGTTTGCTTTACAAAAAGGCTCAAATAAATGTGTCTCAATTATTTGCTCTATTGTATTTTTATTTACTGTGGTTTGGTTACTGGACAAATCTGCTGACTTTGTTGAATTCCCCTTACCAAATGTATTAGAATATACTGTATATTGTGACAATGTAGTTTACTAATTTGAACAAACCTGTAGGCCTACATTTAAAGTGTCCTGTACTGCATAGGACTGCTACTTGTCCACTTTGTAATGCACTGCAAGATATATGCAAACATATTCCCTTTATATCATATGGTGCTCATCACTCATTTAACTAGTAGCCTATAATGTGGAGGTAAACACAGAAAAAACCGGTAGATGCTTATACAGGGTCACTGTATATTGTAATGTTAAATATAAAAACAGATTCAGAATGTTTTGCATAGTGCAACACAGCTGCAGTTATATGATATGAATATTTGCTTCTGATTGCTTGGTAACCTAAGGAGCTTTGTCTTTGCAGGAGCAATTTTGAAATACTTTGGAGGTCCAGTTCAAGGAGAGCCAGGGGGACCTTCATCAGCTCCTGACCAGCAAGCAGCAGGGCCATCAGCAACTGCTCCTGACCAGCAAGCAGCAGGGCCATCAGCAACTGCTCCTGACCAGCAAGCAGCAGGGCCATCAGCACCTGCTCCTGACCAGCAAGCAGCAGGGCCATCAGCACCTGCTCCTGACCAGCAAGCAGCAGGGCCATCAGCACCTGCTCCTGACCAGCAAGCAGCAGGGCCATCAGCAACTGCTTCTGACCAGCAAGCAGCAGGGCCATCAGCACCTGCTCCTGACCAGCAAGCAGCAGGACCATCAGCAACTGCTCCTGACCAGCAAGCAGCAGGGCCATCAGCAACTGCTTCTGACCAGCAAGCAGCAGGACCATCATCTCCTACAGACCTGGAAGCACAACCGCCAGTTTTTGGTCAACCAATTGATCCATCTGACTGGCCATCAGTTCTCTCAGATTCAATTAGGACAGACTTAGTGGGTAGAGGGCCATTTCAGGTCAGTCCAGCCTTCACATTTCCCAGAAGAGAAGATGGTAGAAGCTTTCATCATTATTACTTCAACAGAACATTAGTCAATGGAGAAAAGATAAAGCGGACATGGCTTTGCTACTCAAAAAAAGAGATGCCCTTTACTGCTTTTGCTGCAAGTTATTTTCAATGAAGGAATACAAATTAATGACAGAGGGAGTATCAAACTGGACAAACATAGGCATTCTTCTGAAAAGTCACGAAAGCAGTCCAGCGCATACAACACACATGGCAACATGGAAAGATTTCAAAATACGTCTTCAAACAGGAAAGACCATAGACCAAGCTCAAATGACAATTTTAGAGGCTGAGAAGAGGCGCTGAAGAGATGTCCTGACCCGTTTAATCTGTATCATCCAGTCTTTAGCTGAGAGAAATCTGTCACTGAGAGGTTCAGCAAACACATTACACCAGCAGAATAATGGAAACTTCTTAAAAGAGGTGGAGCTTCTTGCTAAATTTGATCCTGTCATGAAGCAGCACATTGAGCGTGTGGAGGGTGGCCAGTTCAGTCATTCCAGCTATCTTGGAAATGTTATTCAAAATGAACTGATTGCTTCCATCAGTGGGAAAATGTTGGACACAATGGTGACTGAAATTAAACAGTCCAAATATTATTCAATCATTTTGGATTGTACACCTGATACAAGCCACCAAGAGCAGATGTCAGTCATTGTAAGGATTGTCAAAATGGACAAAGAACCAACAATCAAGGAACACTTCTTAGGATTCCTTGTGGCTTCTGAAACAACAGGTCTTGGTTTGTCATCTTTGATTCTGAACAGGCTTACGGAGCTGAATATTCCATTTGATGACTGCAGAGGACAATCGTATGATAATGGTGCCAACATGAAGGGGAGGAACAGAGGAGTTCAAGCAAGGCTGCTTGAGAAAAATCCTTGTGCACTTTATGTCCCATGTGGGGCACATTCATTAAACTTGGTGGTGGCGGATGCAGCAAAAGCATCCACAGATGCCATCAGCTACTTTGGCAATGTGCAGAAACTGTACACCCTTTTCTCAGCAGCCCCACAAAGATGGGCAATCCTAAAAGAACATGTGACTATTGCACTGAAGTCTTGGAGTGACACACGGTGGGAGAGCCGTGTCAACAGCATAGAAGCTGTGCGGTACCAGGTCTCTAACATAAGGGAGGCATTGTTGGAGGTCAGGGAAAAAGTGACAGACCCTCTGACAAAGGTTGAAGCCCAAAGTTTGGCAGAAGAGGTTGGGTCATACCGCTTCCTCATTTGCACAGTGGTATGGTATGACATTCTAAACCAAGTGAACCATGTTAGCAAGCTCCTGCAGTCTGCCACAATGCAGCTTGATGTGGCAGTTGACCTCCTCATAAAGGCGAAAACATCACTGACTAGTTACAGAGACAATGGCTTTGCTGCAGCTCAGGCCTCTGCTAAAGACATGTGTGCGGAAATGAATGTGGAGGCTGTGCTGAAAGAGAAGAGACTGAGAAGCACAAAAAAACACTTTGCTTATGAATCCCCAGACGAGCCTATTCAGGATGCCATGAAGAGGCTAGAAACTGCATTCTTTAATGTGGTTGTTGACACAACCATTGGATCCTTAAATGCTAGGTTTGAAACACTGGGTGAGGTGAGAGCCAAATTTGGAGTGCTGCTCGATTTCAAAAAACTGGATGCTGTGGAATTGAGCAACCAGTGTGACAAGCTCTGCAGCACATTAAGCACTGGAGATGGAGGTGACATTGATGGAAAGGAACTGGCTGCAGAAATGAGCAAGTTGCCGAGCTTGCCTTCTGATGACACGACTGCATTAGAGCTTCTCTCTTTCATCCACAAAAAACACCTGAAGGAACTGTATCCCAATCTGTGGATTGCCTTGCGAATCGCTTGCAGTCTTCCTGTGACAGTGGCCTCAGCAGAGAGGAGCTTCTCAAAGCTGAAGCTCATCAAGACCTACCTGAGGTCATCCATGGGACAGGATCGCCTCACTGGTCTTGCCATAATGAGCATTAATCGTGAGATTGGCAAGCAGCTGTCCTATGAAGACATAGTTGATGACTTTGCTTCTAAAAAAGCAAGGAAGCAGAAGTTCTGAGGAGGAGTGATCACAAAGTAGTGATGATGTACAGTATTTTTTATTTGTGCAATAACATGGATGCTGGTCCATTATATACTTTTTTATTTAAGTAACTTTATATAAGTAATTTAGTTATTTATTTTTTACTGTTTTAGAATGGTGGGTTAAAGTTTTTTTTATGTCATGCCACCTTGTTATGCCACCTCAAAGTTTATATTAAACAATTTTCAAGAACATACTGTATCTGTTTCATTTATTAATGTACTCTAGCCTACTTTCCTCTTAAAATATAACAGACTGCGGCATTGTCACAGAATATATGAAAAAGTTAGGAATCTCTACCTCAGAGTTTGAAAAAATAGGGGCCCCCAAATAGTATCTCGCATAGGGCCCCCAAAGAGCTAGAAACGGCCCTGGTCAGAGCTATAGAGAAAACAGAGTTGCGACACGCTTTGATGTCGCCGCCAGGGCTGTCACGTGGTTCATGTAAGCCTCAATAGTTCCAAACAAACCGCAAGCTGCCATAGCGGTCATTGACTTGCATTGACAGAGTGAGCTATTGCATGGTAAATATCACAATAAAACACACGTTTTTGCGCTATTGCCTGTATGTTATCGTCAATTATGCTTTTGAGCTGTAGTACTGCATTGATTACTTTTGAATAATAATAATAATAATAATACACTTTTGGTGGGAGAAGTTCGTGTTAGCTTGGTTAGGTTACTTACGTGAGTGATGCTAAATTTATAAGGTTGGTTGTTCTGTATTTGCACTTAGATAAACAAGTTACCATTTAATTTGTACCATTATTATTATTATTGCACTCTTAGCACTTACCTGTTTTGTGAAATGTCAGCTTTTCCAAAGTACGTTTTATCTTTATTACCAAGTTTAGTTATTTTAAAAGGACATGTAGGAGACTAAAGGACGTAGTTATTTTTGTAGGACATGGATCAGAACCATGGAGATTTTAAGATGGAGCCATGTATCAGATCTATCAAACAACCACTAATTATGCTTGAATATGATCAGTCAAAATCTAACTCTACAAGCAACTATTCACACTTGCAATTTATGTTAGAGCTGATGGACTGGAATACGTATAACTGGTACAAAAGTTGTTAAATAAACAAGATTTTTATTAAAGAATTATTGAAACAAGAATGTGTGTGTGTGTGTGCATGTACGTGCCCGTGTGTGTGTGTGTAAGAAAAAATAGGAATATAATAATAAATAATATACACAACATACAACAAAAGTTTATTTCAATTTTCAATCAGGACCAGAAAAAAGGGGTGATTCGGTGGGGCAATGAGACCATCAAAAAGGCAATTCAAATTCGATTTACAGCAGGCACAACAGGACACAAAACCCTGCAAAACATGAAGATCCCTCTGCCAGACATCCGCACTGTCCAAAGAAGAATGCAGCATGTAAGACTGAAGCCAGGAGTGTTGGGAGAGGTTTTTGACATGCTGAAGCTAAAGGCTGGTAGCATGAGCCAAATGGAGAGGTGTGCTAACCTTGGATGAGATGGCCATCACCCCAAGCGTAGAGCTGCATATGGGGACAGGAAAGCTGTTTGGCAACGTTACACTGCCTGGCCACAATGGCAGAGCAACTCACACTTGTGTCTTCTTGCTGGCTGGAGTAATTATAGTAGTTATTATTATTATTATTATTATTAAATCATAAATTCCAGGCAGCAGCATCTGTAGGGCTTCATGTCATTAACGTCACAAGTGACATGGGGAGCCCCAATAGAGCAATGTGGCGAGCTTTTGGGGTGACGTGTGATAAACCCTGGACTCCACATCCCATAGAGCCACACCGGCGGCTCTATTTCATGGCAGATGTCCCACATCTGGTAATGTAACTTGAAGAGCGCCCTTGTCCGTGGTCAGACCATCACCGTTCCACAAGATGTGGTGAACAAAGAGCACCTACTGTCCAGTGTGGTGTCTGTTGGTCCCTTACAGGATCTGGTGTCCTACCAAGAGGGTATGGCACTAAAGCTGGCTCCCAACCTCTCCAGGGCCATCTTGGAGCCATGCACAAGCACATCTTCAGTGAGTGGACAAGTGCTGCCTTAAAGTACCTGGTAGAGGAGGAGCAGCGTCCTGAATCAAACCTCACCACATCATGGTTCCTGGAGAAGATGGACCACTGGTTTGACCTTATGTCGTCCCGCCACGTTGTGACTGCCCTCTCTCGGTTCAGAATAAAAATAAATAAAATGCATTATTATTATTATTATTATTATAGTAATAGTTATAGTTATAGCAGCAGCAGAAGTAAAACAGCTAGCATTTCAGTAATAGTAGCAGTAATAGCAGTAGCATTTCAGTATTAGCATTAGTGGTAGTATTTTGGAAATGTTTTAAAACCTAACAATCAAAACAACTTTACATAATTTCACCTGACAACAAAAGGTTAAAGGACTTTAGTGAAATTATCACGTTAATAACCTCACGTTAGCCTCCGTTACCAAGCTTTCAGTTAGGTCCTAAATCCATTTAGGGACCTAACTGACCTAACTTTACATTTTTAACATCAACATCGACATTTCATGCAAACCAAATGTAAAAATAACGATGTCTAAGAGTATACCTCTGATAGCTAATGCTTGAAAATGTAAAAAAACGTTTACAATGCTGTTGTTTCATCAACTTACCAGTAATTGTTCTTGACGAGCCATTGAAATCAATGGAGCTCCGTCCCTTGTTTGGAACTATTGGCGTCTCCATAACCCGGATGTGTCGTTCGCCATTTTTTACCACGGGAGTCAATGGAAGTGTCGCAACTCTGTTTTCTCTATAACTCTGGACTCAGTGAATGATTCACCGCTACCGGAAACACGACTGAACGAACGAACGAACAAACAAACGACTCTTTATGGCGAACTGAACGACGCAAACTGATTCGCGCAAACGAATCATGAAATCCATCACTAGCCAGCACACTTGAAGGCGAGCTGTCTCTGTTTCCGGCTCTCGACTTCCTTGTTCAAATTGCATTGTACAACTTGGATAATGGAACAAGCTGGCGCTTTGGCGTGCTGAATTGCATTGCACGTCTCGGACAATGAAATTAGGCAATACCCCCTAAACTGGCCTTTTTCATTATATAACGTGAACAACTGTACATGAATTATACTTCGTACACGGACCCCACACGCCACACGCGTTAAACACCACCACGCAACTACTGCTGTAGCACAGCCCATTTACTGACATCGTTGATCACGGAAAGTTACTTGATGGAAAGTTACTTGATAAAGTCATTAAAAAGAATCACATGGTCTGGGTGAATACTCGATTCTGATTGGCTGGAGGGTGTAGGTTAAAAATTGTTTATTTACACCTAGGAAAGACGTTGACGCTATGAAGACGCTATGGCCACGTTGCTTGGCAACGCCTGCATACGGGAGATATCAAATAGTCCGCTCGACTTGTAAAAATAAAAAAACCCTCACGATTTTAACTCTGAAATACATTAAAGTATTATTAATTGATTAAATATTTCATTCTTTCGTAAGTGACCATGGTACTTCGCAGAAGCAACCGTCCGACGCACGCCTCCGCGTCGTCCATTCATTTCTGTTAATGGACACCTCGTCGGGCATTATCCCTTACTTACTCCCCAATCATATTTACGGAAATGATCATCCCAAATAAACACTGATTTTGCCGAACACCCAGTCCTCCTCATAGAGGACTGGGTGTTCTGCTACGGCAGCAATCAGCATTTCCAGCGACATCTTGGAACGAATGTTTGATAGGAACTAAAGTTACGCGGGTTGTTCTCTGGGACAGATCTGACTGAGGGACGACAGCAGAACGAGACATCCATAGACATATATACGTAGACGCCTCATGACGTGCTGGAACGTTACCCTAGCGTCGCCGCCATATTGGTTGGGTCTCCTCACTCTAGTCTAGCATAGGAGTTAACGGGAGAGCAAGCTATGCCAGTATTTTGTGCAGCTTACGGCGCAGTATTGACACCAGATCAATAATTCTTATTATTTTAAAAATATATATATATATATATTAATTCGTCCTGTATCATAAATAAATCTCTGCCGTTTGTAACAAACCAAACCGTGTGAAAATCCGGTAAAAATTCGGGAGTTATTATTGTAGTTGGGGATACACCTTCCTCAGTAGAAATAAATGCACTGGGGGCGCACTGGGGACCCATCCAAGATGGCGGCCGCGCTGATATGTCAGCTCCAACAGGCAGCGTCAGTCTATGAGGCGTCTACGTATATTATGTCTATGGAGACATCCATAGACATAAGGTGTGTCTGAAATCACGCACTTCTATACTTACGGCCCGTGCCCACTGCATGCGTCCGTCAACGCATCCCATTGACTTTGAATGGGGCGGAGCCGCAATGCATTGTGGCTCCGTCCGTTGCGTCGGCTCCGTCCGTTGCGTTGAGAAGTTGAGAAAATTTTAACTTTTCAGGCCGCGACGGATCCGTCAGCCAATCAGATCGCATTATGCAAATATATGTCCGCTGACGCCAGGGCTTAATAGAGCGTAACAGTGACCGCCCCTTTTTTAACAGCTCCGGTGCCGGAAGTAAATTTCCCATGCATTTATCTCGTCCACTTTTCGTATAATCCTTATAAAAAGAGTATTAAGCCTTTAACCAAGCCGATCGTTCGTTGTGGTAGTCGTGACCATATTATGTTTGATCCGGGCATAAAAAGAATTTGGAAAACGGAAGAAAAGCCAAAGGTACTTTATTTTGTTGACCGAGTGAGGAACTACTCATCCCGAATCAAACATAATATGGTCACGACTACCATAACGAACGATTGGCTTGGTTCAAGTCTTAATACTCTTTTTATAAGGATTATACGAAAAGTGGACGAGATAAATGCATGGGAAATTTACTTCCGGCACCGGAGCTGTTAAAAAGGGGGCGGTCACTGTTACGCTCTATTTGAGGGGGAGCAAGCCGGAGCGCGCTCCGGAACCTCGGACGCGCGCTCCGGAACCTCTGACGTTGGCTCCGCCAGCTATTTATAGCTGTCATCCGCGATCCGCCACCTCTCTTGACAATCAATGACTTTATTGATTAATTGGTGAGGGTATTTAAGGGTGCTTGTGTTCATCACTCTTTGTCTGTCCGTATCCGTGAGTGCAGGTGTGTTGCCTGGTTGTCTGTCGGTCTGCCTCTGTTAAGAGTAAAATAGTATCTAGTGTTATCTGCCTTCTGTTGCGGATTAATAATAAACATATGTATCAGCAGCTACACAGCCACACAAGGAGTAGATATAAATGTATTTACCCGACCTGACCACAGGATGGCGGTACACATAGTACACTGGGGCGGAAGTGCAACACTAGCCATTGTGCGTCATGGAGGTCACGCCTCCTGCTGAATGACTTCCGGCGGAAGTCGCGAGCTCGGGAGAATCATTCAGGCAGACCTCCAGAGGGACGCGCGGACGATCTCTCCACGCGTGGCATTTACATTTACTTTCCCCACATGCTTGGTAGATTAAGATAACTAAACCTAAACAAATAAAGTGAGTTAAAAGCGCTCCTGTTGTCGGCGGCCTCCTTCCCTCGGGACACATTCCCCACATTCTGGTGACCCTGACGTGATTCGAGGTGAACGGAGAGGCTTTGTTTCGGGCTAGAGAGCTTTCGCCACGCGACGGTGTACCCACTGGTCACCTCTGTTACAAGCCGGCCATTATACCAGGTAAGCAGTTTCGTTTTGCTACGGCTAAAAACTGCATAGTTATCTATAGAATATTAGGTAACAGAGGTGATTAGCGGACGTTGTTGCAAAGCTTTGGTTCTCCGGTCCATAGTCGTTACAGTTAAGCCGAAGCAAAAATGAACAGGCGCTCATAACTCTTTTGGAATTAGTTAGATAATATTTAGTCGTTATTTTATGACCATTACAAAACAAGCATGTGATCAGTATTGTATTTGCGGGTTTAAGTCCCCAATATTGGTTCAAGTCCAGAGTATCAAGTCTCCAAATTATTTGATAATCGTGGTTTAAATCCCAGATTATCAAATAATAATCGTGGTTCAAGTCCAGGAGTATTAAACCTCCAAATTCTTTAATAATCGTGGTTCAAGTCCAGGAGTTTGAGTCTCCAAATTTTTTTAATAATAGGGAGTTTTTTTTTATTATCAAACTGGTCAAAGGTTGTGACCTAATATGATAATGTGGTAAATTCGGAGGTGGAGTGAGGAGATCGTGTGGTTATAGAACTCTACTAACAAAGAGATAACTAAAATGGGACGATAATAACATTCCCCACACAGAGCTGCGCTAACTTGCATGTAAATCAATAACCCGCATAATTCTGCATACGCTAAATGCTTGATAACCGTACTAATATGCTCTTAACTCCTAACACGTGGAAGTAGCTTAGCCTTCTTTGTCTTGTAGCATATCTGTGCTAGTAGCCCCAGGCAAACACGTGGAAGTAGCTTAGCCTTCTTTGTCTAGTAGCATATCTGGGCTAGTAGCCCCAGGCTAACACGTTGAAGTAGCTTAGCCTTCTTTGTCTTGTAGCATTTCTGTGCTAGTAGCCCCAGGCTAACACGTGGAAGTAGCTTAGCCTTCTTTGTCTTGTAGCATTTCTGTGCTATAAGCTGCAGGCTAACCCGTGGGGCTAGCGGATGTGCTGGGCTAGTGATACGTGGGATTGCAGCTTCAAGCATGAGGGAGTAGATTTATGACACATTCTTCTCCAAACATTCCTGTGCCCCTTGCCAAATGGCACCACGTGAAGCTAAAAAGGCTAGGCTAGGTTTGTAGGATATATACACAATATTAACTTGGAGGATATAAAGTGTGCACATTTATATAAGCTCTATACTATAATAACATCAATAGGACCAAATACAACTATAATGCCCTGCAAGTAACATTGAGGGTTAGTGGACCTATAGGAAGGTGAATATAATTATCTGTAGTTAAGATATACCCAGATAACCCCCTTGTTCCCGAACCCCCCCCCCCCCCCCCCTTTTTTTGTTTTTCTTTTTTTTCTCTTTCCCCCCCCTGGACATTACCACCGATTCCTGTCAACAGCCCCCTCTGCTGGCCAGGAAAAGGGATTACCACCGATTCCTGTCATCAGCCCCCTCTGCTGGCCAGGAAAAGGGATTACCACCGATTCCTGTCAACAGCCCCCTCTGCTGGCCAGGAAAAGGGATTACCACCGATTCCTGTCAACAGCCCCCTCTGCTGGCCAGGAAAAGGGATTACCACCGATTCCTGTCAACAGCCCCCTCTGCTGGCCAGGAAAAGGGATTACCACCGATTCCTGTCAACAGCCCCCTCTGCTGGCCAGGAAAAGGGATTACCACCGATTCCTGTCAACAGCCCCCCCTGCTGCCCAGGAAAAGGGATTACCACCGACTCCTGTCATAACAACAACACACCCCTTCCCCAATTGACACTGCTTCCTGTCGATACAATAACAAACACCCCTTCCCCCTTCGGATCAAGACAACACGCCCCCTTCCCCCTTCGGATAACAACAACACACCCCTTTCCCCAATTGACTCTGCTTCCTGTCATAACAACAACACACCTCTTCCCCAATTGACACTGCTTCCTGTCGAAACAATAACAAACTCCCCTTCCCCCTTCGGATCAAGACAACACTCCCCTTCCCCCTTCGGATCAAGACAACACGTCCCCTTCCCCCTTCGGATCAAGACAACACACCCCTTCCCCAATTGACTCTGCTTCCTGTCATAACAACAACACACCCCTTCCCCAATCGACACTGCTTCCTGTCGAAACAATAACAAACTCCCCTTCCCCCTTCGGATCAAGACAACACGCCCCCTTCCCCCTTCGGATCAAGACAACACACCCCTTCCCCAATTGACTCTGCTTCCTGTCATAACAACAACACACCCCTTCCCCAATTGACACTGCTTCCTGTCGAAACAATAACAAACACCCCTTCCCCCTTCGGATCAAGACAACACGTCCCCTTCCCCTTCGGATCAAGACAACACACCCCTTCCCCAATTGACTCTGCTTCCTGCCATAACAACAACACACCCCTTCCCCAACTGACACTGCTTCCTGTCGAAACAATAACAAACTCCCCTTCCCCCTTCGGATCAAGACAACACGCCCCCTTCCCCTTCGGATCAAGACAACACACCCCTTCCCCAATTGACTCTGCTTCCTGCCATAACAACAACACACCCCTTCCCCAACTGACACTGCTTCCTGTCGAAACAATAACAAACTCCCCTTCCCCCTTCGGATCAAGACAACACGCCCCCTTCCCACCCCACTGGAAAAGAAGATCTATATCAGCAGTCCGGGACGTCGGACTCATTCTCCATGATGGACACCCCTCTTCAACAAAGGGCCACAGTTGCTAGATATTTGGCTTCCAACGCCCAGACTGGCAAACCACTGTCTTCTACTGAACAGAAAAAGTGGGCCCAAAGGGAGCTGAAGTATCGGAAAGAATGGGAATTTAACGGAATATGGAGGACAGATGTGATGGTCGACAACGACATGATTGTGGATGCTTGGAACTATACCGTTGGGGAGAGCAAGAGGGCTGCGGTCAGACGTGCAGGCGCCGTCACAATACAAAAGAAAGACGCAGACGATAGGATGAAGAAGAGAGAAGGATACGTCAAAATTCTGTTGGAAGCCTACGGGGCGGCGATTGACATGGAGAAACTGAAGAGAGAAGGCCAACCGGTGAACCCTAGGCTACAATGCATGACACTCAACAAGGATCGTTTTGCAAAACCAACAGACCTGCCGGACCCAGCACCTGCGATCCAGAACATCTTAAAAGGAGCGGAAGAAGAGGAGACGAGGGCCATATCAGGTGGAGAAACGGGCCAACACACCCTCTACCCTTCCCTTGCGAACTACCAGCCTACTCAGACGGCCACGTCCTCTCCACCCCCATACATGATCCACGGTTACCCACCCAATGAGACTATGAATCGGCATACCGTGGTGACCATGGCTTCACCTACAGACGGGCCCCGGATGGCACAAGAAGGCCCCGCTGTACTACACCAGCACCCGCTACTTACCATACGAAATGGGCCGGTGTCTATTGCATACAATGGCCCAATGTGCAAGACGGCGGGGGTAATTGGCACTGACGATCCGAGGGGATCGAGTTGGACACCGGAAAGACGGCCTGAGAAGGTGATAGAAGGAAGGAGCGGCCCGGGTGCCATTGTGGGAAGGAAGCCACTAGATCCTTCAACGAACTCGAATAGAAGACACAGAGATGAAGTCCCATGTAGAACAGTGCGGTCTACTCCGGGACAAGGAGAGATCGAAGAAAGATCTGAAGAAGTATCACGCCACAGAGGAGAATATCGACATGAAGAAGACGAACAGCACGAAGAGATGCTCAGAGATATAGAAGATATATCACATAGCAACCGAGAAGCCCATACCAGAGCGCGCCACCAGGGGAGAGGACATGATGATTGGTTGGGCAATTGGCCGATGGACCCTGATAATCTGGGATACGGAATGGAGCCTGGGAGACATGTCGGAGACATAGAAGAAGCAGACCGAGGTGACGATAGACGAGATCAACGAGGGGAGACACATAACAGACAAGACAACGTTCCCGGACAAGGTGCAGATCTTAGTACTTGGACGCAAGGTGAATCGTCGCTTATGTGGGATGATATGGACGAAGTGCCACTTGGGAGTGACCAAGAAGACAACTATCGGGAAAACCAGGCGGTGGGGAGATTACAAACTCCCAGACTCGACTCCACAGTCAAGAGACTGCCCCCACCTTTGGCAAAACAGCATGCCATGACCACCAGGTCAAGAAGACCCGACCCACGGAGTCCAATAGCATCGGACCACCACCAGACTGTGGGGTGTACACCCAATCCCAGGAACCTATCCCGATCCCATACTTCAAAAAGGGATTTTATGGCCCCCCTCCTGACTGATGGAGCGGGTAGAGACGTGTTTACACCATGGGGCCACCGGGATATGTACTCTTTGGCCAACAGACTACCACCGCTCACGGCTGGAGCACAGGCCTGGATTAGGAAGTTTGAAATGGAGACATCTGGGGACAACCTGGCCTTGGGGGATGTGCGAGCTATCGTCACCAGAACATATGGCCCTAGACGGTCTAGTGAACTGGAAAGACTGGCCGGGACTACGAACTTGCCTGACCGGACCCCCTTAGATCCATATCGTAACCACCTCTGGGACTGCCTTCGGGAGCTCTTCCCAGGTGACATAAAGAAGGCAGGGATCTCTAACTTACACATCAAACCTGAAGAAAACATTTATCAATATATACAACGAGCCGAAGACCTGTGGGTGGATAGGAATGACGGACGCCCGTCCGACAGCAGGATTGGGCTCCAAATGTTCCAGCGGGAACTGATAAAAGGTCTGTCACCGGGAGTCCAGAAGACACTGAAAATGGTGGCGTCTCTGGATTATATGGTATGGGACCAATGGGTGGAACAGATAGTTCACCACTATCACCTAGAACAAGAACGTCGGGAGGAGAAAGACAATGAATATGAAGACCTGAAGCTAGTACTTATGAAGATGCAAATCAAAGAACAAGCGGAACTAAATAAGAAAACCAAACACACCCAGGAACCCTCGACCATGCTGCCCTTAGCAACTGCGGCCCCAACACCACAGGCCCCGGTACCAGTGCCCCCTGCCCCCAACGCCATACCTACCGTAGTGGGTCAAGTACCGGCGCCTCAGGTTACTGCACCACCAGGAGGTCAAGTACCTAATTATTCTGGCCAGCCGTACGCCCCGCCCCAGCAGCAATACGGGCGGATGCAGTACCAGAATCAAGGATACAGGGGCAGAGGACGGCGGAGACAAGGAGGGTGGAGAATGCCCTCTCCGGAATGTTTTTACTGTGGCCAATTGGGACATTGGGTTAGGGAGTGCCCCGTTAGGGCCGGACAAGGCCTCCCGCCCCAACAGCTGGAGCCCCAGGATACCCAACAGGGCCTTCCCCCGCCGGGCACGCCAATGTATCCTGTACACCAATAGGGGTGCCCGGAGGATGAGCGGGTGAGGAAGGATCTTGGCCTCGGTCAGCCTACGGTGGAGGCATACGTAGGCGGTTACCGTTGCACGTTCCTGGTGGACTCGGGAGCTTCCGTCTCAACCATCGGTTGTCTTGCAGGAAACCCTCCTCCACTATCTCACCGCTCTCTAAAGACCATGGGGTTCTCTGGGCAACCCATGGAACAACAGTTTACAGTCCCCTTGAATTTCGATATACTGGAGCAGAGGGGATCACATTCATTCCTCTACGCACCAGCATGTCCCATCAACCTCTTGGGGAGGGACCTACTGAGCTCCCTACGAATAACATTGGCCTGCGATCTGGGGGGCATTACCCTGTATCATCCCCTCAGCCCGGCTCCGGAAACTGCACATTTGTGCATGTTGATTGATGACCCAAGACCAGAGAGTCACGAAGATACCACAATTTACTGGCAAGAACTGTCGGGTGCAGTACAGACGGTCCCGGGACTTGTTAACACCTATGAAAGCTGGAAGATCTGGATTAAGGAAATGGGAACCTACAATGAATTGACAGACCCTTTACATTGTACACTCCATGTCACTCACGATCAAGATTTACCCTACGACGAACCGTGGTACGACCAGAAGAATGGAAAGCTGGAAGACCTGGAATGTGGAGACATATTCCTGGGACCCGAGGGGGTCGCGTCAGAGGTTTACCTCACCCATGAACAGTTATCCTGGTTCCGGCTGGGACCGGATAGTGTCCCCCATGTCTCTCTCCTAGTCAGCGCCAACCATGAATCCAAGCAACTCGGATCAATGGTACAGAGGGCACAGGCGGTTCCCCAGTGGTGTGCCACTGACAACGCATACCTTTTCCAAAGCCCGAATGCTGAGTTCTGGAGAATATCCTCACGGACAAAGAACAAAGTGATTGGAAAAAAGGTGGAAGGACATCGGAAGGTGATCAAGAATGATCACTCAGGAACGGATGACCCGGAAGACCCAGAAGTCACCGCCATGTTGACTCGCATATCAGAGAAGGTGTGGGCGAAAGGCCCATACGATGTGGGACACACCCCACAACACAACATCGTGGTGGACATTAAAGACCCTCATCTACCGGTATGGACAGCCCAATACAGGATCAAGGGTGAAGCAGAGGAAGGAATTAAAGACACTATAAGTGGCCTTCTAAATGCAGGTGTGCTGGAGAGGACCACATCAACATGGAACACACCGATCCTGCCAGTGAAGAAAGCGGATGGACATACTTGGAGGATGGTTCACGATCTGAGAACCATTAACACACAAACTGTGGCGCCGCCAGAAAAAGTTCCGAATCCATATGTGGCCTTGAATGCAGTGAGCCCACAACACAACTGGTTCACGGTGATTGATCTTGCTAATGCATTCTTTTGCCTCCCTCTGGCGGTCGAATCAAGGCCTTTCTTCGCCTTCACATATGGAAATCAACAGTACACCTATACCAGAATGCCCCAGGGATTCAGATCCACTCCCACCATCTTCAATGCTTGCTTGAAGAAAGATCTGGAAGAACTGGCCCTTCCTTCCGGCACAGTACTGGTTCAGTACGTTGACGACCTCCTCCTAGCAGCAGAGACGAAGGAAGCTTGCCTACAAGCTACTGAGACCCTGTTGCACACCATCGCAACGAAAGGATACAAACTCAAGCAGACAAAGCTCCAGCTGGTCAAGGAGCAGATTACTTTCTTGGGGAAAGTAATAGGAGGGAATAAGAGAGAGATCAGCGAAGAACACAAAAACACAATTAAAGACTACCCAAAGCCAAAAACGGTCCAACAAATGTTAGCATTCCTGGGATTGACAGGATATAGCAGAACATACATTCCAGACTACACCGGAGAGACAACCATTCTGCGACAGCTAATCACCAAAGCGGGCCACAGAAACCTAAAGGCCCTTTTGGAATGGACCCCTGGAGCGGAAGAGGCATTCAACAGGCTTAAACATAGCTTGTGTAGTGCCGTTGCCCTGGCTGCCCCAGACTACAAGGAACCCTTCCACCTCGATGTATCAGAAAAAGAAGGTGTGGTCAATGGGATCCTGTGGCAGAAACACCAAGGAGGGAGAAAAATCCTGGCCTACCACAGTTCTGCTTTGGACCCTCCAGAAAGAGGGCTCCCCGAGTGTGGGAAAGCAATATGTGCCATTGCTAAGAGCCTGGATAAGACGGCCTACATTGTAATGTCACACCCAGTGATTGTCCACACAATGCATGGAATAAAAGCCTACCTAAACAGCTCGGATTATACGATCAACACTGCCAATAGGAACGCGAAACTCCAGAGGATATTGGGAAACCCCATGGTCACGTTTACCACACAAGGAGTTAACATGACTAGCACCATGCCCGGTCCCAGAGACGGGGAACCCCACATATGTTCAGAAGAAATCAAAAAGGCGGTGAAAATCAGACCAGGGCTAGGAGCGGAACCCCTAGACCCGGTGGACATAACTTTGTACACCGACGGATGCTGCTATAGGGCAGCCAACGGAGAAAACGTGGCCTCTTGGGCTGTGGTGGAACAAACCAACAAAGGAGTATGCACCACTTTGGCCAGTGGCATATTGGAACAACCCGCTTCAGCACAAAGGGCTGAACTATATGCCATGTGTGAAGGATTACGTATAGCCCAGGGACGGATACTCAATCTATACACTGACTCAAATTACGCATATGAAATGGCCCACCTGAACGGTCGGCAAATGATGGACAGACAGATGACCACAAGTGCTAACACCAAAGCAAAACACTCGGATCTAATCCTGCTATTGGCCAAAACAGCCCAGCTTCCACTAGAGGTAGCCATCATGCATTGCCGTGGTCATCAGAAGACACAGACAGCTGAAGCAAGAGGAAACCATGCAGCGGATGAAGCAGCCAAGAAAGCAGGAGGATATGTTCCAGTTGAACATCTAAAAGAAGGAGGGTACACCCCGGTTGTACACCTAATGATGATCAATGAAGAAACAAACCTCGATCCTGATGAAGAAATGGTCAAACAAATGCAAGAGGCAGCAGGACCATACGAGAAAACGGCATGGCGAGAGAAAGGGGCTAGGGAAACCCCGGAAGGAATATACTATTCCTGCACGGGGAAGCCGGTCGTCTCTACAAAGGCCCTGCTGTTTCTCTTGAGAAAAGAACATGGATTGGCACATGAAGGAAAGGCGAAGACCCGAGAAAGAATTGAAAGATACTGGTGGCATCCAGAGCTCAAGGCAATGTGCGACCAGTATGTCCAAGATTGCCAGACGTGCCAAGCCTGCAACCAAAACAGGGGTTCAAGATAAACCGAGGACAATTCCCTGTGCCCCAACTCCCATTCCAAGAAATCTACATAGATTACACAGATATGGGACAAGAGAACAGAGTAGAAGGGAAACGGTTTATGCTAGTAGCCGTAGATAGGTTCTCTAGATGGGTAGAAGCAATTCCTACTAAGAGGGAAGATGGGGACACCGTGATCAAATGGTTAGTGCAGGAATTAATTCCACGATGGGGTTACCCTAGACTTATCTGTTCAGACAATGGGAGTCATTTTGCTAATGTCCACCTCCAGGAGGTGGAAAAGCATTTGGGGTTGAAACACAGGTTCGGTTCTGTGTATCATCCTCAATCCCAAGGCTTGGTAGAACGAGCTAACCAGACAATCAAGAATCAGGTGACCAAAATACTTAGAAGCGACCGACAGGAAAAGTTGAGGGATAGCGCAGAAGAAGTGGAAACTCGCACTTTAGGTCGGGTACAGGCAGACCAGTTGGCAAGGGAGGTCAAGAATAGGAGGATAGGAAAAAAGATGACTTGGGTGACAGCCTTACCATTAGCGTTAATGGCCATGCGTTCCTCTCCCTCTAGCAGTACCCTTCTTAGTCCCCATGAGTTAGTCACAGGGCGTCCCATGCAGGGGCCTTATAGCCCACCCTCTAAGGGACCTCCATCAGACAGGTTTGATGAAGTAATGCAGGAGTATCACAGGCACTAACCCAAGCTTCTTTGAGGTTGTTTTCTCAGATCACGGACCAGGTGAAACCCGAGTCAGGGGACTTATCTCCTCCAGTGGTGACACCTGGCGAGTGGATCTGGGTGAAAAAACACCATCGAAAGAACTTAGAGGACAGATGGGACGGACCGTATAAAGTAATTTTGGCAACACCCTTCTCTGTTTCAGTAGAGGACCGGCGAGGAGCTCAGTGGCACCATTTGAGTCGGTGTCGCAAAGCAGACACACCTGGCAGATCGTGGACACAAACCTTGACCGATCTAGGGGCACTTCAAGCCAAGGGTGATCCCACCCCAGTCCAAGATGATCAGGCCCAGTAGAAATCCATGGAATTATTTGGTAGGAACTATGCTGCTGGTTCTGATTCAAAGGACTATGGCAAGTACCCCCACCCAATGCAAGGGATCCATCCGGATCCCAATGAATAGAGACACAACATCAAGAGACTCAACCATATTGAACTACTGTCATGGAATTGCAACTGTTTTTGAACTTGACATCTGCCGACTGATGAACTGTGGTCTTTATGCTGACTCTTTCTACAAGGCGGAGAAATACCTATGCATAGCGACGGGGGTCTCTGGATACTACCGCGGCCTTAACTCCTGCAAGTCCTGGTCGCAGGCGTCATGGTTAACACATCCTGGTTACAAGGAGGGATACTATCCTAAGGGGGCCCCATGGACGGAAGTCCAGAAACAGGTATCGATGTGTAAAGAACAGGGTGTTAAAGGCGTCAAAGGGAACTTAATATTATTGACAGTAAAAGAGGGGTTGATAGTGCCAGGGATTGGCCAATTACCATATAAAAAGGAGGATAGTAGAGGGTTCGCCCTCCTCTTGGGAACAGATGTAGTGGGGGAAGATCCACTAGTTTTTATCTACTTGCAGGCACAAAGATGTCCTCCCGGTATGTTAGCACCTAGTAGATCCAATAAGCCCCCGGTAATAGTGCCTGTACCTACACCTCATGTGTTTCGCCCGGATCTGGAAGAACCAGAGGCCCAGGGAGACACCTGGGAGGTAGAGACAGGTGGTCTATATGAGAATATGTGGGTAAAATGGATGAATTATACAGCACGAGCTCAGGGTAAGACTAATTGTATCATATGTGCATCAGGGCGACCCCGCCTAACTACAGCTCCCGCTAGAATCACCCCGTTAAACTCCGCAGAAGGGTTTGCATGCTTACTAGGACTGTTCGTAGAAAGTCATATCCCAGGTTGTCCGGATAGTATAAAGATTTTACTAGATGTCATGTACCCCCAAATCCCGATGAGGGTTATACCGCCCAGTTTCGAAGTTAACCTCACCCCGCATTATCATTGTATACGGGGAAATGGCAAAGGGAGAAAAGTGGGATCCCTTCCCCCAGGAACGTGTAATACCACTAGGGAAATAATTTCGCTTGCTAATATGACACGGGCGCGTAGCGATATATGGTGGTTCTGTGGGGGGCGAGTTTTAAGGGGGGTTCTTCCTGTGAATTTCTCAGGAATATGCGCCATAGTTCAACTAGTAATGCCAATATTTATTTTACCAGACACCGTGGATGTGATGGATTTAAAGGTGTGGAAAGATGGTAACTTCCCCGAGCACATCCGTCACAAACGAGATAATACTCCAATACCAGGGAGTTTTGATAAAAACATATATTTAGACGCCATAGGCGTACCTCGAGGTGTCCCCAATGAGCATAAGGCCCGAAATCAAGTGGCGGCAGGTTTTGAATCGGTTTTCTTTTGGTGGGCAACCATTAATAAAAACGTGGATTGGGTTAACTATATATATTACAATCAGCAGCGTTTTGTTAATTTTACCACAGATGCAGTTAAGGGTTTGAAGGAACAGTTAGACGCCACCTCCCGAATGACCTACCAGAATAGGTTAGCCTTAGATATGATATTGGCTAATCAAGGAGGGGTGTGTGCAATGTTTGGGACAGCGTGTTGTACATTTGTCCCTAATAACACAGCCCCAGATGGATCAGTGTCTAGGGCATTGGCGGGACTTGCAGGCTCTCAGGCTGGAGTTAACAGAGAACTCCGGCATTATTGACCCTTTCACAGATTGGATGGAGGACATGTTTGGTAAATGGAGGGGCATGATCCAGTCAGTGCTCCTAATGGGAATAGTGGCAGTGGTCGTGTTAGTTATAATAGGTTGTTGTTGTATTCCCTGCATTCGAGGGCTGTTGAATCGATTGATCACCACGGCTGTGGGGGTCCCGGGAGAATCGGGGGTACTCCAGGCTTATGTAGGGATTGAGTATGTCCCACTGCGGCCAAACAATGGAACAGTGGACCGCCCAGACCTGATTAGGTTGGGGTACATGGAATAGTTCCTGTTTTCCTGGAGTTCGATACCTGTGTCTAGGAAGACACAACACCTGATTAACTTGAATTTGAGTTAATAAATGCACAATGTGGGTCATGAGTGTCATTATAATGTTTTTAAGTCCAGAATGTGATGTGCTGTTTCTTTTGTTTACTGTAATAAAGAGGTTGTTGAATTTTTGATGCTGCTAAAATATGCTCTGACTACTGGTAAGGCTGAGCTGACCAGTGGATCCGTGGGCAAGGCACACATGGGTACATGTTAGTAACCTTGGCGTGTGGGCCTTGCCTATGGATCACAAGATGAACATTGAAATCATGAACTGTCCGACTTGAGGTTAGCTACAGATACGGGGGATAACACTGTGATGATGTTGGAGAACCTGCATGTATGGAGACTACCTGAGCCATTGGAAACCATGCATGTCTACGGGGCGTTTGTTGTTTTTCGGTTTTTTGTTTTTATTCATACATTACTTGATTTTATTAGTTTTGACTTCCAATGCATGCTGGAAGTGTTCAGGTTTACTGTTATTTTTTACCTAGAAGTATTCAAGATGTGAAATTCATGCCTGGAGGTAATTGAAGGGACCTCTGGTGATGAAAATGTGCCTTTATTTCTGTGGTGGATATGTGTGTTGAATTCAGTGTGCCTTAATCACTGTGCCTTAAATACTATGCATTTATCACTATGCCTTTGTGTCCTCAAGATACTGTGATGATGGTATGACATATTGATTGTATGATGTGATGATAATTTGTCTACTGTTTGTTGGCTACGGCCCATGTTTTTTCTTTTAACGCTTGGATTTATACTCACCATTATTAGACCTTACATGATACATTGCATTATTAATTTATAGTATGGTCATCAGTGATGACCAAGGAGGGACTGTTGCGGATTAATAATAAACATATGTATCAGCAGCTACACAGCCACACAAGGAGTAGATATAAATGTATTTACCCGACCTGACCACAGGATGGCGGTACACATAGTACACTGGGGCGGAAGTGCAACACTAGCCATTGTGCGTCATGGAGGTCACGCCTCCTGCTGAATGACTTCCGGCGGAAGTCGCGAGCTCGGGAGAATCGTTCAGGCAGACCTCCAGAGGGACGCGCGGACGATCTCTCCACGCGTGGCATTTACATTTACTTTCCCCACATGCTTGGTAGATTAAGATAACTAAACCTAAACAAATAAAGTGAGTTAAAAGCGCTCCTGTTGTCGGCGGCCTCCTTCCCTCGGGACACATTCCCCACACTTCGGTGAAGCGCGTTTTTGTTTTCCGTTTTCTTAAAAGTGTTTTCTTTCAGCTCTGGTGATCGAGCGGCCGTCGTTGGTGACCTTTTGTGTTCTGTTCGTTTTTGAACCTCTTCCTTTTTCAAGGACTTGGTGTATATTTTTAACTATTTTATCCGGGCACATCCCCATTCCCTGGCTTTAGTTATACTGTATTGTCTTGCTTTGTTGACTAAATACAGCATTGAACATAGGAATTTGTAGTCTATCCGGATTTGATGTGACTATCGTTATTAGGCCTACAATACATGCCCCGATTATTTTCGGTGTGGCGCACAGGGTTGCTCGAAAGCGCCCCCCCAAACACTTTTTTTTCGCACCGGAGCCACTCATCCTCTGCGCTCCGGGACCTCCCACGTTACAAATTAAGCACTGGCTGACGCTACTTGGACTCTGCCCAATGAAATCACCTTTGTGGTACAACCCCGGAAAACACATACGTATGTCAAAGAAGCCGACCGGCAGCGGGGGATTTAATAATGGAGGACAAACTAATAATCGCGGTGGGTAATGGCGCTATACTCTACGGCCAGTCTTTATACAGGGACACCACCCGCCGGGACCTGGCGTGGCGAGAGGTGTCACTGGAGGTGGGGGAACCAGGTAACATAATGTTTCTGATTATTTTCGATTTATGTATATCGGAATATATTGCAGCGACGGGATCCATCTTGCAATACAAAAGAGCAATAACAAAATGCAGTAAGAACCAGTGTTGCCAGATGAGATTGACAGTTTCCAGCCCAATCACATCTTAGAACCCGCCCAATCCAATAAAAACCAGCCCAAACCACAAAGTTGCCAGACACCCGTGTAAACCCGTAAAATCATAACACATGCAATAGAAAACACTCGTAAGTATCAAGAGCTTCATATCTGCGTCAAATAACCACACATAAATGATAGATAAATAGGTTTTTGCAAATTGCAAAAACCTGCAAAAATTGTAAAAAGGTGCACTTTTAAATATCATTATTTACATCACAAATGACCCGTATGAGGACTACTTGGAAAACAATTTTAAACAAACAAAACAATGCACAGAGTGCCTCTCCCTGCCTCTCTTTTTCTCCTCTCTCCCTCCCTCCCCCTCTTTTTCTCCTCGCTGCTTAGCAGCGACTGTGGCGGCTTTGCTGAACTGACGTCATGGTTAAGTTGCCAAATGAAATGATGCCGATTGAAAAAAAAAAGAGATGCCGATTGAATAACCTGCAACTTGCATCAATTATTTATTCATTAAAGCTATTTATTTATGTATTAACGCTATTTATTTATTTAAAAGAGAGAGAAAGAGTGCTGTTTTCACAATATTAAAACTCGCCAAATGTGGACAAAAGCAGCCCAAATTTTATTCACCAGCCCAATGTGTTTTTTCCCCGCCTGACGTAAACAAAAGTAGCCCAATTGGGCGGAAAACCGCCCAATCTGGCAACACTGGTAAGAACGCGGCTTTGTTTTTGTAAGAAGCGATTTGATTGGCTGCTGGCTGCGTCTGGCTCCGTCGGCAAATTCCACGCCCCCATCCGTCAGACACGCCTTCCGTCGTCCGTTGAGTTCAGCTCTGTTGAGTCGTGTTGTTACACTTACTTTTTTGAGTGCACTTTGCGCAAAAACGGAGAGTGTGCCAAAGCGCAGTGCACTGGAAATACCTTGGTGGCGCACTCAAAATGATCTAAAATTTGAGTGTGGACACTTTCCACACTCAACGGCCGCCATTTTGTCTACGTAGCGGAAGGGGCGGAAACAAAAATGGAGGACACAGGAGTAACAGTTGAGACCAACGCACTCAACAAATGTAAAATAACATTGAATATGTAAATTAATATATATTAGTGTTGGGCATAGATTAATTTCTTTAATCTAGATTAATCTAACTGTAATCTTGGAATTAATCTAGATTAAAATGGCTCATTTGAATTCTGTCGAAGGCATTCATAATATGCGTGTGCTACCTAAATAATAACTAAAAATAAGTCTGCGCGATTGTTGACGGGGGGGAGGTGCGCGATTGTTGACGGGGGGGGGGGTCTGTGTGAAACGATCTGGGTTCTCATAAACCCGTTCGAGGTGGTAAGAGACGAGCAGAGTCTACAGCGTCCATTCACTCCAATAATAACCTGGTCACGGTGATAGATTACGCTAACCCTAACCATAACCATAACCCTAACCCTTTTTGGAGTGAATTGTTTCACAGTAGACTGCGGACGCTGTAGACTCTGCTCTGCGAGCGGACGCTGTAGACTCTGCTCGTCTCTTACCAACGCGAACGGGTTTATGAGAACCCCCAGATCGTTTCACACAGATGCGGGAGGGTACCTTTTGCGTCAGTATCAGACGTCTAGGGACGTGACAAATCGTCGGTATATTACGAGTTGGGATGAGAATGTGTTGTGCATTAAGGCGCCACTGCCCAGACCTACGACCGACGGGGGGGGGTCGCCGGGCAGAGGACGCAGCCGTTCCGCGGCGCTTACCTTCCTTGGTGGAAATCCGGTATAGACCCAGCTCCCAACCCAACTTTGAGAATAGATTAACGGCGATACGGACGAGATAAATGCATGGGAAATTTACTTCTGTCACCGGAGCTGTTAAAAAGGGGGCGGTCACTGTTACGCTCTATTGGCTATCGATGGATTTTCCACTAGTGATGGATTTCATGATTCGTTTGTGCGAATCAGTTCGCGTCGTTCAGTTCGCCATAAAGAGTCGTTCGTTCGTTCGTTCGTTCAGTCGTGTTTCCGGTAGCGGTGAATCATTCACTCGTTCAGTCGTTCAGACTCAGCTCCTCCCTCCGCCCCTCGTTCTCATTCGCGAACGGCGAATGCATTCGCGAATCGCGAATGCATTCGCCGTTCGCGAATGCCAGCGGCTCCTCCCTCGTTCACAACATTCAAACGAATCACGAATGCAGTTAAGTTACCATTCAGAGATCAAGTTACAGTTCAACTCCGACAAACCAACTGGGGGAGGGGGGTTGATGGTGTTAATAAATGTGTGAATAATAGCAAATACAACATTGTGTCTGGTTGAATATGTTAACATATGTATTTAATTTGAGTTCAACAGATTTATTTAATGTATGCATAATGACATGTCAGGATCAAAATGCCCCGTTCCCCCAATTCAAGGTAAAGTTAGACAAACCAAACGCAGCGGGATGTGTGTGTGTGTGTGTGTGTGTGTGTGTGGGGGGGGGGGGGCGTAGTAGATTATTGGATGTATATCAGCAAGATAATAGACTTGATTTAGCAATGATGAGTTTTAAAGTTAATGATGTACAGTTGTGTTTATTCTGGGCATATTTTATTTACTATTGTGAAGATGGCCATTGGCCACCCCCACTCAAGATCCACCAAGGTGGGGGTCCCGGCCGGGTTGCGTGCGTGAGAAGGAAGCATGAAAGAACGAGACAGATTGACGAGACATTCAAATATTTTATTAATCTGGCATGACACAGAAAATACAAAGACAGCATGCATTTACCATTTCACTGATATGTAAATGTAAAAGGCAATATTCAAATGTGAAAGTGGTATTGTTAATGTGTCAACCATTCGAAAGCGTCCTAGACTCACAGACAGACAAACAACATACATTGGCTGGCTCTCGTGATGACGAGTCGTGAGTGACGTCTCAGTCCTCGAGTCAATCAGTCAGCGAACGACTCGCGAATCAGCGGCGCCGCGAATCAGCGCGTCAGAGAGACTCAGCGAACGAGACGAACGACGCGAACGAGAGTGGCGAACGAGGTCAGTTTGTTCACTTTAAAGAGTCGTTCGTTCGAACTGTTTCGTTCGCGAACGACCCATCACTAATGTACAGTTGTGTTTATTCTGGGCATATTTTATTTACTATTGTGAAGATGGCCATTGGCCACCCCCACTCAAGATCAAGATCCACCAAGGTGGGGGTCCCGGCCGGGTTGCGTGCGTGAGAAGGAAGCATGAAAGAACGAGACAGATTGACGAGACATTCAAATATATTATTAATCTGGCATGAGACAGAAAATACAAAGACAGCATGCATTTACCATTTCACTGATATTTAAATACGATTGGCTGGCTCTCGTGAGTCGTGACATCTCAGTCCTCGAGTCAATCACAGTCAGGGAACGACTCGCGACTCGCGAATCAGCGCCGCGAATCAGCAGCGCGTCAGACAGTACGTTTACATGCACAGATTATATCGATTAAAGCCATAGCTCGTCTATGCTCCGCAACTGGACAACTGCAATTGTCCGCGTATACATGGCGGCGAGTAAATCGATTCATTGGCCGAAGCGTGTCATGCCCCGGTACGATAGGTGGCGCTGTGCCCATTTCAACTAGTGCTAATAGAGCCACCGGTTGACCCCTTTACGTCACCAGCAACAACAAACTCATTCGAGAAATATGTTTTCAGTAGACAGCTGTCAGTTCACTTCAGGTCCATATCATTTCTCCGACGCTCCACTGTTCCTCTCGGTCGTATGCCGACTCCTCCGCTGCTCTGCCGGCGGAGCAGTCCGCATACGACCGAGAGGAACAGTGGAGCGTCAATGGAGAAATGATATGGACCCGAAGTGAACTGACAGCTGTCTGCTGAAACATCGCTTTCTCCTCCATGTCGCGTTTCAGTCTGGACTTCAGAGAGTCAAAGCCAAAGTTAATTTCCCCCAATTCCTTTTCCCCATGGGCGAGATAAACCCGACTAGGAGTCTTTACTTGTTGTGTACCAGAGAGTCGGAGAACCCGACGCAGTCTGTAAGATTCACAATATCAGAGAATACCGCCGTCAGTTCGGCCACGGCGCAATGAATGAATAAAGATCGTAGTTATTTTACAACCTCGTTGATGAGCAACATTTAGAAAAACATGGACTTTTAATTCAGCCTTGGGTTAAATCGAAGCGTAGTGTGTACTGAATGCACGTTGATGATGATACTCCTTATAGGGGTAACTACATTGGCACGGCACCGGCTTCCTCCATCTTCTGCGCCAGCTTTTTAAATACACCGCCGACCCAAAGTTAGTTGACAGCTGTCTACTGAAAACATATTTCTCCCACCAGAACAGCCCTGAATGAATGAATAAAGATCGTAAACACGTCGGGAGAAAACATTTATTTTGACAGATGTGCCCGAAGTTACTACTTTACAACCTCGTTGATGACCCACATTTAGAAAAACATGTACTTTTAATTCAGCCTTGGGTGAAATGGAAGCGTAGTGTCCGCGTGCTTCCACCTTTAATGAATGCAGGCCATGCGCGCTCCCGCGGCCGGGACACAATTCTTATAGGGGGTAACTACATTCACCAGCTTCCTCCATCTTCTGCGCCACCTTTTTAAATAAATCGCCGTTTCTCGTTATCCCTTATCCGACGGCGGCGACAACAACAACAACACGACTATCGTCTCTTTCTACTTCCGGCTCACGGCCCCGGGAAGAGATCTCGAGCATGCGCAGAACGCAATTCAACGCATAGTCCAATTCGATTGGCTACATGCACGCTTAGTCGACTATGAATCGCATAATCTAGGGGTCTTAACTCGATAATGAGTAAGTCGATTCAAACCGATTATAGCTCGACTAAGGTGTATACATGCATCTTAGTAATCCAATCATAGTTGGACTAAGCCAATAAGTCGACTTTCTTGAGTGTCATGTAAACGTACTGAGAGACTCAGCGAACGAGACAAACGACGACGAACGAGTCGAACGAGAGCGGCGAACGAGGTCAGTTCGTTCACTTTAAAGAGTCGTTCGTTCGAACTGATTCATTCGCGAACGAGCCATCACTATTTTCCACCTTTCCCTCCTAGACGCGTCATAGCTCATTTACATAAAGTTGGAGGATTTTTAACTTTTTTAATCCTCCTAAATCGCCTAGCCCACCCGCCTCCGCCTTTTCCTCTTTTCCCTCTTTGTCCGCCTGGCTCCCAATACACACTGAATGACTTCCGGGATCATTTTCCTCTTTGTGCGCTTTCGGTGTGAACGCACAGTAACTCATTCTTAGTCACTGTGGCCATGATCTGGTTTGACACATCATTTGACTTCTTTCCTTTTTCCTCTCATTTAAAAGTACTTGTCCTCTCTTGATCCTCCCAGAGGAGGAGGAGGGGTCTACCCTGTGGCCCCGCCCACTACCCACGCTCTTCTCAGACCCTCGTCAGGAACTGGAGGTCTGTACTAAAGAGGACATAATCATACAAGTTTAGTCCCTATACTGTGTGTGTGTGTGTGTGTGTGTGTGCGCGCATGCACGTGTGTGTACTCTTGTTGATCTGCTCTTGAACAATCTAAAATAATTATTTTCATCTCCACTTCTCTGTCTCGCTCTCCCTCTTTACAGACTCATCACATTAGTTTATATTAGAAAGAGTGCCCGAATGGGCTGCTTTCTCTATATGGACAAGACATTCCTGCAATGGACATTTAGTATAATGAACTACTTTGTAAGGTTTCCCATCGTCACTATCACAAGCAGCCACCGCGATTGTCAACGGGGGGGGGCTGCCGCGCGATTGTCAACGGGGGGGGGCGCCCCAATTGTGCCTGGCGGCGCCCCTCCATCACATGGCGCCCTAGGCGACCGCCTATGTCGCCTATGCCTAGCGCCGGCCCTGGGTGAGAGTTTTTCCGTTGGTGGTGGCGCTCGTCAAGTTTGCCACCAGAGTTTCCACCAATGGATTCTGATCAACTGTCATGCAGAGGTCACGGATACACAGTCTGCTGGGTTTAGGAAAAAGGGTGGGGGTTAAGGCATGGAGCTTCGATATTTCTTTGCTTGCAGAGAAAAGATCTCCACCGCAGCACACAATATAGCATGTAGGGCAGAGGTCACTAACAGGCGGACCGCGGTCCGGGTCCGGACCCAGACGCCGTCCTATGCGGACCCAGACCTATAATCAATAAACTATTGAGGGATTATACATTATGACGGGGCGCTTCTATTTTAACCAGCGCAGCTTTTCTAGTCTTTACGGCATTTGGTTAGCGGACCTTACAGACCAATTGCATGTGAGTTAAGTATCCCACGTGACGCTGCTCAGCCAATCAAATTTATGTAAACAAAAGCACGACTCTGAATACGAGATGATCGAGATGAGAGGCAGGTGGAAAGGGAAGTTAGTGATACAGGGAGATTACACGGATAGACAAGTGAGCCGGTGACAGTAAGAAGAAAAGACAGAGACGTGTGAGCGGGAGACAGGGAGAGACGACGGAGAGACGAGTAGGGATGGGGATCGAAACCCGGTTCCATCAAGGACCCGGTTCCACTTTTTTCAAAACCCGAAAATCAATAACGTTTGGGCTTATCGATACCACTATCGAGTCTCGTCGTCTCGTTTTTTTTTTCTCCCGTAGGTCCTAATTGTGTGTCCCTCGAGTCGCGTCACGGGGGGGGGGCGCGATCGTAAGCCACCCCGGACCTACGACCGACGGGGCAGGTAGGTAGGCAGGTAGACACCGCTAGACATACGGGACTCATACCGGTGATCGCGGCTTTAGTTCCCCGTGTCTGATCGCTGTAATTCGGAGCGTGAATATCGGTTGAATATCTAATATCTTTCTAACTTTAAAAAACACTTTAGTATTTTTTAAGCCGATAGTCGCACATCCCTCGTAACTCCGCCGTGAAGGTGAACCCTCCCGGACTCCGCTATTAACATGAACCGCTCCGCCGGAGGAGCCGCACATCCACACGCACCGGACACCAGAATACCAACACACATGTTTTACATTTGATTGCTTTTAAATAAAGTTGTGTGCAGTTATACGGTTAAATACGATTATTAAAACCCTAATTATGACAGTCCTGGACCGGCCCAAAAATGTGCATCGGCTCACCCGGTACGCCCGATGGCCAGTCCACCCCTGCTTGTCCCGTTAGTTAAAAATAGTAATCCAATTGTGAAATCCGTGTTGTAATCGGCAGCATACAAGCTAGTTATCTTGAAAAGTAAATAAAGATTCAGACGTGCTGCGTGATGATGTGTTAAGGTCGGCTCAGTAAAACGACTATTAGGTTATCATGATGCGTTCAAGTGTAACGTAAAGAAAAGGGAAATTGAGATTTTGGCGAGAAACATGAGTAATACAGTTGTATAGTATATTAAAAATCTGGAGGATCATGACTGACAAGGCAGACATGTTAATTTTTCTGCAAAAAAACCCCCTGTTAAATTATGAGATTATATTTTATTTCCTTTTGTGTGACCCATATACATTATGACTTATTTTTCATTTGGTGCTGCTGATATATTCTTTCTATTGTTAGTTGTATGTCATTTCGAAGTGGCCTATTACATTAGCCATGTTTATTGAAGGCTAGAAACGTTTTTGTTATGCTCACTTGTCAAGCAATACCAGTTCTGTTGAAAACAAATTGTCGCGTCGTCTTTCCACCAAATAATAGAAAAGTATCGATAGTGGTATCGATAAAGACTCGGATCGATAAGGAGTATCGATAAAGGTATCGATATCAATAAATAACGATCCCCATCCCTAGAGACGAGTGAGCGCGAGACAGGGAGAGATGACGGAGAGATGAGTGAACGGGAGACAGGGAGAGGACATGGAGAGACGAGTGAACGGGAGACAGGGAGAGACAGTAGGCTACACATGTATACTTCAATGATTAGTGACAATAAATATTTTTGAATTGTACTTTCTTTATTTTATTTTTATATATCCGGACCTTCGCTTGAGGAAATTTTCTCTCACTGGACCTCTTGAAATTTTAGTTGAATACCCCTGATGTAGGGCCTCATCTGATTCTTTCTTTCTATGTAGCACAACAGGAAGCTATGACGTGGTTCAAGGTTCCTTCCCTAATGTCCGCTACCAAGCCGTGGGAATCCTTAAGCAAAATTCCTAACCCTGACCTGTTCCCTCATGATTTGTATCTGTATTCATTACATGTTGCTTTGGACTGAAGAGTATCATAAAAAACTAATAAAAGTTATAACAAAGGAAACGTATACCATTTTTCACTTAGTGTTGTAGGCCACAACACAAATGTTGAAAACAATACACAATACACAAAACAATACCATTACATTTGTAGTGTACGTTTGTGTAAGGTGTAGTAAATGAGGAATAATGCCATAATAATAGGGGGAGCCTGGAACAGTCGAAATGGTGTGGTGTACCTTTAAGACATACTGTGTTGCTGTCATAAGACATAAGTGCATTAGTTTTAGTTAGTTGTGCGGCGCACATGTCACGGACGGATGCATATTGCTACGCCTATTTTATCATTTTGCCCCTCAACTCAACGGTGACATTTTGGTTACATGTGGCCTCTGTTTTGTGATAAAATAGTAGCCTTACAACCGGGCTTAGGTTGATGTATTAACAATAAATGAGGAGCATTGTGGAAACCCCATTGCGTAAACCCCAGTACAAGTACGACCATTATATGTTTTTTATGCTCTCTGAGCAGCCTCAACCCCGAACACGGACCCGAACTGTTACACGCCTCTCACGTGTTAAATTAAATACCACTACGACCTGAAAAAATGGATGCTCCTTCTACGCCTCCACTGGATCCGTTGCGGGAGCGCTCCTCGGCGCGGCTTCAGGTCCCAGCGAAGCGCTGCAAGGCGGCTGGATTCGCGAGATCACGCGAGAACTACAACACCACGCGATAATTTGTAGATGTAAAAAGAGAACAACAAACAAATAAAAGGTAACTTTGCCTGTCCGAAGTTGCTGTTGATTTGGTCATTTTTCCTAGATTTTTGGGCTTCTACCATGAGTTAAAAGGCTATATAGTTGTTGTTTTGTTTTGTTTACTTTTGCCGGATCGCGGCCGTTACGTGCGCGTTACCCCGGATTTCCACCGGGGACGTGAGCGTTGCGTTAAGGCCGCAGTATACTCGCCGTTCCCAAGCTGTCGCGCGACAATGTGACGTCAAAATGACGTAGATCTCGCCGGCGCGCACCTCTTTTTTTTTCAGCGGCGCGCGACAAAGCGGAAACAGAAACATGGCAAGTTCGAAGGCACATTTGCTAAGGCTTCTTTCTTTATATGTTCTGTTTTATTGTGTGGTGCAGGCCTATATTGTTTCGCTAATAAACCGTGGTTTTACGTAAGTGCTGTCTACTGTTGTGGTCAAAGACGAGTGGAATTACGTGGCTGAAAAACTAATCTCAAAGCGACATTAAGTTATAAAATAAAAGTATATAAGATAATTATTAAGTTATTAAGATAGACGCTTACAAACACTATTCATATGAGAACTGCTGCCATACACTGGACTGTTGATGGTTGACCAGGTGTGGCAGTGATGTAGAATAATAGCAATGTAAAGTAATGGACACATAATGCTGTATAGTGAGACATCCCGGTGAACTAAACCTTAACTGAATGTCTAATGATGTGTAAGAAATTAAAGACACAGGGGTACCAGCATAGTCTATGGGTACCAGTATTAGCAGAGAATGTCTAATAAGGAGAGAAGTTCCACTCTCGGTTTACTTCCGGGTTCTGAACTGTTGCAGTTCCCCTCTGGTTCCATGTGAGGGCGCTCACAGGACGAGTGCAGAATGAATGCCGGTCTATGGAGCTATACCCCTCAAACTCCACTTTTCTCAGGATATATTTTTTTGTCTAGTAATTTGAATGTTGCTTTCGAAAGGGGATGCAAAGAAATTACACATTGCTGGGTGTTAGATTTTTTAGAGTCACTTTATTTGCTTTAAAAAAGTCTTTTAAAATGTCAATGACGTCGTACACATCTTACGACCAGAGATACTGCTTTACGGCAAGCCTCTCCCTTTCCCTCAAGGCATCGACAACACAGCGGACACAGGTTAGGCTCTCTCCCTGTCAATACACGTGCTAGAAAGAGTTTTTGCTGTTTTTAAAAAAAAAAGAACTTGGACGAAAAGGTCCACCTTAACATTCTGGTCCCGCTTCGGATGCCAAGATGCCATCAAGCAGGATCTCTGGTCGTAATCAGTCCTTCACTGACCAATCAGCGTTCATTAGCAGAATGCTAGCGTGTTATGGGCAACAACAACTCGTCCTGTAAGAAATCGAAGGGACATAAGTACTCGTTCATTCAACTTTCGATCTATAACCCATGTTGAACTTGTAAAAACTACAATCAAATCTGAGATTTTTCAATTAGAATCAGGTGAAAGAGACAAATTTAGCCGTCTAGCTCCATCTGCTCCCATTCATTCTGCACTCATGGGCGATCGCCCCCAGTGGAGCTCTGGTGGAACTGCAACCAAAATTCGGTACAATGGGACTTAATAGGGAGTGGACAGGCTCTCCGCAGACGGGCTCTGGTATTAGCATATCTCTTCTTCTACTGCGTAGAAATAGCAAAGTTGGTCGCATTTCCTCAGTGGCGCCACCTCTGTTCAGGAGAAGACTGCAACTACTGTCGTGGCCACCAGCGCGAGTATAAATAGTTACAGCGCTCCCGTGACGTCACATTCGAATCATGTCCATCCATGGTCTTTCCTTGTTGGTTGTTTGTTTTGTAGGATTTTAAGATTTAGACAGCCCATGTAGAGCCCAAACTGATTCTTAGTTGGTCTTCTCCATTAGGTTTAAAAAATAAGAATTCTCTAAAGTTAGAGAACTCGTATTTGTCTCACATCAGATTAAAACTAATTTGTATAGCAGATATGGATCGCAGATATGTGTTACAGTTGTACTGCCAGGACTGGAACTTCATAACCTGGTGTCATTGACAATAAAATTAAAGAGTTTTTTAAACATCAGTTTATACATGTGCTTGTGGTCCTTACAGCGATGCCTGGTCTGTGTCAATGCTGTTGCACAGCCACTTTAACAGTGTCAATCAATATTAAATGAGACCAAACATAACACACTTACAAAAATGTACATTTAAAAGCATTAATCCAGATTTGAGTGTATCATGAAATTGCTACGTTCAACTGCATTTACTGAGACCTCCTTGTTAACAAATCCGTAATTACCAAAGTTTTTGTTGGTGGAACATGCTGTAGTTCATTACTTCATACGGCATCTGGTGATGTGTGACTCAGAGGCATTGACCTCTGACCGTACGTTGGAGGAGAACACTTCACCAGGGATCAGCGATTATTAATTGTTAGCATTTGTCATCATTAGTTGGTGTCTTATCTAAAGAAGTACACATGAGAAGTAACATCCTAAATACCGTGAATAATGAGCATGTTGTGTTTTGTTTTTTTAATTGAAAAAAGGATATCATTCAGAGTGATACACCATAACATTACATAAGCAATGTTACTATGCAGGGCCGGATTAGTAACCCTAGAGCCCCTGGGCACTGTCAGTCCAGAGGCCCAACCGGTGGGGGGCGGGGGGGGGGGGGGGGGCGATGCGATGCGATGTCAATACAGCTGGACCGGTGCCCAACGGGGGGGGGGGGGGGGGGGGGGGTGCGATGCGATGCGATTGCAATACAGCCCAGACCGGCGCCCAACGGGGGGGGGGCGCAATCGCAAAAAAAATAATGATCTGAACGCCGGGCCCCCTCTATGGCCCGTGCCCAGAAAACCCAATCCGGCCCTGTTACTATGTAATCAATATATAGATCAGTATATAATTCAATTATAAACAAATACCGCAAGACAATACAATAAGAAAGACTACACCATTAAATCACTCATTCTCATTCAGTAAACCAACTGTCTGCTTTTTTTCCACGTGGCTCATTTCACTTGTGTTGCTGAAGTTATTGAAGAGATGTGTTCTCTTTACTGTTTCCTGTCTGTCTGGTTTTTACTATCGCTCTGTCTCCTTTCTATCTCTGTTTTTCGTTTTCTCCTTCTCTGTCTCTATAGGTCTCCTTCTCTATCTGTCTGTCTCATTTTCTGTCTCTCTGTCTCCTTTTATATCTCTGTCTCCTTCTCTGTCTCTCTATGTCTCTTTCTCTGTCTGTCTCCCTTTCTATCTCTCTTTGTCTCCTTCTCTGTCTCTGTCTTCTTTGTCTTTCTATATCTGCTTTTCTGACTCGATGTCTGATTTTCTGTCTCTCTGTTCTCCTCTGTCTCTATATCTCCTTCTCTATCTCTCTGTACTTTTCTATCTCTGTCTCTTTTTCTGTCTCTCTGTTTCTGTCTCTCTGTTTCCTTCTATGTTTCTCTATGTCTCTATGTTTCTCTGTCTCCTTCTCTGTTTGTGTATGTTTCTGTCTCTGTCTCCTTTTATATCGCTCTGTCTCCTCTGTCTCTCTATATCTCCTTCTGTCTCTTCTTTATCTCTGTCTCATTTTCTGTCTCTCTATGTCTCCTTTGTCTTTCTATGTCTGCTTTTCTGTGTTGATGTCTCCTTCTCTGTCTCCCAATGTCTCCTTCTCTGTCTCTGTATGTCTCCATCTCTTTCTCTGTATGTCTGTGAGAGAAAGTTGACAACATGTCGCATGAATAGCAAAGCTATTGATGGATGGAGAGGGATGCTAAACGTCTGTCAGGAGAAGACAGGACTATTTGTTTTCTTCACATCAATATGTATGACGGCAATAAGGAAAACTGTACTCTGGCTCTGTTTTTTTCTTTAAGTAAGGATGTGATGAGACTACACCAAGCATTACTGAAATACTTTTTACAGTAATATTGTGTGAAAATAAATTATTAATGCCACACACAGGCAACTCGCCTCAGTCACCATAACCACAACACCATGTGTACAAACAGCAGACTAGGTGACTGTTAGGACGCATAATAAATTATAGCTCAGCTATTTACCTCGCAAAGGAAGTCAGGCAGAATAGGAATCTGTAAAACTTAAATAGTGAACTTTGCGGTCTATAATTTTCACCATAGCAAAGGTCAAACTTTTGTTCTTCTTTCCTTTTACTTCTGGGGGCACCGTCATGCCTCCCCATACTCAACTTGAGTATTGAAATTAATCCATTCATAAACAGCATTGAGTTTTTCCAAGAAAATCCCCAAATTATTTGGTCTTACATACTCCCCTGAGAGACATTCGGCTTTCTGGGGGAGTTGGGAACAGAGTGAGAGAGGGTGGGAACTGTCCTATTGGATTACTTACTGGCAAAACTCAAGTAGCAGCTGTTTAGATTCAGCCAAACCTCCCTCCTCCCCCTCTGTGTTCACCAAGACAGGAAGTCAGAGAGAGAGAGAGAGAGAGAGAGAGAGAGAGAGAGAGTGGCTGAGAATGAGTGGCTGTACCAGCCTGTAAAGAGAAACAGTGGGACACGGACTGGGAGTGCTCACCAAGTGTTGCACTTTAACACAGTATCACCCATTAAAGTTACTTTCTGAAGGAGATACTGGTTGTCTTCCGGCTTTCTATTCGACCGGGCTGTTGGATTTTATTGGGTTATTTGACTACGGATGCCCTCGAGACGTTGCAGGACTTCTGCTTGATCAACAGGCCTATTCTATTCAGACGGAATACAATACATCTACAGTTCATTCACATCCATTTAGAGGTTAACATGGCGGGGAAAACCTTTCTTATGCTGGGTGAGTCTAGTCATATGTCATATGTGTGAGAGAGAGAGAGAGAGAGAGAGAGAGAGAGAGAGAGAGAGAGAGAGAGAGAGAGAGAGAGAGAGAGAGAGAGAGAGAGAGAGAGAGAGATTGATTAACTGTCCTTTGGTTCAAACAGGCCACGGAGTCAAGATGTAACGTTCAATCCTTTATTCACGGGTTCACGCAGGATACTCAAATCACCTAGCCTAGAACTCTAGACACTAGTGATGGGTCGTTCGCGAACGAACTAGTTCGAACGAACGACTCTTTAAAGTGAACGAACTGACCTCGTTCGCCACTCTCGTTCGCGTCGTTCGTCTCGTTCGTCTCGTTCGCTGAGTCTCTCTGACGCGCTGATTCGCGGCGCCGCTGATTCGCGAGTCGTTCGCTGACTGATTGACTCGAGGACTGAGACGTCACTCACGACTCGTCATCACGAGAGCCAGCCTATATGTTGTTTGTCTGTCTGTGAGTCTAGGACGCTTTCGAATGGTTGACACATTAACAATACCACTTTCACATTTGAATATTGCCTTTTACATTTACATATCAGTGAAATGGTAAATGCATGCTGTCTTTGTATTTTCTGTGTCATGCCAGATTAATAAAAATATTTGAATGTCTCGTCAATCTGTCTCGTTCTTTCATGCTTCCTTCTCACGCACGCAACCCGGCCGGGACCCCCACCTTGGTGGATCTTGGTCTTGAGTGGGGGTGGCCAATGGCCATCTTCACAATAGTAAATAAAATATGCCCAGAATAAACACAACTGTACATCATTAACTTTAAAACTCATCATTGCTAAATCAAGTCTATTATCTTGCTGATATACATCCAATAATCTACTACGCCCCCCCCCCCCCCCCCCCCCCCCACACACACACACACACACATCCCGCTGCGTTTGGTTTGTCTAACTTTACCTTGAATTGGGGGAACGGGGCATTTTGATCCTGACATGTCATTATGCATACATTAAATAAATCTGTTGAACTCAAATTAAATACATATGTTAACATATTCAACCAGACACAATGTTGTATTTGCTATTAACACATTTATTAACACCATCAAGCACCATTGCACGATTGTGAATCGTGATTTCGTGATTAGTTAGTAAATGAGAAGAACGAGGGAGTCCGAGACCGACTCAGCTGCATTCGTGATTCGTTTGAATGTTGTGAACGAGGAGGAGCCGAGTCTGACCGACTCGGCTGGCATTCGCCGTTCGCGAATGACAGCCGAGTCGTTCGCGATTCGCGAATTGAGAACGAGGGAGGAGCTAAGTGAACGACTGACCTGAACGAGTCAGTGAATGATTCAGCGCTACCGGAAACACGAACGAACGAACGAACGAACGACTCTCTGTGGCGAACTGAACGACGCGAACTGATTCGCGCAAACGACTCATGAAATCCATCACTACTAGACACCCCCTAGCGGCAGCAAATTTATTTGGCAGCTAGGTAGGTCTAGCACGGCTCCGTCGGCTTTTTGGTACTGGAAACACCAAGTATGTTAGACCAATCACAGCGTGAGGGGCGGAGTCGAAAGCCGGGCTACCATGACGACAGAGTTGCGACGGTTCCGTGTTAGGTAAACAATGGCTGCTGCTGCTGGCGAACGGCTGTCTTTCGACTCGGCTTTGGCCGCGACTCTTCAAGACTTGAAGTTAACATTTTATTTGAGAAAAGAACAAAGAACGGCACTGAAGTCTTTCCTCGAAAAGAAATATGTATTCGGAGTTTTGATTAATTACGTAGTCAGAGCCGTCGCTCTGACTACGTCACCTTCTTCGTTGCTCTGATTGGTTGTAGCGCTATCCTATTGCGTGCAGAGGGAACTTGAAAGACAACCGTTTATCCCGCCCACACTGCCAATGGAGCTGAGCCAGACCTTACATCTTTCTGATGTGGGTCTGGCTTGCCAGGCTACAAATCACCAGCAAAGTCTTTCAGGGGTCACTGCATTTCAACACGACTCAACAGAGCTGAACTCCACACCCCGTGCCCACTGCATGCGTCCGTCAACGGACGACGGAAGGCGTGTCTGACGGATGGGGGCGTGGAATTTGCCGACGGAGCCAGACGCAGCCAGCAGCCAATCAAATCGTTTCTTACAAAAACAAAGCCGCGTTCTTACTGCATTTTGTTATTGCTCTTTTGTATTGCAAGATGGATCCCGTCGCTGCAATATATTCCGATATACATAAATCGAAAATAATCAGAAACATTATGTTACCTGGTTCCCCCACCTCCAGTGACACCTCTCGCCACGCCAGGTCCCGGCGGGTGCTGTCCCTGTATAAAGACTGGCCGTAGAGTATAGCGCCATTACGCCTCTTGCCCACTGGATGCGTTCGTCAACGCATCCCATTGACTTTGAATGGGGCTGAGCCGCAATGCATTGTGGCTCCGTCAGTCAAGTCGGCTCCGTTCGTTGCGTTGAAAAGTTGAGAAAATTTTATCTTTTCTGGCCACGACGGATCCGTCAGCCAATCAGATCACATTATGCAAATATATGTCCTGTGACGCTACTTGGACTCTGCCCAATGAAATCACCTTGGTGGTACAACCCGGGAAAGCACATCTGACGGCCGGCAGCGGGAACATTTAAACCTTATTAAAAATGGAGGACAAGTTGATAGTGGCGGTGGAAAAGCACTCTTCTTGCTACGACGGGATCCATCTTGCAATAGAAAAAGAGCAATAACAAATTGCAGGAAGAGCGCGGCTTTGTTGTTGTAAGCGGGAAGCGATTTGATTGGCTGCTGGCTGCGTCTGGCTCCGTCGGCAAATTCCACGCCCCCCTCCGTCAGACACGCCTTCCGTCTTCCGTTGACGGTTGAATGCAGTGGGTGACAGGCGTTACCCACCGCGATTATTAGTTTGTCCTCCATTATTAAATCCCCCGCTGCCGGTCGGCTTCTTTGACATACGTATGTGTTTTCCGGGGTTGTACCACAAAGGTGATTTCATTGGGCAGAGTCCAAGTAGCGTCAGCGGACATATATTTGCATAATGCGATCTGATTGACGGATCCGTCGCGGCCTGAAAAGTTAAAATTTTCTCAACTCCTCAACGCAACGGACGGAGCCACAAATGCATTGCGGCTCCGCCCCATTCAAAGTCAATGGGATGCGTTGACGGATGCATGCAGTGGGCACGGGCCGAAACTGAACTAACTTCTCACATACAACTAATACAAAACACATGGCTAGAGCGGGGCTATCAGAGGCCCTCCCATTGTTACCTGTAAACACACCTTCTCTAGGCTATACAACACAAAAACATCTGCTCGGCAGATGCTCCAATAAATACATTCTCAAACATAATATACCTGTGTCCTGCATTGGAGGGCCCCAGCAAAAGCCACTAAGGTGGCGTGTGGCAGGGAGCTGCCACAGAGGGATTTGTTGTTTGACTGATACATGAAAGGGAGGCAATTTAAAGCAAAGCCAAACACCTCTATTGGTTCCTGATCAACTCCTCAGAAACAGTCAGTGCGTTTACATGACACTCAAGAAAGTCGACTTTTTGGCTTAACCCAACAATGATTGGATTACTAAGATGCATGTATACACCTTAATCAGGCTAAAATCGGTTCGAGTCGACTCTCTCATTATCAGGTTAAGACCCCTAGATTATGCGATTCATAGCCGACTAAGCGTGCATGTAACCAGTCGGATTGGATTATCCGTTGAATTGCGTTCTGCGCATGCTCGAGATCCTTTCCCGGGGCCGTGAACCGGAAGTAGAAGGAGACGATAGTCTTGTTGTTGTTGTTGTTGTTGTTGTCGCCGTCGGATAAGGGATAACGAGAAACGGCGATTTATTTAAAAAGGTGGCGCTATAAGAATTGTGTCCCGGCCGCGGGAGCGCGCATGGCATTCATTAAAGGTGGAAGCACGCGGACACTACGCTTCCATTTCACCTAAGGCTGAATTAAAAGTACATGTTTTTCTAAATGTGGGTCATCAACGAGGTTGTAAAGTAGTGACTTCGGGCACATCTGTCAAAATAAATGTTTTTTTCTCCCGACGTGTTTACGACCTTTATTCATTCATTCAGGGCTGTTCTGGTGGGAGAAATATGTTTTCAGTAGACAGCTGTCAACTAACTTTGGGTCGGCGATTTATTTAAAAAGCTGGCGCAGAAGATGGAGGAAGCCGGTGCCGTGCCTATAGGAGTGTATCTTCATCAACGTGCATTCAGTACACACTACGCTTCGATTTAACCCAAGGCTGAATTTAAAGTCCATGTTTTTCTAAATGTTGCTCATCAACGAGGTTGTAAAATAACTACGATCTTTATTCATTCATTGCGCGGCCGAACTGACGGCGGCATTCTCTGATATATGAATCTTACAGACTGCGTCGGGTTCTCCGACTCTCTGGTACACAACAAGTAAAGACTCCTAGTCGGGTTTATCTCGCCCATGGGGAAAAGGAATTGGGGAAAATTAACTTTGGCTTTGACTCTCTGAAGTCCAGACTGAAACGCGACATGGAGGAGAAAGCGATGTTTCATCAGACAGCTGTCAGTTCACTTCGGGTCCATATCGTTTCTCCGACGCTCCGCTGTTCCTCTCGGTCGTATGCCGACTCGGTCGTCCGCGGAGCGGTCCGCATACGACCGAGAGGAACAGTGGAGCGGCGGAGAAATGATTATCACCCGAAGTGAACTGACAGCTGTCTGCTGAAACATCGCTTTCTCGAATGAGTTTGTTGTTGCTGGTGACGTAAAGGGGTCAACCGGTGGCTCTACTACCACTAGTTGAAATGGGCACAGCGCCACCTATCGTACCGGGGTATGACATGCTCCGGCCAATGAATCGGATTACTCGCCGCCATGTATACGCGGACAATTGCAGTTGACCAGTTGCGGAGCATAGACGAGCAATGGCTTTAATCGGGTTTATTCTGTGCATGTAAACGTACTGAGTGGGGGGTTAGAGACAGGTCTGGCAGGGAGGGGGATGAGAACAGAGTATAGGAATACATGAATTAGTAATAGTCTGTGGAGGATCTGTGGTTCGACCAATACATGAAATAGTATACTACTCTCAACACCTCAATTGCTTCACTATCTCTGTATGTACTTGTGGTCTGGTTGAGATTAGTACAGTTTTGAAATGAAGAACTCAAACACAATCTCAATACCATCTATCTCGATCTCATACAGAGAGGGGGGAAGAAATAGAGAGAGCTAGAAGGAGAGCTGGAGAGAGCATTGATGACTCTCAGCGAAGCACTATAAAAGTCATTGATGTTTTCTCTGTCTGCAAACCCAACCACCACCAACAAAAGCCCCACTGTCATCCATTGAGTTGTGATCACAGCCATGCTGACTCACAGTAAAATACGTCTGCTGCCCACAATTTCACATTACTGTTGTGTTGCGCTGCAATTTGCAGATTGTAGTATGGGTGTGAAGGTTCAAGGATAGGCTGTGATCAATTATAAACTGCTTATAATTCCAGTAGAATGTTTGCTAAATCCAAATGTCAGCCTGCCCTGAAGATTTTTTCTGTAGCTTGGGTATGGCTGCCTGACCTAATAAGAAGTATAAGGTTTTAGCAATTTTGACTTTCTCTCTCTCTCTCTCTCTCTCTCTCTCTCTCTCCTCCACAGAGTTACTGTTTATGCTCAAGAGTGTCTCTTCATGCAATGATGGCTTCAATTCAAACCGAGGGGATTGCACTGGTAACTTTGTTGTCATCTTCCTCTGTTGTTTTAAATGGGCAGGAGATGTGTTGACTCCCAGCCGAAAGGTTCTGGGTTTGTTTCCCAATGTCCCCAAGTCTACCTGAAGGCATCCTTGAGCAAATGCCCCTAACCCCTACCTGCTCATTAATGACATGATTCTGAAAAGCACCTCAAGCTAAATGACTAAATAAGTAAATGTGTGCACATCGACAGATACCGACGAGTGTGAACAGACTTTAGCTCGATGCGGAAACCACGCCATCTGCATCAACACTATAGGGAGTTTCTACTGCCTGTGTGAGCCTGGGTACAAGGAGAGGAGCAATAAGAAGGAGTTCAACGTGCTCAACGGACAGTGTTTGGGTACGAACTTCCTGTTTACTTTTTTGCAGGAGGTGTGTATGTGTGTTTGCGTTTACTGCCATCTTGTGTTGACCAATGACCTTTCTCTATGTCTATGTGTGTGTCCTCTACCCACGGTGAGACAGACATCAACGAGTGCCTGGACATCAAAGACATCTGTGGTCCCAATGCCTACTGCAATAACACCATTGGAAACTACACCTGTACCTGTCATTCAGGATATGCTAAGCTGCATGCTAGCAGTGGCAAGTGCAATGGTGGGATTTGTTTGTTTGCTGTAAAGTGTAGTGTCTAACTGTAGCTCAATTTTTTCAAGTAGGCCTATACTGTGTCTTTCTTTTTGTGTTTTGAAGGTATGGTTATATGTTAGATCTATCAGATGACCAATGAATTGGGTCACACTAACCTCGGGGCCTTTCTGCTGAAGTAAGACAGAAGCATGAGATAAGCAGAAGCGTGTAATCATAGGAGCGAAACTCCACATGGTCAGAATGAGTACATTGTTGGTGACGTGCAGAATACATGGTGATAATCATATGATAGTAAAGAACAGGCAGGCTTGTCTTTGAACATGTAAAGAACAATGGGAGTCAGATAAGACGAGGATGACATGGGGAAACGTAGACAGCCAGCCTTTTTGTGATGACGTTTGCAATGTGTGTGTATATAACAGCCTGAGATAGAGAGATGTGTGCTCAGACTTCGCGAACTGACACACACATACTTTGTTGTTCGGTCAGGGAAATGTAGTCGGACCCAGATATATCTGTAAAACTCTGCACATTATACTGGTGTTAACAATAAAACTGATTATTTCTTAAAGCTAAACAACTTCTTCTATCGCTTCATTAACGAACACGCGTGAGTAGGGGTTTCATTTTTTTCCATCATCATCGCTTTGAAACCGCCTCTCACAACAGTTTCTACCTCTGTGTTCCCTACCAGACATTGACGAATGTGAGGATCGTGAAAAGAAAAATGAAGGCATTTGTGGCGTCAATGGCACTTGTAAAAATACCAATGGTAGCTTCTGGTGCCAGTGTCCATCTGGCTACACTAACTACGGCAACGAAAGGACTCCCTGCTCAGGTGAGTCACTTCCACAATTTTGTGTAAACCAGGCCAGCACTAATGGAAGTTTTCCCATTAGCAACCTCTGGTGGCTTGAGTTGTAGTTACAGTTATAGCTCTTTATAGTGTTAGATATATACAGATATATATCCACACACACACACACACACACACACACACACACACACACACACACACACACACACACCCCTTGTGGTTAGGACTTTTTGTTTAGCCTCTGGTTTAGACTCTTTGGGGTTATTTTTTTGCAGTTTCAGAAGTAAGCTCTGTTGAAACAGTGTTGTGCCACAGTAACACCTTTTCACCCTCACATGATCACAGGCATAGGTTTAGGCTGGTATCATATTGCAGATGTGCTGCTTTTAGACATGTGTGTTCTCTTCTCTTCTGTTCTAGAGCTGAAATGTGACCAGTTCACAGGAACCAGTGCAACGTCATCCAAGGTAATGATGATTGGGCTTATAATGCATTCGAATGCTAGTGGGCATGTGCATTGCATGCCTTGGTGTATTGCCAACTTTATAGCGCTGCATCACTATGTGATTACTCTGTTGGCACAGTATTTTAGAAGTATTTTTAAAGTCTACTCTCTCTTGACGTCTCCCATTCTCTCCAGTCTCATGGAGGTCTGGCAGACATCTTGTCCCAGATGAAGAGAAGCTGTTTAGCGCTTTCTCAAACGGACCTGTCTGGGAAAAGGATCCATGGACCCACAGTGCTGCTCAATGTAAGAAACTAGAGAGAGGCAATGCACGCACACGCACATACACATGCACACGCACACACATATGCACACGCACACACACACACACACACACAATCCAAGTCGATTTTATTTGTATTGCCCTTAATCACAGCTACAGTCTCAAAGGGCTTCACAGGCCACACATTTATGACACCCCCTAACCCCAGCCCCCCAAAAGGCAAGAAAAAACACCCTTGATTATCAGAAGAAATCTTGAGAAGGCACACATCCTTCCTTCCAGGGATGATTAGGAGTGCAATGGGTGCCATAAGTGACACACACATAGTATTACAAGCAGACATTTTAAGTACAAAAAATAGAACAATAAGTTTGTCCACAGTAAATAGGTGCTGACTGGTGAGCAAGCTGCTAGCCGTCCGGTACAGTGGCCAGACGTCCAGTCATCATCACAGCAACACACTAAAACAGAGACAGCATTATGGTTAGATGGGGCAGGTTGGAAACACACACACACACACACACACGCATACACAAACAGCATGTAGGGAACCTCTAATCCGTCGGCAGCAGGGGTAGGCTAGTGTTGGCTAACAGGTCGATTTAGCTGTAATGAAAGCTAAGGTGCACTCCTAGGAGCCAAATGAGCGAGTTAAGGGGTAGGTTTTAAGTTTGGATTTGAATTTATCAATAGATTTATCATCAAGTCAGTTTCGCTGATTACAGGTGTCAGACTGTTCCACAGATAGGGCGGTCGGTATGAGACGCTCTGTGTCCTGCTGATTTCTTTTTAACTTTAGGGATTGATAGAAGGCCAGCTCCTGAAGACTGGAGGGGCCAAGAAGGACAATAGGGAATAATAAGAGCCTTCAGGTAGGATGGTGTTAATCCGTGCAGGATTTTATAGGAAAGAAGTAGCACCTTAAAATCTGACCTGGCATTCATTGGTAGCCAGTGGAGGGAGGCGAGAATAGGAGTAATGTGTAATGAGTAATTTTCTGGTTCTAGTTAGGGGTCTAGCAGCGGCATTCTGCACAAGCTGGAGGCTTTTCGGAGCAGTGCATTACAGTAATCTAACCTAGACAATATGAATGTGTGGATAGCGTGTTTCTAAGATGAAAGAATGCAGTTCTGGTAATACTTTTTACATGTTAATCCAAAGAAAGCATAGGGTCAAACAAGACACTGAGATTTTTGACACAGGAACTTGAAGAGATAGTCTTCAAAACACGATGTTACTGTAGCAGTGCTTCATGCCACATGCCACATAAGTGGCTTTTGCTGGGCCCCTGTATAAATGTATTGGAAATGGCAAGATGGTGCAAGACGAGCAGAACACTATGCATGACAGAGGCTCTTTCCTGTGTGTCTGTGTTGCTAGCTGGTAGCTGCGAATTCAGAGAACTCATCCACGAAAAGTGAGTATGGGCCAGTTGATGGTAAACTATGGCTAAGAAGAATAAATCTGCAATGCTTTTTATTTGTTTAATAGGGACTGAGGAGCCGAAGGCAAGAACCTCAAAAGATGAAAATTGATAGTAATTTTCGGTCTTAGGACAAGTTGAGAGATTAGAGCCACCCCACCACCTTTTTTGATTCTCAGCTCTGAGGAAGAGGAGGTTGGAGAAATAGCATTGCAGATTTGCGGTTGCCTTTGCCTGCGGGTTTTACACCTCAAGACAGTACAGGGCAGCGCCGCAATGCCCAACCCACCCAACTTCTCTGCAACATTGGCTAGTATGTAGCTAGCTTATCGCCTGCATACCAGCGAGCTGTAGGTGAATGTGTCAAGCCTAGCTAAGTCTATCTATGTTCCCTGACATAATTGAGGCGCCTAACTCAGTTGGGTGAAGGCCGTCTCTCACCATGCCAGGGCAGCCCAACAGGGAGGGCCAGTTATCTACAAAACCTAGTCCCTGCTCTTCACTATAACGTGCCAGCCAACGATTTAGGGACATTAATCTACTGTAATGCTCATCATTACCCCTGACAGGTAGAGGGCCAGAGAGGCCAACACATCTTTCTGGCGAAATCACACAGCATAACTATGTTGCTCTTTGCGACTTCTGATTGTCTCATCCTATCATTAGTGATGACATGAATTACAATGTTGTCATAATAGTCAAAATAGTGTTGGGTGCGTCTAATCTATTCTGTATTCTTACTGCATGCCAGCACGCATACACACACACACACACACACACACACGGTGCTGCTCTCATGTCTCCCGTGTCTCCTGTGTCCTGCTGGCAGAGCCTCTTCAACATGATGGAGGACTTCCTGTCTGAATATGACACGGGCGACAGCGTGGCTGTTAGCGGCCTGCTCAGCGCCGTGGAGGACTCCATCAAATTCATTGGCCCCCAACTCAGTGATGACCAAACCAGCATGAACACAAGCCAGACAGGTGACCGCCTACACACACACACACACACACACATCAAAACATACTGAGGACATACTAATATAGAGGACATATTATGTCCTCTATATCATCGCTTAGATCTCCTCATGCTGTTCTCCTTCAATCATGAGAGACTGGATGAAACTTGATAAATACAATGTGCAGAGCTCTCCCAGTGCAGCTGTCCTTTGAAATTAGTCGTATTTGTTTGTGTGTAGAGGCGAAGATTGTGGTGTGGAAGAAGAAGACTCCACCGAGCGGGCCGCTGCATCTGACCAACACCAATGCCAGCCTGAAGACTGACTGGAGCACTGCAAACGGGAATGGAACCTACCCCGGTAAACTACTCTCTTCTTCTCTTCTTCTCCCTCTCTCTCTCTATGACAGACTGACATACTGCTGTTAGTGCTCATCAATGAGCCTCTACTCCTGCTTCCATCTGAGTCTATATACTATTCATCTTCAATCTGTTTCCACAGGTTTCGCTCTCGCTGCTCTGCTGAGTTATAAGAACCTGGAGAACACGCTGAACCAGTCCTTTGAACAGATCATCTTACCCCAGAAGAATGGCAGGAGGCCCAGCTACCAGGTCTTCTCCAAGGTGGTGTCAGCAGTGGTCTCCAATCCTGACACACAGCATCTGGACCGGCCTGTCATTATTACCCTCCGACACCTGCAGGTAGACGCCAACAAACCCATCTCCTCAAATGCATGTATGGTAACACTTTACAATAAGGTACGCAAAACGTGGGTAGTTACTGAGGAACGAATGAGGAACGAATGAGTAACGAATGATGAACGACCAGGGCCCTAACTGGGGCCCTAACGGGGCCCTAACAGGGCCCTAAGTGACAGTTACTCAGTAACTACTGAGGAATTACTGGTAAACAGACTAGGGGACTACTGTATTCGTTACTGAGTAACTGTCACTTAGGGCCCTGTTAGGGTTCCAGTTAGGGCCCTGGTTGTTCATCATTCGTTACTCAGTAACTGAGTTACTCAGTTTTGCGTACCTTATTGTAAAGTGTTACCGCATGTATTTATTTAAAGCTATAGGCTTTTTTTACATATAGACGGGTTTCCCGTTTACAAACATGGTTGGATGCGCGTGCAGCCGGGAGGCAATAAACCGTTTTGTACGCATAAGCTACTGTGGTCACATTAGTGACGACATCAATGCAGTCAATGTATAAATGGCATTGTATTGCATTTTTCCTTGTAAAGCCTGATAATGGAATGAAAAAACATTTGCATATTAATGTAATTTAGCTAATGTTTGTTTGTAGTGTCATCCTAATATCACTGAAGTGAAGTCTACAATTTGACTGCATAAATAAATGACAGAATTCACCCTCTTATAAATCTAAGAAATGTTAGAAGGCTAGCTTTAGTTAACTGAGTAATGAAAAACAATATACGATTTATGAACTTGGCTTTCATGGTTTAGTTGTTCATTGTTGAACCTGTCCATGTACCTTTTTGACAATATCAACGATGATCATTTTAAACAGTCAATGACATATTTGGCAGTTTGATAGTTATCATTTTGTCTTGACACAGCTTATGCTATCTCAAAAGTAAATCTTTATAACTTTAAAAAAAACAACTCTCACATAAAACCTCATCTAGAGTATTTATTTCCACCACAGAATCATGTCACAGTTAATGTTTTGTGCATTCCCCCCTATTTAAAAAAAATAAAAAGATTTAAAAAAAAAAAGATCATAAGATATGGACATCCCACCTCCTCTAGTTATAGATTGGAAGATCTATGAATGCACTAAAATAACCCTAATGGGAGGGGGTGGGTAGGTGTGGCAACATTTGGCAGGTGACAACTCTTACATCGGATGCCTCCTACACAAATTACAGAAACAAAATAGTTCTCACTAATGGGGATGGAATGCGTAGAATATTATTCCTGAAAATGAATAGATATTGGATAGCCTATGTCCAAATGGCCAACTATTATGTGGCCCGATATAGGATATTATAGCCTACACATATCAGATAGAAAAGCCTAGTGTATCTACTAAAGAAAATCTACGTGCATACAAATCATCCGCCCTTTCTGTTTTTAAGGGAGTGAACCCCACGGTATGTTAAACATATTCTATCCCTGTCTTTTGTAATTAGCGCAGTTAATGGCATAACAAATCCTTGCCATCTTGACAGTTGTCTATATGTATTCCACGCTTTCTGCCCCCCGGTTGCGCACACATATCTGCTGTGACGTTGCACAGAAACCCATCTATAAATGAACATCCCTTACATTCAAGCCCTTGCCAAATGAGCTGATTAAGCCTATCACTGCCAGATAAATCTCTCTGTATTTCACAGTATACAGAGTTTTTAAATCTGGTGTCTGTGGCAACTTTCCCACGCTGGCCGGTTCAATGCATATGCATGCTCTATGGGCAGAGCATGCTCTATGGGCAGAGCATGCTCTATGGGCAGAGCATGCTCTATGGGCAGAGCATGCTCTATGGGCAGAGCATGGGCACCAGAGACTTCCACCGGCCGAGCCGTCTAACTTCCAGTAGCCCTCTGCTAACTTCAATGTGTATAAAAGTATTAAATCGTGAGACTTTTCTAGACTTTCCATATGTTAATCGGACTGAATGGATCAAATTCTGATAGTGAAACGAGTCATTTTACGTGGGTTGTGTGATGCTCAAAAAAATGTATCCACCATTTTACAGCCGCAACAGTATCGACGTGGAGCCTATTACGCAAGCATGTGTCGACAGTGTTTTTGTAATTACTCCCACTGCCAGAAGTGGAGACAAAGGTTCTGCACTAAAGCTTTAAAAGTGATTTTCAAACTATCAGAGAGAAAATTGGTGTGTGTGTGTGTGTGTCAGGAGCTGGGGGAGTCCACTGAGGTGAGCTACACCTGTGCCTACTGGAAGGCTGCTGAGGGCGGGCTGCAGGAGGAGGAGGGAGGGGCCTGGTCCACTGTCGGCTGCACCCAGGTCACCTCCAACGCCTCCCACACCGTGTGCAGCTGTGAGCATCTCAGCAGCTTCGCCGTGCTCATGGCCCTGTACCCCATGAATGTGAGGAGAACGGACCAGTCATTCACAATCTTGCACACAAATGGACATACACACACTGTTGATATCTTGAGATTCAAGTCAAAGATTTTCTGTGTGGCAATACCATCCATCCATCTATTTTCTTCTGCGGGGTTGTGGTGGCAGCAGTCTAAGAAAGGTATTCAAGATGTCCCTTTCCCCAGCAACGTTTTCCAGGATTCTGAGGCGTTCCCAGGCCAGATGAGATATATAATCCATCCAGCGAGTTTTAGGTCTACCCCAGGGTCTACCAGTTGGACATGCCTGGAAAACCTCCAAGGGAAGGCGCCCAGGAGGCATCCTGATCTGATACCCAAACCACCTCAGCTGGCTCCTTTCAGCGCGAAGGAGCAGCATCTCTATTCCAAGCTCCCTCCAGATGTCTGAGCTCCTCACCCTATCTCTAAGGCTGAGCCCAGCCACCCTACAGCGGGAATTCATTTCAACTGATTGCAGCCGTGATCTCGTTCTTTCGGTCACTATCCAAAGCTCATGACCATAGGTGAGGGTTGGAACATAGATCCCGGCTCAGCTCCCTCTTCACGGACACCACGTCGATCCGCCTGTTCTCCTCACGCTCAATTTTACCCTCACTTGTGAACAAGACCCCAAGATACTTGAACTCCTTCGCTACAGGTAGCAAGTGCAGTTCCCAGTGCATGCTGGAGCCCACGGTCTGATGAAGCCAACAGAACCACATCATCTGTAAAGAGCAGAGAAGCAATTCTAAGGTCCCCAAACCAGACACTCTCCTCTCCTCGGCTGTGCCTTGAGATTCATACCCATGAATATCACTGTTCATGATATTCATGGGTATTCGACAAGGGGCCACCTTGGCGGAGTCCAACCCCCACTGGAAACGTGTTTGACTTTGTGCCAAGAATACGGACACAGCTCTCGTCGCAATGGCCCCGGTACCCCATACTGCCGCAGTACCCCCCACAGGATTCCCAGGGGGGACATGGTCGTAAGCCTTCTCCAAGTCCACAAAACACATGTACACTGTATACATATGTACACATGTAACCCCCCCCCCCCCACAACCCTGCAAGGGTAAAGAGCTGGTCTACTGTTCCAATACAATTTTAATCTTGAATCTGATATAATCTAATCTAATCTGACAGAATCAGATCTAATATAATATAATATAATATTGTCTAGTCTAGTCTAATATAATGTAGTTTAATCAAGTCTAATCTGATCTATTCCCCTCTCTTTCAGCACACCTTTGGCCTCATGCTACTGACCAAGTTGGGCCTAGTCATCTCCCTACTGTGTCTGGCGCTGTGCATCCTCACCTTCAAGTTCTGCCACTCCATCAAGGGCACGCGTACCACCATCCACCTCCACCTCTGCATCTGCCTCTTTTTGGCCGATCTCGTCTTCCTCGCAGGCATCTCACAGACCAAACCCCAGGTCTGGACCACCAATATGAAAATAAATGAAAATCATTTATTTTCCTCAAACAGGAAATTCTCTTTTACAACATAGGGGTGCACGTTTCAACACAGTACATACACAAGACGTAACCATGCATGAGACACTGAATACATACTAACATATTATGTAGTCCTAACACAACCAGACATCCATCTCTTTTCATGTGAAAGTGCTGTTTATAGGGCTTGTACATCAGAATGCATCATGGGATTTTTGAATTGCCGATACTCTACCATATTGAGAGGACTCAAGAGAGTTGTAGTAAAGTCAAATCTTTTATTACAAACACAATAACTAACATGCTCCTGTTTCCAAAATGGAGGCAGTCATTGCAATCTGACATCATGATGTACAAGCCCTATACTGTCTTCTCTAATCCTATGCTCTATCCCAAGGGTGGCTGTCGGTTGGTGGCAGCCCTGCTCCACCTCTTTTTCCTGGGGGCGTTTAGCTGGATGCTGTTGGAGGGAGTGCAGCTGTACCGCATGGTGGTACTGGTGTTCAACGCCACCATCCGCCCGCTCTACCTGCATGCAGTGGGATACGGGGTGCCCCTCACCATCGTCCTCATCTCGGCCATCAGCAGACCCACAGGATACAGCACTGACCAATTGTGTGTGTGTGTGTGTGTGTGTGTGTGTGTGTGTGTGCGATCCTGCTCCTTGCCCAAGTCCATGATGTGTGTGTGTGTCCTCCTCTCATAGCTGCTGGCTGTCGGTGGAGCACGGCCTGATCTGGAGCTTCTTCGGGCCTGTGTGTGTCGTCATCAGCCTCAACGTCTTCTTCTTCAGTGTCACCGTCTGGAAGCTGGCCCAGAAATGTTCCAGCCTCAACCCTGACCTCACCCACCTGCACAAAATCAGGTCAGTCGAGAGAGAGAGAGAGAGAGAGAGAGAGAGAGAGAGAGAGAGAGAGAGAGAGAGAGAGAGAGAGAGAGAGGGAGAGAGAGAGAGAGAGACCCCCCCCCCCCCCCACAGGACTGTGCTGGATGGAAAGAATGTGATTTTTTAGAGGTTTTACATGCCCCACTTCTCTAATCCACAGAGGATAGGGTTTCTCTATTTCCATCACATCACCTCCCTTTCCCCCACACTTTCAATAGACAATGTACTATTTACAAAGTTCCAAGTCGACCAGACCTCTTACTCTGAGCCTTGAAAGATGATCCATAACAACTCTATTGTTTGATCATGGAGCTCCTTCGCCTGTTGGGGGGGGGGGGGGGGTGTCCTTATTCTTTCTTTCTTTTGACAGAGCCTTTACAGTGACGGCTATAGCCCAGCTGTGTGTGCTGGGCCTGATGTGGCTGTCTGGGGTCTTCCTGTTTAATGAAGAGGCCTTGGTCACAGCCTACATATTCACCATCCTCAACAGCCTACAGGGGGCGCTGATCTTCCTCCTGAACTGTCTGCTGTCAAAGCAGGTGTGTGTGTGTGTGTGTGTGTGTGTGTGTGTGTATGTAAAATTTGGTCTCAATGGAATATGTTGGTGATGTTCTGCTGCCCCCTATAGGTGAGAGAGGAGTATGCCAAATTATTGTCCTGTGTCTGTCCACAACCGAAGAAGTACTCAGACTTCAGCAGTACAAACCGCTCCAGTCAGTCGCAGGTCAGAAAGACTTTACTGCCAAGTCCATGGACTGTTCAGCATGAGTCCATGTTCTGACCCCCGAACACTTTTTCAATCACCCTCTCTCACCCCCCTAGGCGTCCCGGAGTGGTCAACACACAGGCGAATCGAATATATGAAGAAACCTCCACAGACCTCCTCTGTTGTTAGGGGTCTGATTTGGTCTATGTGGTCGTTATGGCAATGAACGGAGAAGCTAAATATATTTATTTAGGGACAATTAAAATACAAGTGGTACTATTTGTTTAACCAGACCTAACATGGACATTTCATAAGCTGTAGATTTTACATTTTAAATATATTGTGTATTTATTTTAGGAATAGTAGCCTATGAATCAAAGCTCTGGTTGAGATTAAACAGCTTTATGCCAACTATAGGCTATATCAAGGTTTTTAGGATCTTTTGGGAAAGATGGCCTATTATCACTGGCGTAACTATCGACGGTGCAACCGGTGCATTGCACCGGGGCCCAGACGCCGGGGGGGCCCATGAAGACGCCGGGGGGGGGGCCTACCCCGTCAACAATCGCGCAGCACCACCCCCCCGTGAACAATCGCGCAGCACCCCCCGTGAACAATCGCGGGGGCCCTAAAATATTATTTGCACCGGGGCCCATCCTCACGTTGTTACGCCAGTGCCTATTATTATACCCTTTTCCAGCCTTTGTGTAAGTCTATGTAATGTAGTCAATGTAATGTATAGTAGCCTACTTACTACATGTATAGTAAGTATACTCTATTTACTACTGTATATACTAACTATATGTATAGTAGGTAAGTATATAGTAAACTATACTTAGGCCTACTATATACTGCCTATATGTATAGGCAGTATATAATAAGTATACTATACTTACTATATGCTAACTATATGTTAGTGTAAAACTATACATGTAGGATCTTCGTCATGTCGTTTTAGTGTCATAACTTACTTACTAAACAAACTACATTAGTAGGGCTGCTACATGTATTGACATCTGGAAGAAAGTGCACATGCATGTGATCTGCCTATAGGTGAAGATAATGCAGCCACAATCTAAATGTACATCTAAGCTCAACATCTAAGCTCAGCGTTTAATTAAACAATTTACCAAAAATGCTTTGAGCAAAATATACATTAGCCTCGAATACTGTTGTCTTCACGCATTGCCAAGACTATTGCACTTTTATTATTTTGATTTAAAAAAGAAATAACAGTATTTGATTGAGCTATACAAACTCTCTATTATATTTTTCTACTTGTGGCTGGTAGGCCTATAATGCGATTGTTTGTTTTACTTTGCTATTGAGTTAAATAAAGCATGTTTTCATCTATTGCACATATTGCGATTTGTTTTCCAAGGAATTGAGTCGTCTAATGTTTTAACAATCTGATCTCTGTTAGGCCTATTGGTTTCATATTGGCCTATATTATGTTTAAATGTAACCCGAAGTTCAAAAATAGTACAAACATAAATATTTAGGTATATGTATAAAGTGAACATAAACCTTTTAGCAATAGCTAACGAATTAAGCAATATAGACCCTTTTGTGCCTACGTCATGATTACGTCACGGTGTTAGCTGGAGGTAGCGATTGGTTAAGGCAGATCCAGAGTGGCACTGGGCAGAGCCAATAGGTTTTAAACTTCAACAGCACCCGCCTTCAAGTGAGAAATCCACTTGAAGGCGGGGCCGCGCCTCCTGTTCGCTGATTGGAAGGCACATTTGAGGGAAAAGACATAGTTCTAACATACAGCACTGCCAGACCTAGTACTGAACAGAGAAGAGTTGCGACACGCTTTGATGTCGCCGCTAGGGCTGTCACGTGGTTCATGTGAGCAAGCTAGAACCTTTGCCTTTAAAATCTATTGATATATTTTTTTTAATTCCGTGAACACCTCCAGCGGGGACAGGCCACCAGAAATGAGCATTGGTCCCAGAAAACGGGGACGTCTGGTCACCCACCATGGCCATTATCCCTGAATGTGAATGGCTATTGTATACCTAAGTGATTATTATTATTATTATTATTATTAGGGACCGAGCCAGTGAAACTGGAAGGTCCCTATTGAAATTGCTTCGTTTATTCTTATTAGGGACCGAGCCAGTGAAACTGGAAGGTCCCTATTGAAATTGCTTCGTTTATTCTTATTATTCTTATTTTTCAGCCGATTTCCTGCGTTTTTCATACCCTGAATATATACGAAAAGTCTTTTTTATTTGCCAAACTTGTCGGGGTACCTGCCCGCTCCTAGATTATATGCGTCACTTTCGTGTCGCACACTTAGAAGACCACTAGGTGGCGCTATTTTTGACCAAATTCCGTAACGCTCATAACTCCTGCATACTTGGACGCACATTCATAAACCTTATATCCACACATGCAGGACACATTGCTGCACCTCCTTATATAGGCCACGCCCACTTCCGCCTAAAAATATTTTTCGCTACAGCGCGTAAACTCCAACATACTACATCTACGGGTTCCAACCATGCACCTTTCTCTGATTCGCACGAAACTTCACAGGTAGCATCTCCAGACTGTCCCATGAAAAAAAGTAATTCAAAGTTTTTTAATATTTCAAAAAATAAGCGCGCTATAAATATTTTAATTTGTGTAAATTTTACGTCAAAAAAGCAAGTGGACCATTTCTCCACTTTCGTATGTTTGTTCGACACCAAACTTTAGTCAATAGTTCCTTATACCTCCATTAACCATCGTACACATTTTCAGATCATCGCCACTAGGTGGCGCTCTTTAAAATTAAGAAGTTTATATCTCCACATCGGCAAGTGCGATTTAAACGAAACTTGGTACGATGATAGCACATGGCTCCCTGAGGCTTTCGTTAAAAGGGGAAATGAACCCAAAAACAACACTATGCTCCAACACTATATTTCATCACATGAATAAAGTTGATTGTACTGCCATCAAATGTACTAACTCCATATAAAAAAGAAAAGAATTTAACGGCTACGTAACGGTGATTTGACGCGTCATCAAATCACCGGAAGAAAAATGCAGGACTACAAGTTATGAACGTTCTGAATGTGAATCTTCAGAGCAGCCCTGTCGGACACACACACATGCTGTTACCGCTGTTTTATTATCATCCGCACTCCCACACCATCACCGGGGCTTCATAGTAATGTGTCCGAATAGAGCAGCCCTGTCGGACACACACACATGCTGTTACCGCTGTTTTATTATCATCCACAGTTCCAGACTGAAGATTATTCTATGGCTCTGGTCTAGTGGGTGGAGCTAATGACTCAGATGGTCGTGACCATATTATGTTTGATTCGGGCATAAAAAGAATTTGGAAAACGGAGGAAAAGGCAAAGGGACTGTGTATATTATTTTGTTGACCGAGTGAGGAACTACTCATCCCGAATCAAACATAATATGGTCACGACTACCATAACAAACGATTGGCTTGGTTAAAGGCATAATACTCTTTTTATAAGGATTCTACGAAAAGTGGACGAGATAAATGCATGGGAAATTTACTTCCGGCACCGGAGCTGTTAAAAAGGGGCGGTCACTGTTATGCTCTATTCATAGACATCTTATACATAGACGGAGCATTGGCTGCTGTGGCGCGAGAAATTGGGCGGCCATCTTGGAGTGGTGATGGGGGTGGGGAGCAGCATAGATTGACAGTTGACACGTATGGCCAGGAGAAGAAAACAAGGATGCCGAGCTGGTGTTCAGCTATTCCTGCTCAAATGAGCGGATGGTCGAAAATAGAAATCACAGGATTACTTCTCACAAGTAAGATTTAACATTACCGTACTATTGGTTGTATTTTGTGAAAATACGGTATTACATGCCAAAACATGTGTCCTTTATCATAGCTACACGTATGACAAAAAAAACGTGTGAAAATCAGTGAGGTATGATTAATTAAATGCGCTGACAGTTCATTGCTCCTGCCAAACGAATGACACTGAGTGGAGCGGATCACCACTCCAAGATGGCGGCTCCGAATCTCGTCAGCGCCAGTAGCATTCGATGCTCCGTCTATGTATAAGATGTCTATGGCTCTATTGACTCCCGTGGTAAAAAATGGCGGACGACACTTCCGGGTTATGGAGACGCCAATAGTTCCAAACAAGGGACGGAGCTCCGTTGATTTCAATTGCTGGACCGCGTGCCGGAAACATTTCCTTTGGGTTTTTGTTACCGAGTAGGGGCTGGTGCGTGACAAGTGGTCTGAACGGTATCGGCCGACGGCCTGTATAGGTCCGGTATACGGTACACTTGCTTATATTCTTTATCATGGCAGACAATCTTGAAGATAGTATGGATGATTTGGATCAAGATGAGGGTAACTGGCAGGTAAGGAGGATAAATAAAGCAAAGCGGGTTAGAGGATTGCAGGAATCAGTGGATAGTGAGGTGAAATGGAGTGTTGTTGTGAGGTTTGGAGAGTCAGGAGTGAAAAGTTTGGATCCATTAAAACTGACGAAAATAATTAAGAATCAGGTTGGCGAGGTTAAGTATGCTAGAGTTCTAAATGATGGCAATTTATTAATTGGATGTATCTCTGAAGAGCAGGTTGGAAGAGCTTTAAAGCTGCAAGCTGTTGGGAAAACAGCGGTAGTAAAGGTGGTGAAAGTGGGTGAACAAGGAAGTAAAGGAGTAATTTATGGGATCCCTTTAGCAATTGAAATGAAGGAGCTGGTTAAAAACTTAAAAGGAAAGTGTGATTCTGTTCAGAGTGCAAAGCGTTTAACCAAGGGGGTTGAGAAAGTAGAATCCGAATCAGTTTTGATACAGTTTAGTTCAAAAGAATTGCCTACAGAGCTTTACTTTGGATATATGAGATACAGGGTAAGAGAGTTCACTCAGAAGCCAATAAGATGTTATAAATGTCAGAAGTTTGGGCATGTAGCAAAATTGTGCAAAGGTACACAAAGGTGTGCTAAATGCGGAGGGGAGCATGATTATGGGGAGTGTGGTGAGGGGGTAAGACCTAAGTGTTGTAATTGTGGAGGGGGACATAGTGCAGCATACTGGGGTTGCGAAGTAATGAGAAGGGAGACTGAGATTCAAAGTGTAAAAAGGAAGGATAGAGTTCCTTATGCAGAAGCAGTTAAAAGAGTGGAGCAAACAAAGAAGGTGAATGAGGGAAATATTAGTGGGGAAATAGAAACAAGCAATGTATGGGCTCAGAGACAAGAACATGTTAGAGAGAAGGAGAAAAGGGAATGGGAGGAAAAGAGGGACTTAGTTATCTTTATTGCAGGGGTAATTAATGCAACAGCTGAGGTCAAATCTAAAACTGAAAGGATTCAAATTATAGCAAAGGCAGCAATTCAGCATTTGGGCATGAGAGACTTAAAATGGGAGGAAATAAGAGATTGTCTTGTGATTCAGTCAAGCCAGGAAGTAGGTAAAGGATGATCTTATTTATTATGTTCATTTTACAATGGAATGTGTTGGAGTCTGTTGGCAAATGGTCAAGATTTTAAGAAGTTTGTAGATAGCAGAAGTGTAAAGCCAGATGTAATATGTATTCAAGAGATGTGGTTAAAACCAAGATTTGATTTTGTTTTATCTAATTATATGGTCATTAGAAGAGACAGAGAACAAGGAAGTGGTGGGGGATGTGCTACTTTTGTAAGGAAGGGAATACCATATAGGTTGTTGGGTACAGGGGATGAGCAAGAATATGTGGTAGTGGAAGTATGGGCAGATAAAAAGAAAGTTGTGGTAATAAATTATTATAATCCTTGTAAACAGCTAGAATTAAATGAGTTAGAGAAAATAGAAGGACAGGATAGGGATAATGTTGTTATGGTACTAGAAACTGGGACCCAAAAGCTGGACACAGAGAGGCGAAGACAGGGTAAAAGCCAAAGGGAGTTTATTGGAGGATCGTTCAGGGAATCAGGCGAGTAGGGGGGTCTGGTACTGGGCAGGCACTCAGGTGGACCAGGGCTAGACAGTGGACGGGTAGTCGGACAGGCGGGGGTCGGCAACAAGGGGGGTAATCGGACAGGCGGGGGGCTCGGCGGCAGTTGGGCAGTCGTACAGGCGATGGGTCGGCAACGGGCTGGTAGTCGGACAGGCGGGGGTCGGCAACAAGGGGGGTAATCGGACAGGCGGGGGGCTCGGCGGCAGGCGGGCAGTCGTACAGGCGATGGGTCAGCAACGGGCTGGTAGTCGGACAGGCAGGGGTCGGCAACGGGCTGGTAGTCGGACAGGCAGGGGTCGGCAACAGGGGCTGGAACAGGCGAGTCGTCAGGCAGGCAGGGGTCGGCAACAAGGGCTGGAGCAGGCGGGTCGTCAGGCAGGCAGGGGTCGGCAACAGGGGCTGGAACAGGCGGGTCGTCAGGCAGGCAGGGGTCGGCAACAGGGGCTGGAACAGGCGGGTCGTCAGGCAGGCAGGGGTCGGCAACAGGGGCTGGAACAGGCGGGTAGTCAGGCAGACAGGGATCGGCAACAAGGTACTGGAACAGGCGGGTAGTCAGGCTGGGAATTACTAGTAGGTTAGGAAAACAACGAACTGGCGCCGGCTGCTTGACAATCCCCGGCTTAAATAGGAAACGTAGATTACTGATTGCCAACAGGTGGGTTGCGGGAAGGAGGACCGTTACGACCCGCAGCCACTAGAGGGGAGTGTTGGACCGTGTAGCGGGACGTGGCGTAACAGTACCCCCCCCTCTACGGACGCCTCTCGGCGGACGCCCTAGCACAGCCGGGTGATCTTGGAGAAAGTCCCGGATGAGCGATGGGTCCAAGATGCGGCTCCGGGGAACCCAGGAGCGCTCCTCCGGACCGTACCCCTCCCAATCGACGAGGTACTGGTGACCCCGTCCACGGCGCCGCACATCCAGGAGTCGACGGACCGTCCAAGCTGGATGATTGTCTATCAGCCTTGGCGGAGGTGGAGGTGGGATGGGGGGGGACAACGGACTGGTAGAGACTGGCTTAATTTGCGAGACATGGAAAGTGGGGTGGATGCGGCGGAGTGCAGGGGGGAGGTTCAGGCGAACCGCAGAGGGGTTGACTACCTTGGAGATGGTGTAGGGGCCGATGAAGCATGGGGAGAGTTTGGGGGGAATCCCCTTCAAGGGGAGATCCTTGGCCCGCAACCAGACCTCTTGCCCAGGGGCGTACTCGGGTGCAGGACGACGCCGCTTATTCGCCTGAAATTGGGAGCGAGAGGATGCCTGGAGTAGTGCCGTGCGCGTCCTTTTCCAGATACGCCGGCATCTGCGCAGATGGGTTTGGACGGAAGGAACGGCAATCTCTTCCTCTAGATCAGGAAACAGGGGAGGTTGGTAACCCAAAGAGGCCATAAACGGGGATAACCCAGTGGATGCGTTTATCAGTGTGTTGTGGGCGTATTCCACCCAGGGCAGCTGAGAGCTCCAAGTGGTGGGGCTGGCGTGGGAGATGCAGCGAAGCGCCGCCTCCATCTCCTGGTTTGCTCTTTCTGACTGACCATTAGACTGGGGGTGAAACCCCGAAGAGAGGCTGGAAGTGGCGCCAAGAGCTTTGCAGAAGGCCCGCCATACTTGTGAGGTGAACTGGGGACCTCTGTCTGAGACAACGTCCGCGGGGATGCCATGCAGGCAGAATACGTGTTTGACCAAGAGGTCGGCGGTCTCCCTGGAGGAGGGAAGCTTGGGAAGGGCGATGAAGTGGGCGGCCTTTGAGAAGCGGTCAATCACGGTAAGGATGGTGGTGTTACCCTCTGACGTGGGTAAACCGGTGACAAAGTCAAGGGCGATGTGTGACCAGGGGCGGCTAGGTATGGGTAGAGGCTGTAGTAAACCGGAATGGGGGCGAGTCGAGGTCTTGTTCCGAGCGCAAGTAGCACACGCCGAAATAAAGGAGCGGACGTCCTTGTCCATGGTGGACCACCAAAAACGCCGACGGATGAAATCCAAGGTGCGGGAGATACCTGGGTGGCAGGTAAGCCGGGAGGAGTGCGCCCAAGTTAGCACCTGAGACCTTACCGCGTCAGGGACGAACATACGGTTAGGGGGACCGAGACCAGGGTCCGGCTGTTGCCTCTGTGCCCGACGGACAGCAGACTCCACCTCCCAGGTGAGAGTGGCAATGAGGCAAGTGGGTGGCAGAATGGTCTCGGGGTCCGTGCCGGGGTCCTCGGGAGAGTACAGGCGGGACAGAGCATCCGGCTTGACATTCTGAGAGCCCGGACGGTAGGTGAGGGAAAAGTTGAACCTACCAAAGTATAAAGCCCACCTGGCCTGACGGGAATTTAACCTCTTCGCCGATTGGAGGTAAGCGAGGTTGCGATGGTCGGTCCAAACAATAAAAGGAAGCTCCGCGCCCTCCAACCAGTGTCGCCACTCCTCCAAGGCCAGCTTGACCGCTAATAGCTCTCGGTTGCCCACATCGTAATTGCGCTCCGGCGGGGACAACCTTCTAGAGAAGAAGGCGCAGGGATGGAGCTTGTGGTCGGAGGAGGAACGCTGGGAGAGAACCGCGCCCACTCCGGTGTCCGAGGCGTCGACCTCCACCACGAACTGGAGTGAAGGATCAGGTTGAGTGAGGATAGGAGCAGAGATAAACCGCTGTTTGAGGCCCTGAAAAGCGGACTCCGCTTCCGGCGTCCAAGCAAAGAAGCTCTTGGTGGACGTCAAGGCCGTGAGGGGTGCCGCAATCTGACTGTAACCGCGTATAAATCATCGGTAAAAGTTGGCAAAGCCAAGGAACTGCTGCAATCGCTTGCGGGTGGAGGGAGAGGGCCACTCGGCCACCGCAGAGACCTTCGAGGGATCCATTCCAACCTGTCCCTGGCTGATTATATACCCCAAGAAGGCAATGGATGGGATGTGGAACTCGCACTTCTCCGCCTTAACATATAGTCTGTTCTCCAGCAGCCTCTGCAAAACTTGCCGGACATGGACCCGGTGCTCCTCCATGGAGCTTGAAAAAATGAGAATATCGTCAAGATAGACGAAAACGGTGTGGTTCAACAGGTCCCGGAGGACATCGTTAACCAAAGATTGAAACACTGCGGGGGCGTTGGTGAGGCCGAATGGCATCACCAGATACTCGTAGTGGCCCAAAGGAGTATTAAACGCCGTCTTCCATTCGTCCCCCTCCGGAATGTGGACCAGGTGATATGCATTGCGCAGATCTAATTTTGAGAAAACGGAGGCTCCATGAAGGGGGACGAAGGCGGAACTGATGAGGGGTAACGGGTATTTATTTTTCACCGTGATATCGTTCAGACCCCGGTAGTCGATGCAGGGGCGAAGCGATTTATCCTTCTTACTGATGAAGAAGAAACCCGCTCCCACTGGTGACGAAGAAGGGCGGATGATTCCAGCGGCGAGGGATTCCCCGATGTACTCCTCCATCGACTCGCGTTCTGGGCGGGAAAGGTTGAACAGACGGCTGCTAGGAAGGGGGGCTCCGGGGAGGAGGTCTATAGCACAGTCATAAGGGCGGTGGGGGGGCAAGGTCAAGGTGTGGGACTTACTGAACACCGCTCCGAGGTCGTGGTACTCTTCCGGGACGGAGGACAGGTTAGGAGGTTCGGGTACGGACTCGAACTCTGTCGCCCGAGGGGCCGGGGCGGACCGCAAGCACTGGGACAGGCAATGGGTACTCCATGACAGGATGCGCCCGGTTCCCCAATCGATCTGAGGATTGTGAGTCCGAAACCAGGGGTAGCCCAAAACAACCGGGGAGAAGGGGCTGGCAATCACCAGGAGGGATATGGTCTCCTGGTGATTCCCAGAAACTAGCAGGTTGAGTGGAACGGTGCGGTGTTCCACCCGTGTGAGGGTTCTCCCATCTAGCGCCTGGGTCTCGATCGAAAGATCGAGAGGAATGGTGTCTATCCTCAGTCGCTCCACCAACTCCTGATCAATGAAGCTCTCATCCGCTCCGGAGTCCAGGAGAATGGAGAGCGGGAGGTTTTGATCTTGCCACCTAAGGGTGGCCTCTAGGAGGGGACGGGAGACTGAGGGATTATGAGAGCGGCTCGCCAGTACCCCTCGAGTTACTGACGAGCCCGTTCTTTTCCCGAGAGGGCGGGACATACGGATCGAAAATGACCGGAAGTGCCGCAATACAAACAAGCTCCCACTCGAATACGCCGCTCCCTCTCCTCGGGAGTAAGGTGTGCGCGTCCGATCTGCATCGGCTCGGGGGAAGAGGGCCGCCCATAGCGAGGAGGAGCGGTGACCGGGAGGGAGGACTGCGTTGCAGCCGGTGACTCATAAGGGGGCGTGGCGAACGAGCGGGTGCCTCTCTCTCTGCGCCGTTCTCGCAAACAATTGTCCATGTGAATCGCGAGAGAAATAAGATGGTCTAAGTTCGCGGGTTCCTCCCAGGAGGTTAAGCGGTCCTTTAGCTCGCTACTGAGCGCGTTTTGGAAAAACCCCTGCAGCGCCTCCTCGTTCCAGCCGCTCTCAGCAGCGAGGGTCCGGAACTCAACTGCAAAAGAGGCTACGCTGCGTGATCCCTGGCGAAGCTGCAGGAGACGTTGGGAGGCCTCCCTGCCCTGGACCGGATGATCAAAGACCTTCTTCATATCTTCCGTGAAGGCGCCGTAGTTATGACAGACCGCAGACCCACGTTCCCACACCGCCGCGGCCCACGCGAGAGCCTCGCCACTCAGCGAACCGATCAGGTAAGCTATCTTTGATCTCTCGGTGGGGTAAGTCTGGGGCTGCATTTCAAAGACAAGGGAACACTGGATAAGGAATGACCGGCAGGATCCTAGATCCCCTCCATAACGTTGGGGGGCTGGGATGATTGGTTCCCGGCGAGAAACCGACGGACTCGGGGTGGGGGCTGGTGGTTCTGGGGGGACGGGGAGCTGAGCGCCGACGGCTAGGGTCAGCTCCCGGAGGGCGGTGGCGATCTCCTGCAAGGCCTGATCGTGTTGGCCCAAGAGAGTCCCTTGGCGGGAGATCATTGCCCTGAACCCCTCTGCATCCGCTGGGTCCATGATGGCCAGTTCGTACTGTTATGGTACTAGAAACTGGGACCCAAAAGCTGGACACAGAGAGGCGAAGACAGGGTAAAAGCCAAAGGGAGTTTATTGGAGGATCGTTCAGGGAATCAGGCGAGTAGGGGGGTCTGGTACTGGGCAGGCACTCAGGTGGACCAGGGCTAGACAGTGGACGGGTAGTCGGACAGGCGGGGGTCGGCAACAAGGGGGGTAATCGGACAGGCGGGGGGCTCGGCGGCAGGCGGGCAGTCGTACAGGCGATGGGTCGGCAACGGGCTGGTAGTCGGACAGGCGGGGGTCGGCAACAAGGCGGGTAATCGGACAGGCGGGGGGCTCGGCGGCAGGCGGTCAGTCGTACAGGCGATGGGTCGGCAACGGGCTGGTAGTCGGACAGGCAGGGGTCGGCAACGGGCTGGTAGTCGGACAGGCAGGGGTCGGCAACAGGGGCTGGAACAGGCGGGTCGTCAGGCAGGCAGGGGTCGGCAACAGGGGCTGGAGCAGGCGGGTCGTCAGGCAGGCAGGGGTCGGCAACAGGGGCTGGAACAGGCGGGTCGTCAGGCAGGCAGGGGTCGGCAACAGGGGCTGGAACAGGCGGGTCGTCAGGCAGGCAGGGGTCGGCAACAGGGGCTGGAACAGGCGGGTAGTCAGGCAGACAGGGATCGGCAACAAGGTACTGGAACAGGCGGGTAGTCGGGCTGGGAATTACTAGTAGGTTAGGGAAACAACGAACTGGCGCCGGCTGCTTGACAATCCCCGGCTTAAATAGGAAACGTAGATTACTGATTGCCAACAGGTGGGTTGCGGGAAGGAGGACCGTTACGACCCGCAGCCACTAGAGGGGAGTGTTGGACCGTGTAGCGGGACGTGGCGTAACAAATGTTGTATGGTGTGGAGATTTTAACGCTCATAATACACTGTGGGGAGGGGAGAAGACAGATAAAAATGGACAGGTGATTGAGGAGGTAATGAATGATAAGAACTTAGTTTGTTTAAATGATGGAAGGACTAGGATTGACGTCAGAACTGGTAAAGAGTCAGTATTAGACCTTACCTTTTTGTCTAGTAGATTGGCTCCAAAGTGTGAGTGGGAAGTACATGGAGAAGGTACTATTGGAAGTGACCATTACCCAATTAAATGTAAGCTGGATGTTGATGTAAGAGTGAGTGCAGAAGATAGTCATGGAAGGTGGATTTTTAAAAAGGCAGAGTGGGAGAGATTTACAGAAACAAGTGATTTGTATATTAGTTCAGTCCAAGAAACAAATGATATTGAAAGAAATGAAAGTGAATTGAGACAGAGTATTTATATGGCTGCAATGGATACCATACCAAAAAGTTCAGGGAAACTAGTGAGGAAAGCGGTTCCATGGTGGAATGTTAAATGTGATGAGGTAGTTAAGGAAAGGAATAGAGCCTTGAGAAGGTTAAAAAGGACTCATAATTTTCAACATTTTATTGAGTATAAGCAAGCACAGGCAGTAGTGAGAAGGGTCATAAGGCAAAGGAAAAGATCATACTGGAGGAGTTTTTGTAGTTCAATTGGAAGTACTATTAATTTAAATGATGTGTGGGGAATGATTAAGAAAATGGAAGGTAATAGGAGAGAGTGGAATTATCCAATCCTTTCAGATGGGGATCAGGTGGCTGTATCAAATTTAGAGAAGGTAGAAATGATGGTGAATACACTGAGTAAGGTACATAGTTCTAGTAATTTATCAGAAGAAGAAAGAAGGGGTAGGGAAGAAACAAGGAGTTTATATACTGAAGTTATTCAAAGGAAAGAAAGGTTAGAGGATAAATATAATGTTCCATTTACACTGAGAGAATTAAGAAATGCATTGGATAAGTGTAAGAATTCTTCTCCTGGTAAAGATGAAATTTGTTATTGTATGTTGAGACATTTAAGTGATGAGGGGATTCAGAAGGTTTTAAATATATTTAACAAAGTGTGGGAGGAGGGAAGAATTCCTGCAGGGTGGAAGGAGGCGGTTATTGTTCCAATAAGAAAACCAGGAAAAGATGCTAGTAATCCAGCAAATTATAGGCCAATAGCGCTAACTTCTCACTTAGGTAAGTTAATGGAAAGGTTGGTCAATGGAAGGATGATGCACTTTATGGAGGAAAGAGGGTTAATGGCTAGGTATCAGAGTGGTTTTAGAAAGGGGAGAAGTACTATTGATTCAATCATATGTATTGAGGATGAAATAAGAAAAGCTCAGATAAAGAAAGAAACTGTTGTGGCAGTATTTTTAGATGTAGAAAAAGCGTATGATATGTTATGGGTAGAAGGTCTCTTAATTAAAATGCATATGCTAGGAATTGGGGGAAATATGTTTAATTGGGTAATGGGCTTTTTAAATGGTAGAACTATACAGGTGAGAATAGGGAAAGAAATATCTAGAAGATGTTTGGTAGAAAATGGGACACCACAAGGTAGTGTTATTAGTCCATTGCTATTCAACATAATGATTAATGATGTTTTTTCTAATGTCCACCCTGAGATTGGGAAGTCACTATTTGCAGATGATGGTAGTCTATGGAAAAGGGGAAAGAATGTGAAGTATCCTGAAAAAGGTACAGGAGGCTCTAACCCTAGTGGAGGATTGGGGAAGGAAATGGGGTTTTAGATTTTCTATTGAGAAGACTAAGGTTGTGTTTTTTACGAGGAAGAAAATAGATGAAAATTTAAAACTGAAGTTATATGGAAGGAATTTGGAAAGGGTTAAAAGTTTTAAGTTTCTTGGTGTGTGGCTTGATACAAGACTTACATGGAGGGTTCATATACTGAATGTAGTGAACAAATGTAAAAGAGTAATGAATTTAATGAGATGTCTTGCTGGAACAGAATGGGGAGCAGATGTAGCTTCTTTGAAGCAAATGTATGTGTATTTAATTAGAAACAGAATTGAGTATGGGTGTTTGGTTTATGGATCTGCAGCCAAATCAGTTTTAACTGAATTAGATATAGTTCAAGCTAAGGCACTGAGAATATGTACAGGAGCAGTGCGATCTTCTCCAGTTTGTTCCTTGCAGGTAGAAACAGGAGAAATGCCACTTTGGGTTAGAAGAAAACAGCTTCAGTCTAACTACTGGGTCAACTTGATGGGTCAAAGGTGTGATCATCCAGTTAAAATTGCAATCCAGGCAAGCTGGGAGAGAGAGGTAGTAAGACTTCCAAGTTTTGGATGGACTGGGGAAGCATTGGCACAGGAAATGTCTATACGTGACCAGAACTTTTGTCCAGGAGTGCTGTGGCCAATAGTTCCTATATGGCAGTTGGAGGTCCCAGAGGTAGATCTAGAGATTCTTGAGACTAAGTTAGAAAATCCTGAGTCAAATTTGGTACATGAATTCCAGTGTCATGTAAGAGAAAGGTATCAGGAGCATATATTAATTTTCACTGATGGGTCAAAAGACCAAGAGACAGGTGCTACAGGTGCAGCTTTTGTTGTTCAGAGATGGAATGCCCAAGTTTTTAAGAGAACTTCAAATTATTTGAGTGTGTTTGCAGTAGAATTGTATGCAATCCTGATGGCAGTGCAATGGACTGAGCAGATACAGAACCATAACGTTTTGATATGCAGTGACTCTGTGTCAGCTATCAATAGTATTGGGAAGGGATTGTCAAAAAGTAGGCAAGATCTTATTTATGATATTCTTCTGGCAATTAGAGATGTAAAAAGGAGAGGGGTGGAAATATCATTTGTATGGGTCCCAGCACATGTGGGTATTGCAGCAAATGAGACGGTTGATAAATTGGCTAAGGAAGCTGCAAAAAAGGAAATTATAGATGTTGATATAAATTTATCCAAGGGGGAAGGTAAAAGTATTGTGTGGCAGAAAACTATTTTAAAATGGCAACAATTTTGGGAACAAGAAAATAGTAGAGTAACTGAGTCAATTAATGTTTGTAAAAGTGAAGGATTTACACGTAAGGAACAAGTTATTATTTCTAGAATGAGGATTGGTCATACATGTCTGAATAACACTTTATTTGTTTTAGGGAAACATCAGAATGGCTTGTGTTCATGTCAGGAACCTGAGACGGTGCAGCATGTTTTGATTTCTTGTAGAAAATATGACCGCCAAAGACAAGATCTGATAAGAGATTTGAGAGAAATTGGTTTGGAAGAAGTTTCTTTGAAGAGTATTTTAGAAGTAGGATCAAGTTGGAGAGGGAAAAGATATCTGTTCACATTTTTAAAGGACACTGGACTGTTCAGCAGAATATAGTGCACTAAGGTGCTAGTACCATAGATGGCAGCAATGCAACTTCTTGGATGCCGGCTGCCGTAAAACTCCAAAGAAGAAGAAGAAGAAGAAGATTTCAATTGCTCGTCAAGAACAATTACTGGTAAGTTGATGAAACAACAGCATTTTAAACTAAGGTGACCAGACGTCCCCGATTTCCGGGGACAGTCCCCGTTTTGGGTGACCTGTCCCCGGTCAAAGCTGTCCCCGAAAATGTCCCCGATTGACACTGAACGGGGGAAAAATGCGCGCAGACTCAAACACCGGTTATTACGGTAGCCAACGCATCGCCAGAGAAGACGTCGTATGACGTACAGACGCAGCAGCGTCAACAACAACACATCTAGAGGCGGGAAAAAGGACAGAAAAGGAGACCAGCGGCCGCCATAAATGGTATGTTGTGTATGAACTTATTTATTTAGTGTAACTGGCAGAAGACTTGGTTGTGTGAAGTGATGTAACGTTAAAGTAAGTATGATTGTTTATCTGAACTGAAGACCTAACGTAACGTTATAAAAGTAAGTGAACGTTAAAGGTCTCATTCCGCGAGAAACAGTTTAATACTTGTTTTTGTTGAAATACTATAGGTCTCACCGAGTTGCATGTGCGTGCTGCGCGTGAAAACGTTCTTCTACCCCCATTGCCTGTATTTGGCAATGAAAGAACAGAGAAAAAAACACAGAAAAATCAGCGGATGAGAAAAGCCCCACGGATTGACGTCAGTCCGTGAATTAGTATTCATGGCCTCGCCTCCGCTACCGCCCACCGAAAGTCAGGAAGTAGCAGGACTGTGCAACAGCACAGTCGCGATTCTCGACTCGTCTCGCACTAGTCAGAGCCCGTCTACGGAGAGCCTGTCCACTCCCTATTAAGTCCCATTGTACCGAATTCTGGTTGCAGTTCCACCAGAGCTCCACTGGGGGCGATCGCCCGTGAGTGCAGAATGAATGGGAGCAGATGGAGCTACACGGCTAAATGTGTCTCTTTCACCTGATTCTCATTGAAAAAACTCCGATTTGATTGTAGTTCTTACAAGTTCAACATAGGTTATAGATCGAAAGTTGAATGAACGAGTACTTATGTCCTTTCGATTTCTTACAGGACGTGTTGTTATTGCCCATAACACGCTAGCATTCTGCTAATGAACGCTGATTGGTCAGTGAAGGACTGATTACGACCAGAGATCTGCTTGATGGCATCTTGGCATCCGAAGCGGGACCAGAACGTTATGGTGGACAATTTCGCCCAAGTTCTTTTTTTTTTAACACAGCAACTTCTTTTGGTTGCTGGCACTTTTATCTGCGTATCGTTATGTTTGTACTGCTGTGTTATCGATGCCTTGAGGGAAAGGGAGAGGCTTGCCGTAAAGCAGTATCTCTGGTCGTAAGATGAGTATGACGTCATTGACATTTTAAAATACATTTTTAAAGCAAATAAGTGACTCTAAAAAATCTAACACCCAGCAATGTGTAATTTCTTTGCATCCCCTTTCGAAAGCAACATTCAAATTACTAGACAAAAAATTATATCCTGAGAAAAGTGGAGTTTGAGGGGTATAGCTCCATAGACCGCCATTCATTCTGCACTCACCATGTGAGCGCCCTCACATGGAACCAGAGGGGAACTGCAACAGTTCAGAACCCGGAAGTAAACCGAGAGTGGAACTTCTCTCCTTATTAGACATTCTCTCCACTAGTTGAATATGGAGCGGAAAAATCCTCACTGCGCACTGGAGGTAGCGTCACAGTGCTGTTAGCCAACCAGAGGCGAGTTCATTAGCATGTCATGCATATTCATGATGAGAGGCGAAATCGTGTCGTTCGCCCCCCCCCCCCCACCTCCCCCACCAAACTAAAACAGCATGAAACAGGCGCGGCAGAGCATTTTTTTAACCAAAACCGGTACTGAGGGTATTTATTAACACTAGAGACCACCGCAAAATTAATGAAAAAACGATGAGATGAGACCTTTAACATTATGACAGTTTTCATATCTGTCAGTGAAGCTGTAACGTTAATATTAGCATGAGATTAGCCTACCAGGTGATGACATTGTGGGTCTGTTATTTCTTTAAGAAACAAACTATTACTATTGGCTCTGTTCTTGCAGTTGTTCTCATGTTCTCCTCTGCTCTTATAGGCTCCTGAGGCGGAGGAATGAGGAGATCACAGTAATGTGACCCATCAGTTCAGTATTCAGTTGCGAGTAGAAACTTTTTTTTTTTATATTGATATTTTTGTCTTCCTCAGTGGATGGATGGTTGGTGATGTCATGTTGTTTGATTGCAACCTTTTGTGTAATAAAAGCTGGTTAAAATACATGAACAAGTACTTGTCCCAGTTTTTTATTTCATAATGATAATATTTAATGATTTTTCACCGCCGCATTGAAAATGTCCCCGATATTAATTTCAGAAATCTGGTCACCTTATTTTAAACGTTTATTTACATTTTCAAGCATTAGCTATCAGAGGTATACTCTTAGACATCGTTATTTTTACATTTGGTTTGCATGAAATGTCGATGTTGATGTTAAAAATGTAAAGTTAGGTCAGTTAGGTCCCTAAATGGATTTAGGGACCTAACTGAAAGCTTGGTAACGGAGGCTAACGTGAGGTAATTAACGTGATAATTTCACTAAAGTCCTTTAACCTTTTGTTGTCAGGTGACATTATGTAAAGTTGTTTTGATTGTTAGGTTTCAAAACATTTCCAAAATACTACCACTAATGCTAATACTAAAATGCTACTGCTATTACTGCTACTATTACTTAAATGCTAGCTGTTTTACTTCTGCTGCTGCTATAACTTTACTATAATAATAATAATAATAATAATAATAATGCATTTTATTTATTTTATTCTGAACCGAGAGAGGGCAGTCACAACGTGGCGGGACGACATAAGGTCAAACCAGTGGTCCATCTTCTCCAGGAACCATGATGTGGTGAGGTTTGATTCAGGACGCTGCTCCTCCTCTACCAGGTACTTTAAGGCAGCACTTGTCCACTCACTGAAGATGTGCATGGCTGAGCTAACTTTCATCTTTTCGAAGTGGTTAGGCTCCAAGATGGCCCTGGAGAGGTTGGGAGCCAGCTTTAGTGCCATGCCCTCTTGGTAGGACACCAGATCCTGTAAGGGACCAACAGACACCACACTGGACAGTAGGTGCTCTTTGTTCACCACATCTTGTGGAACGGTGATGGTCTGACCATGGACAAGGGTGCTCTTCAAGTTACATTACCAGATGTGGGACATCTGCCATGAAATAGAGCCGCCGGTGTGGCTCTATGGGATGTGGAGTCCAGGGTTTATCACACGTCACCCCAAAAGCTCGCCACATTGCTCTATTGGGGCTCCCCATGTCACTTGTGACGTTAATGACATGAAGCCCTACAGATGCTGCTGCCTCCACTATAGCAATGATGATGGGCTGGTAGACGGCACCATTGGTGGAATTACTGCTGTAGTGGTATGCCACAACTTGCTTCCACCTTGTTGTTAATAATGTATAATAATGTATAGTGTCAATAGTGTACGGTCGATAATGTCTACTTCAACTGTCTGTAATGTTTACCTTTATTTTTGGGATTTACATTAACATTGCTACTATTCATAATACTGTACATAGATATGTTTTCTGTATTTATTGTATGCAGTTTTTAATTATTTTCTCGTATTTTAATGTGTCATCTATTTTTTTTTTCTTTCTACTACTCCTGTACTTTCTGCTGTGGCAGCCATTCCTCAGCCATTGTCCCTGTCAGACACCGATGTCCTGCTTCACTGACCTAACTATGATAAACATATAGCAACTAACTAACCATGTTTCAGGTAGGCGGGTAAATCCTTGCAGGCGGGTAAATTCAGCCTCATTCCAACCATCAACAACTCAGTGACTGCGATGGGGTCCATAGGGATTGTGAGTATTTGGAATTTATGATTTAATATTAATAATAATAATAATAATAATAATAATAACTACTATAATTACTCCAGCCAGCATGAAGACACACGTGTGAGTTGCTCTGCCATTGTGGCCAGGCAGTGTAACGTTGCCAAACAGCTTTCCTGTCCCCATATGCAGCTCTACGATTAGGGTGATGGCCATCTCATCCAAGGTTAGCACACCTCTCCATTTGGCTCATGCTACCAGCCTTTAGCTTCAGCATGTCAAAAACCTCTCCCAACACTCCTGGCTTCAGTTTTACATGCTGCATTCTTCTTTGGACAGTGCGGATGTCTGGCAGAGGGATCTTCATGTTTTGCAGGGCCCCACCGAATCACCCCTTTTCTTACACAAACGCGCGCACATACACACACACACACATTCTTGTTTCAATAATTCTTTAATAAAAATCTTGTTTATTTAACAACTTTTGTACCAGTCATACGTATTCCAGTCCATCAGCTCTAACATAAATTGCAAGTGTGAATAGTTGTTTGTAGAGTTAGATTTTGACTGATCATATTCAAGCATAATTAGTGGTTGTTTGATAGATCTGATACATGGCTCCATCTTAAAATCTCCATGGTTCTGATCCATGTCCTACAAAAATAACTAAATGTCCTTTAGTCTCCTACATGTCCTTTTAAAATAACTAAACTTGGTAATAAAGATAAAAACGTACTTTGGAAAAGCTGACATTTCACAAAACAGGTAAGTGCTAAGAGTGCAATAATAATAGTCCAATAATAATAAAAATTAAATGGTAATGGTAACTTGTTTATCTAAGTGCAAATACAGAACAACCAACCTTGTAAAGTTAGCATCACTCACGTAAGTAACCTAGCCAAGCTAACGAACGTTTCCCTCCAAAGGTATTATTATTATTATTATTATTATTATTATTATTATTATTCAAGCACAAAAGCTATTCTAGCGCAAAAACGGTTAAAAAACGTGTTTCATTTTGATATTTACCATGACAAGACAATGACCGCTATGGCAGCTTGCGGTTTAGGCTTTGACGCGACCTTGCCACGTGGGGGTCTATCTATAGGCAAAATGTAAATATGTCCCCTTTTTTTAATTTCAGAAATATTAACATCAGATGTTTTGTTGAAATATGGACCGCCAAACTACAAATGTCACCGTTTTTCATTTCAGATATCTGGTCACGTTACCACGGCATGGCTGGCTCCGCCCACTTAGTGCCAAAAAGAAAACCACCCGCGCGAGCAGAAAAAATATCTACGCGAGCAGGAAAACACTTTTTAATAAACAAGCAAAGACAGGATTTGTGCGAACGGGGGCGTCAGTTGCGTGATGCGTCACTGTATGTGCGCACTCAATGATATTCTCCTCGCAGGCTGTATAATTGCTTTTGCGAGCAGAGAAATACTGCGCGTGGGTGCAGTAAAAGTGCTGGCAATAATAATTTGTGTGCACATCATCACACAGTCATTTTTGCTCGTGATATGCCGCCATAACGACCTAGCGACAGAGAAGGTTCCTAGTGCCTGTTGAGTCAGCCAGCCAACTTGGGCTAATGCTTTCTAGAGATCGTGGGATTTGACAAACTGAATAAATACAACCTTTTTTTAATGAGGTTATTGCCTTAGCTTTTGCTTTTGTTGGTGACCGTCACAATATTGCGCTCGAGGGTGTGCTTTACCTTCATTAAAAACATTATCAATTTTGTATCGATATTGTAGGCTACTGTTTAGCTTTAGCTCTACACCTATAGTGGCAGTTACAATGTTGCCATGGAAAATGTATAGTTTTAATCAATGGCAGAGTAATATTTATAGTGATGAGGCAGTACGGCTAGGTGTGCTGATTTGAGCCCGATCTAAATGTCTAGTTGACCAATCAGATTGCTTGGTCGGAACTACCTGTTGTATAATTTAAGGGACAGGCTGATTAATAGGTGGAACCGCCCTCTTGATAATCGACACACCTTCCGCTGTCAGTCCAAGAAAATGTGCTATTTAGCACTCACACACCGACAACCTCCTCTCTGACAACATTATGCTGGGACCTGCACTAGTGTACAAGCAAGTTCTTTTTTAACAGAGGACTTCCCATTGGCTCTGTGCAACAAAGTACTTGACTGTAAGTTTCATACTAAGCTTGTGTTTTGTTTAACTTGTATTATGCAGCATTCGTGTTTTGACAGATGGGCCTATCCTACAAAAGGTAAGGACGTCTTTAAGTTGTCCTTAACAGAGACTGTTTAAATTCCCCTTATATTCTAGACAAAATATATGTCTGTTAACTTTGTTTATATATATAACAATGTTAACAGACATACAGTATATTTGTCATGTTCTTCCTACAGATGGCTATGGCGGTGCTGAGCTGTCTCTTAGTGTGTTCCTTGGGGTTGACATGGCTATGTTCGCTTCCCTGGGCATGGGGGCTGCTGTCTGTGCTGGCTCTTTATACTGCCTGGGGCCAGCCCTGGAGGTTCCTCTATGTCGCGTGCTGGACCATCAAGAGAGATCTCATGTGAGTGTAGTAAACGTACATGTGTTTCTGTTTCTGGTCACTGCACCCAAGTGAACTCCACTGTCGATCGCTTTTATTGTACACTTTGTATAACTTTGTTTTGACTTTGTATGATTCATTTGTATTTGGCTATGTCTGTATGCTATGTATGTTTTTGTGTACTTTGTGTCTTTACTTTTTCTTAATAAATATATATATATATATATATATATATATATATATATATATATATATATATATAGTATTATAGTATGACATCTTATGTATTTTATTTCCCTGAGCTTCTATGCGCAACATCATCCATTGCTTCCTCTTTGGCTCAACTAAAGGTGCCTTGCTGCCATACTGCGGGTTAAGTCCTCCCTATACCGGCACCAACGCAACCAGAGCTCCATCCCCTCCCTCTTCTCACAAGTGGTGGCACTGCAGCCACACAAGCCTGCCCTGATTGACGACACCACAGGAGAGGTCAGGGGTTACTCAGTGACACTGAGACACCATAACTCCATGCATGCCTACACACAGTTGACACATAGATCATTATCAAACCTACTATGCTAAGAAAGGAAGGTCTGTGTAACCTCGCCTTCATGTGTTCCTATGACTGTCAAACTCAATGTGTGTGTGAGGCGTGAACGCTTAAAGGACAGTACTGGCCTGGGTGATCAAACCATCATAACCATCTCTCCTGGATCCACTGAAACATCCTTTACCAATATAATTTGTCAAAATTACTTTATTGTGCCGATTCTGCTGAAGAGCGTTTAGCATCAGCATGCCTGCTCCTAATGCAAACAATATAAATATTGCAGTTTTCATCAGTCAGTATGTAGTTTGTGGACAACATAACTGTGAACAAAGTGATTTTGACAAATTATATTGGCAACAGATGTTTTTGTGAAGCCAGGAGAGACAATGACGAGGATTTGATCACCTGGACCGGTATTGTCCTTTAAGAATACCATCCTATACATATACGTAATTGTTTGTCATCCGAAGGTCTGGAGCTTCAAGGATCTGCAGGAGAGGTGTCATGCCGTGGCCCACTGGGCCTTGGAGCAGGGTTGGGCCGAGGGGGATGTGGTGGCCTTGTACCTGGAAAGCTGCCCGCTGTTGGTGTCTCTGTGGCTGGGTCTGGCCATGGTCGGCGTGGAGGCCGCCCTCATCAACCACAACCTGCGGCAGTCCTCACTGCTGCACTGTGTGCGTGTGTCCCGGGCCCGGGCCATGGTGGTTGGGGCAGAGCTCACTCGTGGTAAGAGAAGGGGATGTGTGGTGGGGCCCAGAATATTTTCTTACCTTGAGCAGGGAGAATAGGGCTTTGTGTCAGTGCAGGTAGCAGGAGGGTGTCTGTATCACATGCAACACAATTGATCTATAGTGATCTAGTGGTCAACCCTGTGAGTAGGTTATGGACATTGGAGATCGAACCCAGTACCTTGTATCGACTGGGAGTCTCACTAGCCACTACATCGTCACACTGCCCAGGTGTATGTTGTGTAGTTGCAGACATGTGATTGGTGATCTATTTGCCCCCAGCTGTGTTGGAAGTGAAAACTTCCTTGGAGCCCTCCATGGTGCTGTTCTGCACAGGGCCGCAGCAGGAGGATGAGGACAGCAGGTCCAGTTTAGCAGCAGATCACCTGGATCCCATGCTGGCTTGCTCACCTACAGCTTCCCCCCCATATACACTCTGCAAGGGCTTCAATGGTAGGATATTTCAGAGGATCATGTGCATGGTTACAATACGCACAGACGCACAGACACAGACACAGACAGACACACAGACACACACACACAAACATACGTGCACATGCATGCATAGCATACGAAGGTGTCAGTAAAGCCAACTTGTGTTTTTTCTTCTGTTCGATAGTACAAAATACTACGGCATGTCTTTACATGTTAGGAGTAATTTCATTCTCTGATAGAGCCCTGCTTTATATGTCCATGTGTGTATGTGTGTTTCTGTTTCACATCACGCCACAGTAAATACACTCATAAGTACACTCATATACCTAGACAGACATCGAACATGCACATTTCTTTGTTTCACAAATGTTATTTTGTATGTTTTTCTTTGTTAGTTTTTTTCTTTTTTATGTTTTCTTTGGAATGTGTTTGGAATGTGTGCGTATGTGTTCATGTGGATCAATTACCGTCGGCATTCCTGAGCTGACAATCTTCAAGCCTTTGCTTGTACAACCCCTATAGTAAGAACTGGGATGGGGGTTCAAAGTACCGACTGCATGCCAATGATGGAGTGTTACTCATAATTGTGCGGCTGATCATCTTGATTTGTGGTTTCCCCACCTCCTCCTGTCTCTCTCTCCACACAGATAGGTTGTTTTACATATACACCTCTGGCACCACAGGGATGCCGAAGGCAGCCATAGTGGTACATGATCGGTGAGTTGATCATTAACAATCATTATTATTATTGATAACTTTCTTTGCTGTGAGGAGGTAATATGCCATGGGTCCCCCCGACTACAACACGTCCCATGATTAAGTGTTTTTTCTGTTTGTCAGATATTACCGTATCGCTGCTTTTGGTTTCCACTCCTTTGGCCTGAGAGGCGATGACATCGTCTATAACTGCCTACCCCTCTACCACTCCGCAGGTAGGCATGCAGCTCTTCTAACCAAACCAAGCAATCCTCTATCTTGTCTTATGTCACATACATTATATTGAACCTGGAGAACCATGCGTGCGTGTTTGTGTGTGTGTATGTGCATGCGTGCGTGTGTGTGTTTGTGTGTGTGTGTTTTCAGGTAGCATCATGGGAGTAGGACAGTGTTTGTTATTCGGGCTGACCGTTGTCATCAAGAGAAAGTTCTCTGCCAGTCGTTTCTGGGATGACTGTGTCAGATATAAATGCACTGTGAGTACAAACATTCTGGCGTGTGCGGTGATCCCTCCATTTTATCTTACACTAATGAAAATATGTTTTCCGTTGTTGGTTCAATCTTACTATTGCCTTTCTTATTTGTGTGTGTGTGTGTGTGTGTGTGTGTGTGTGTGTGTGTGTGTGTGTGTGTGTGTGTGTGTGCGCACGCACATACTCAGGTGATACAATACATTGGTGAGATCTGCCGCTACTTGCTTGCGCAACAGGTTCGCCCCTCAGAAGTGCAGCACATGGTGCGTGTCGCCATCGGAAACGGACTCCGCCCCTCGGTGTGGGAGGTGTTTGTTAAGAGGTTCCAAATCCGCCAGGTTGGGGAGTTCTATGGCGCCACCGAGTGCAACTGTAGTCTCATCAACATCGACGGAAAGGTTTGTTTATTTGTTTTGTTATTTTGAGTGGTGAGAGAGAAGGAGGCAGGATAGTCTTGTGGTGAGGGTGCTTACTCCCAGCTGACAGGTTCTGAGGTCAAACCTTAATGTAGGCCTCCTTGAGCAAGATGTCCAACCCCTCTACCTGCTCCTTAAAGGTGTAGTCAGTAAGCTTTAAGAGCTACAATTTGAGTGTCATTTGTTAGAAAAGCCATAGCCATCCGCCAGCTATTAGTGAGAGAAATGTGCTGTGAGAATATATGTTCTGGTTGACTGCGTCTGCCACATTATGAGACTATTTAGATTTAGACCACTCCCTGATTGCCCCTGAATCCATCTTGCCTGACCACAGGTGTGTGAATGCAACACTTCTCATTTGAGGAGAAACATAGAAAAGCAGATGTAAAAGTGTCTGCTAGATCAGACACTCAAACTATTTTTTACTAATGTACCCCTTCTAAGATATTTTTTTCAGCCAAGTACCCCTCTATCAACACAAACATTTGGGGGAGGGAAATGTATGTGCATGTTATTTATAAACATGAACATTAAACTGTTGGTGTGAATACTTACAGTTGGAGTACAAGTGGACGTGTGCTTCACTTATGATTGTTTTTGTTCTTTAGAAAGATTTACCAAACTTGTATGTAAGTATTCAGATTTACATATTTATATTAAAGTGGTCTTTACATTAAGATCTCTATTTTTTATTTTCCTAGTACCCCCTGCAATCCTTCAAAGTACCCCTAGGGGTATGCGTACCCCCATTTGAGAAACAATGTGCTAGATTATTAAACTAAAGGGAAGGTGTTATGTTGTTAATGTTATGGTTGGCTGACCATGTTAATGGTTGTAATACTGACTGTGACCAGGTGGGGGCCTGTGGTTTCAGCAGTCGCATCCTGCCCAACTTCTACCCCATCCGACTGGTGAGGGTGCAAGAGGACAGCATCGAGCTGATCAGGAACACACAGGGGCTCTGTATAACATGTACACCTGGTAGGATACACATACATCTGCACACACGCATGCACATGCTTGCACACATTTTTTAGCTAAATTGCCACAACATAAATGGTTTTATAAGTAATATTTCTTCCTCTGATTACTATCTCCAGATTATTCCAACCATCCGTTATCTGTTTAACTCCAGGTGAGCCAGGGGTGCTGGTGGGTCGGATAAACCAGAACGACCCCCTCCGGAAGTTTGACGGCTACATAGACCATGAGTCTACAGTTCAAAAGATAGCTCACAGTGTCTTCACAGCGGGGGACTCTGCCTACGTCTCAGGTCTATCACACACGCTTTCTTTTCCTTTCACTCTGCGATTTCTTCTCAAAGACACCGAACATTTAAATCTGTGACGAAATAAGAAAAACAAAATAGCATCAGAAAAAGAGAGGATGATGATGGACATAGTCACCATGACAACTCTCTCTCATCCTCCCCTCCAGGAGACATGCTGGTGATGGATGAGTTGGGCTACATGTATTTCAAGGACCGTAGCGGCGACACGTTCCGCTGGCAGGGGGAGAACGTCTCCACCATCGAGCTAGAGGGCATCCTTAGCAGCCTTCTGGGCAAGGCGGATGTGGCCGTCTATGGCGTGTCTGTGCCAGGTATACCTCTAA
>JAOPHQ010006550.1:97500-335320 GCA_030340625.1 Merluccius polli
GCCGATCCTCCGATCACCGTGGTCAAATGAGCCGCACTTATATTTCGAGTGTACAAATATTCTCAGCATTACGGTAGAAGCGGAGAAACCGCGTATTCACTTCCGGTTTTTCAAAATAAATGTACCTATTAAGAACAGTAAGCTAATTAAAACCTACATTTAAATGAAATATGTTGTATTAGTGTTTCATGCGCCCATGATGAATGAAAAACTTAATATCAAGTATCTTTATTGCAACAATGTGGAGAAATGCCAAACTAAAAGTCCCATATTTGTGCCTCCAAGTGGCATGTTTTGTTATATTTGAACTACTGTAAAATCACTTTGCTCAATATTCCCTGGCTATGGGTGGTATATTTGACTTGTACACATGTAGGACTACACCCACATGCAATATCAAGCATTTTTACTGTAGCTACCATTTTGGAGATATTCTACAATAAAAGTCCCATATGTGTACCTTCGGATAGCACAATTTCATATATTTGAACTACTGTAAATACATGAATTGTTTGGAGTTCACATTGTGGGAATATTGAGCAAATTGATTTCACAGTAGTTCAAATATATGAAATTGTGCTATCCGAAGGTACACATATGGGACTTTTATTGTTGAATATCTCCAAAATGGTACAGTAAACATGATTGATATTGCATGTGGGTGTAGTCCTACATGTGTACAAGTCAAATATACCACCCATAGCCAGGGAATATTGAGCAAAGTGATTTTACAGCAGTTCAAATATATGCAATTGTGCTATCCGAAGGTACACATATGGGACTTTTATTGTTGAATTTCTCCAAAATGGTACAGTAAAAATGCTTGATATTGCAAGTGGTATTTCAGACTGGACGTGCTGCGATGATAGCTCAGTTCACAACGACAAAACACACAGATCACTTTGGTCTTGTCAATGGAACCATTTGGCAACTTTTTAAAAGTAAACTTTCCATTCAGAATATTATTGGTATCAATTTCGGCGTCTCGCGCTCGCCATCCACTCAAAACGTAACGTCTACTACTCTTAAACAAGTGTGTGCGGCGTGCCTGTTTTGTTTCCGCTCTAGATCCGGTGTGGTGTTGTAGTTTTTGACGGAATGAGGGCTGTGTGAGTGCGCGTGCGTGTGTGCGTGCGTGCGTGCGTGCGTGTGTGTGTGTGTGCGTGTGTGTGTGTGTGTGTGTGTGTGTGTGTGTGTGAGCGAGCCTGGGTTGAGCGCGAGGAACATTAGGAGAGAGTTACGGCTAACTTTATGTTGGAGTTGTTTTGGCGTGGTTACTGCCGACAGTAAACTGTTCTGTTGCAGCAATAAATGTTGTTTGCTGAACACCACTGCGTCGTCTTTCCAACGCGTCCTGGCGGACGCTACATTATGTTTATGAATGGCAGTGGCATGGCCACCCTACTCACTGTACCTTGCACATGAATATATGAACCTGTGTATTATTTCAATATCTTAGTATTGAATGCACAATAACAAGGTACATTTATACATGGCACTATAGGACCAGTTTAATATAAAACACAATTTTACACAACATAAGTAGGGGGTCCCCGCTCCATCTCTCTATCAGTTTGGGGGTCCTTGGCCTGGAAAGCGTTGAAGACCCCTGATTGAGGCTATTTGTTTATTTATTTAGTTTAGCGCTCCTTAAATTAATTTCACGCTTCAAAACGCACGACTTTTACTTATAAGGCGAGCTTTACTTTGAAGGCGAGCTGTCTCTGTTTCCGGCTCTCCACTTCCTTGTTCAATTTTCATTGTACAACTTGGATAATGGAACAAGCTGACGCTTTGGCGCGCTGAATTGCATTGCACGTCTCGGACAATGAAAATACGCAATACCCCCGAAACTGGCCTTTTTCATTATACAACGTGAACAACTGCAAATGAATTATACTTCGTACACGGACCATGCACGTTTGCTTTATTGACATTCTGCTATTAATCATCTAACTCCTAACTTCCTAGCATTTTGACTGTCAATACTTATTGAGAGAAAGCTTAATTGGTCCTACGTCCCAAGTCCAAATGTTTGCTGGGCTTCTTCCAAGCCGCCACCCGCTCCACCAAGCAGGCGCGCTGGAACCCTTTCATGTGAGGGGGGCTGAGGGCTACGACCGACGGGGGGGGGGGGCGATTGTCGACGGGGGGGGGGGGGGGGGGGGGGGGGGGGGGGGGGGGGGGTTGGTGCGCGATCGTCGACAGGGGGGGGGGGCTGGGTGCGCGATTTACGACCGATGGAGGGAGGGGGGGGGGGGGGGGTCACATTGCCACAGCCCCCCCTCAGCGGGGGCTGAGGCAATGTGAGGGGGGCTGCAGCCCCCGCAGCCCCCCCCTTCCCGCACTAGTGCCACCAAGCCACGTGGCCTGGGTTGGGCGGGAACCCGGCCAGTGAAGGAGTGCTCGCGGGACATCTCCCCCCACCCCCCCCTCTTCCAATCAATGGACCAACAAAAGTGCTTCTCTTTGCCCTGTCAGTGATGCAGCCCGGGTATATAAGGGACCGGCATTTCAGCTTCAGACGTCGTGAAAGCCACACACTCTGACTGGATGAGTTACCCGGTGGACACGATGGGGAGTCCCTTCAGAACAACCATGGATACTCGGACGACAAGCTACGGCTACGGCCGCTCCGTCGGCACCCCCTCCAGTGGATTCCGCTCCCAGTCCTGGACCTCCAGGAGCCCCGCACCCAGCATCAGCACCTCCTACAAGAGGACCGTGAACGTCTCTCGAGCCGCCGACGTTGATTACAACCAGAACATGATGAACGGAGACTACCACACGCGCAGCAACGAGAAGGAGCAGCTCCATGGGCTCAACGACCGCTTCGCCGGCTACATCGACAAGGTGCACTACCTGGAGCAGCAGAACCAGCAGATCAAAGCGGAGATCCAGGCGCTGCGGCAGAAGCAGGTGTCACGCAGCCAGCTGGGTGACCTGTACGACCAAGAGCTGCAGGAGCTGCGCTCCGTGCTGGAGCAGATCAACCACGACAAGGCTCAGATCCAGCTGGACACGGACCACATCGAGGAGGACATCCAGAGGCTGAGGGACCGCTTCGATGAGGAGGCGCGCATCCGCGAGGAGACCGAGGCCATCATCCGAGTGCTCAAGAAGGACTCGAGCGACTCCGAGCTGATGAAGTCGGAGCTGGAGAAGAAAGTGCAGTCGCTGCAGGATGAGATTGCGTTCATCCGCAACAACCACGAGGAGGAGGTGAGCGAGCTGATCGCCCAGATGCAGGAGTCCCAGGTGAGCATCGAGAGGAAAGACTTCCAGAAGACCGACATCACGGAGGCGCTGCGGGAGATCCGCTGCGAGCTCGAGGGCCACTCCAACCAGAACCTGCAGCAGGTGGAGAACCTGTTCATGTGCCGCTACTCCAAGCTGACAGAGGCGGCGGAGCAGAACAAAGACGCCATCAAGTCCGCCCAGGATGAGATCTCCGACTACCGGCGCCAGCTGCAGTCCAAGACGGTGGAGCTGGAGTCCGTGCGCGGCACGAGGGACTCTCTGGAGAGGCAACTGAACGACATAGAGGACCGCCACAACAGCGACTTGTCCAGTCTGCAGGTAAATAGTATATTTATAATATAACACCTTTTCTCAGATTGTTTAACCAACCGCAGACATTTGTAACTGTAAAAATAACTTTATGTAGCTTTTTCTATTATTATTACTTTGTATAGGCCAAATTTGTTTCACGATGGATAGGCCTATAAATTAACGCAATGGTTCAGTCTTTAGTTTGAAACATTTCAACTCGGTCCAAAAAGGACCATTATTTGTTACTGAATAGTCCCCAGTAACCTGTATATCTAGTCGGATATATTGTGGAAGACATTTTATAAGTGTGTTAGTAGTAAAACATAACTCTATAGGCCTACTGAGATGTCCTGGCCATATTCGATCTTGTATCGTAACATGTTGACGTCGTCAATAGTGTCATACTGCAGCAAAAAGCCTCAACTCTCCCTTGCTGAGTCAGAGGCGCGGGTCGATACCTTCGTTTACTGGGCTTGACTGTGTCCTTGAATCACACCACGGAGATTTAAAAGTTGCCTATTGGAAAAAATAACTAACAGTGTACAGTACCCTTGGGACACTGTTCACTCTCAAAGTGCCGTACTGCATTATAAAGTACTGCAGCGAACTAAGCTACATTATTATTAAACCAAACAAATAAAAGAAACATATCAACATTTCATGAAAGTAAATGTGCTATGTGACATTGACAATGACATAGTGGATTCAATAAAATACATTTTGATTAACACTAATGGACATTTACAATTGAAACCCCATTGATTATTATGGAGAATATTTTTTACAAAGTAGATTTCCTTAATATTAAACTAAAATCATCTTTTTAATATGGAAAACTATGATATTTTTTTATTACTCCAAATAACTTTTGCTGTATAGCTGTACAGCCTTAGGCAAACAAACATTCCTTCCAGTCGATTTCTAACTCCCCCTCCTAACGTCTGTGTGTGTGTGTGTGTGTGTGTGTGTGTGTGTGTGTGTGTGTGTGTGTGTGTGTGTGTGTGTGTGTGTGTGCGCGCGTGCTCAGGAGACCGTCCACCAGCTAGACAATGAGCTCAAGAGCACCAAGTGGGAGATGGCCCGCCACCTGCGCGGAGTACCAGGACCTGCTCAACGTCAAGATGGCGCTGGACATTGAGATCGCTGCTTACAGGTATGGTACTGCAGCTCAGGATTGCCACAAACTGTTAATGGTTCATAATTCATTTGGATTGGAGATTTACAGGAAGGAAATTAATCCAAGCCTTGTCTATTGAATTATATTTATATAGCTGTTAATCTTAAAAGGCTTCATAGGCCACATTGTATGACACCCCATAAACATAAGCCCTGTAAAGGTCAAGCTTGAATATTGGGAACAATGCAAGAAGGAATGAAGACAATTATTTAATAAAACATTAATTTATCAATCTCAGTCAGGGAATATTACATCACTGTAAAACATGCCTGACTCCTGTTCACCACCAGGAAACTGCTTGAGGGAGAGGAGACCCACTTCAGCACCTACCCCTACCGCCAGCCCGTCACCACCACCAAGATCACCAAGTCTAAATCTGAGCCTCCCAAGATGAAGGTGCAGCATAAGTTTGTGGAGGAGATCATCGAGGAGACCCGGGTGGAGGACGAGAAGGCTGATATGGATGAAGCGTTGGCGGAGCTGGCTGAAGAGCTGTCCGCTACGCTTGCAGATGGAGGAGATGAGGCAGAGGATGAGGCAGAGGAGGAAGAAGAAGGTGGAGAGGGTGAGGGAGAAGAGGCAGAGGGCGATGAGGGGGAACAAGACGAGGAGGAAGAGGTGACCGCCGCGGAAGCCAAAGTCAGTGCTAGTGCCCCTGCTGACGACGAAGAAGAGGGTGAAAAGGAGGGAGGAGACGAAGAGGAAGCAGAAGGTGGTGATGAAGGAGAGAAAGAGGGAGAGGATGAGGCAGAAAAGGAAGAGGATGCAGAGCAAGCTGATAATGACAAAGCTGAAGAGGAGGCAGGAGAGAATGAAGTGGAAGAAGCAATGGTGTGCTCCAAGGCACCTGAGTCAAAGGCCTCTCCCATTACTGAGAAGGTTGATGACAAGGAGGAAGAGGCCGCAGAGCCTGAGGCTGACAAAGAGGAGGCCGGCCATGACGACAAAGATGCAGGTAGCGACAAGGGATCTAAAAGTGAAGATGAAAAAGAGGAAGAGGTAAAAGAGGAGGCAAAGGTTGATAGTGAAAAGGACGAGAAGGAAGACAAAGAGGAGAAGGTAGAGGAAATGATGGAGGAAGTAATTGAAGTGGAAACGGTAGTCGTAGCCAAAACGGAGGCTCCTCAGGTTGGAGCCGCAAAGCCTGAAGCAAAGGCACCCAAGGCTGAGTCTCCTAAGTCAGAATCTCCTAGGCCTGCATCACCCAAGACTAGCTCTCCCACTGGATCACCCAAGATTGGGTCACCCAAGGCTAGCTCTCCCACCGAATCACCCAAGGCAACTTCACCTAAGGCTAGCTCTCCCACCGGATCACCCAAGGCAGCTTCCCCCAAGATTGGGTCGCCCAAGGCTAGCTCTCCTACCACTGGATCACCTAAGATTGGGTCACCCAAGGCTAGCTCTCCCACCGAATCACCCAAGGCAACTTCACCCAAGGCTAGCTCTCCCACCGGATCACCCAAGGCAGCTTCCCCCAAGATTGGGTCACCCAAGGCTAGCTCTCCTACCGGATCACCCAAGGTAGCTTCACCCAAGGCTAGCTCTCCCACCGGATCACCCAAGGCAGCTTCACCCAAGGCTAGCTCTCCCACCGGATCACCCAAGGCAGCTTCACCCAAGGCTAGCTCTCCCACCGGATCACCCAAGGCAGCTTCCCCGAAGATTGGGTCGCCAAAGGCTAGCTCTCCTACCACTGGATCACCTAAGATTGGCTCACCCAAGGCTAGCTCTCCCACCGAATCACCCAAGGCAACTCCACCCAAGGTTAGCTCTCCTACCACTGGATCACCCAAGATTGGGTTGCCCAAGGCTAGCTCTCCCACCACTGGATCACCCCAAGATAGCCTCACCTAAGGCTGGCTCTCCCACCGGATCACCCAAGACAGCCTCACCTAAGGCTGGCTCTCCCAAGGCTAGCTCTCCCACTGGATCACCCAAAGCTGGGTCTCCCACTCATGATTCCCCTAAGGTTGGATCCCCTCCTGCGTCCGAGTCACCCAAACCCAGTTCCCCAAAAGCTGAATCTCCCAAATCAGAGTCCCCCAAACCAGTATCCCTAAAAGCTGAATCCCCAAAGGCTGAATCGCCAAAAACAGAAGCCCCTAAGACAGAGGCCCCTAAGACGGAAGCTCCCAAAGTCGAGGCTCCAAAAGCAGATGAGGGAAAATCTGAGAAAAAGAGCGACTCAGCAGAAGAACCAAAGGTGGAGACGACAGTCGTCGCCATGAACGGAGACATGGACAAGAGTCCAGAGGAGAAAGAACAGAAAGAGGAGGATGTGCTCGCTAATGGTGTGGACGACAGCTCCCTGAAGGAAGATGCCAGCCAGAAGGTGGTGATCACCAAGACAGTGGAGACCATCACCACTGGGGAGGACGGAGCCAAGCACGTCACCAAGTCTGTCACAGTGACTGAAACCATGAAGGAGGTGGAGGAGGTGATGCAGGAGAAGATGGTTTCCACAAAGAAGATGGAGAAGCACTCGACTGAGTCCATCACACAGGTCACCGAGGCTGAGTGAGCAGCTTCCAGTCCACCAGACTTCCGGAAGAAGACATGGGGCCCGGCTGCGGACGCAGTGGGAGGAGCCAGCGAGCAAGATATTGTAATCTCTCTTATTCTTCCCAATTTTTTTGCAGTTCATGGGTGCATGCACAGGTGGGCGGGTGTCTGCATGCAAGCTCAGGGAGGGGAGTACCTTCCTCTCTTATGCATATGTACATATGGAAGGGATACACTGTGTGCACAGAGAATGTGTATTATAGGAGCATATCAATATATATCTATATATCTATATATATATATATAGATATATAGATATATATGGGTGGGTGGGAGTGAGAGACTTATTGCTGGATATGAGGGGGTTTTTTGTTAAGAAGTTTTGTTAAAGAAGTCTTTGTGTAGGGCGCCAGCGGGATGGCCCTCCAGTGATAAATGGTTTCTTGAAATAGCCTTACGTGAAGACACCGACTGAGCCAAAAAGAAACCGAACAAAACTTGGCTCGCACAGTGAAGAAAGATATGGTAGATGATCATTATATCATGATCATGGTTAATGTACATCACAATACTTGAAGCAAGCAACTAATGACACTTTGTGAACCTGAAGAAACTAGCCTTTACATGCTTTTTATCAGTGTCTATTATGTTTACATACTGAGTGCAATTGAAAAATGAATACTGTAAATGCACAACAAAAAAATGATGCATTCTTGTACTTGAACTTAAATGAGGTGCTACTGTTTGCAATTCCCATGTCTTTACTCATGATGCATTTCCCAGCAGCATTTGCTCAATAAATATCTTACTAAAGTCACAAACACCACTCTTGTGTGTCTTTCATGGTGTGCATATTAGTCTATTCATCATTTATAATTAACATATAAAAATGCATGGTATTGCTTACAAAATGTATGCCTCACACAAAAATGCTGTGCATGTCTTTTATAGAATCTATGAACTAAATATAACTAATTAAAATATAAAAGCAAAATGTACACTGTCTAGGGACAAGATGAATAGATGAATATACAATGAACTGTAAATATACAATAAATATACTATAATTATTATTGCTCTATATAGTGTTGTGGCGTAGTATGATGCCACTGGGGTTCTATATAAAGCAATGACTCACCAAAGGTTTATTTATACACAATATGTCTCGTACACTATAGCGTCGCCGCGGGCCTAGCTCTGGCTCCGTCGGCAACCCGTGTGTCCAGGTCCAGAATCTCCCGGGTCCAGCACGCTACTGCATTATAAAGGGAGAGAGTGATTAGCGTCAATGGAACCCAGGTGTGCCAATCACTCTCACCTGGCGCAGCTCTCCCGAGCCCCCTCCACAGCTCCCCCTTGCGGCTGATGCACCACGCCCCCCCACAAGTGTCAAATGTACAATTTTTTCCTTTAACATAGTCACCATTTTACTGGTATTTATAGTAACAATAAAGGACTCAAACTATTTAGATGCACCACGCGCCCCCACATACCTCCACCGCCTTATTTAGGCCGGGGACCCATCCGGCCTAACCCACTCCCCCCCCCATCCCCATGGGAACGGGACAGGAAGTCGGCCACAGCCATCTGCGCCCCCGGCCTATGGATCACCCGGAAGTTAAATGGCTGCAGTGCCAGATACCACCGGGTGATCCGGTTGTTAACGTCTTTCATGCGGTGGAGCCACTGGAGGGGAGCGTGGTCCGAGCAGAGGGTGAATGGGCGCCCCAGCAGGTAATACCGCAGGGCATCGACCGCCCACCGGATGGTCAGGCACTCCCTCTCCACGGTGCTGTACCTGGCCTCCCGTTCGGACAGCTTCCGGCTGATGTACAACACCGGGCGGTCGACGCCCCGTACCTGCTGGGACAGGACGGCCCCCAGCCCGATGCATCCGCCTGCACGACAAAAGGGAGAGAGAAGTTAGGTGTGTGGAGGAGGGGCTCCCCACAGAGGGCCTTCTTTACCCTCTCAAGCGACTCCTGGCACTGCTCCGTCCACTGGACCAGATCTGAGGCACCCTTTCGGGTGAGGTCGGTCAAGGGGCTGGTCAGCTCCGCGAAGTCTGGAATAAACCGCCGGTAATAGCCGGCCAGCCCCAGAAACTGCCGCACCTCTTTTTTTGTCTTGGGCCTTGGGCAGGCTGCAATCGCTGCCGTCTTATCTACCTGCGGACGCACCTGCCCGCCGCCCAAGTGGTACCCCAGATACCGTACCTCCCTCCGTCCAACTGCACACTTCTTTGGATTGGCCGTGAGCCGCGCCTGCCTCAGTGACTCGAGCACCGCAGCCACCTGCTGCACATGCTCCGCCCAGGTGCCACTATGGATGATTACATCATCCAGATAGGCGGCAGCATATGCAGCATGTGGACGCAGCACTCTGTCCATGAGGCGTTGAAATGTGGCTGGGGCCCGCCGAACAATCCAAACGGAAGTGTGACAAATTGGTACAAACCGTACGGAGAAGGAGTGGCCGTTTTCTCCTTAGACTCTGGAGATAAGGGAATCTGCCAGTAGCCTTTGGTTAAATCCAGCGTCGTAAAAAAACGAGCCGTGCCCAGGCGATCCAGGAGTTCGTCCACCCGGGGCATAGGATAGGCATCAAACCGTGAAACCTCATTCACCTTGCGATAGTCCACACAGAACCAGATAGACCCATCCTTCTTGCCCACAAGAACGATGGGGCTACACCAGGCACTGTTGGACTCTTCTATTACCCCCATCTCCACCATAGCTTTCAATTCTGCCTGAACCACTTTTCTCTTGTGCTCAGGTGATCACCACCAGATAGGGCCGTGAACGCACCGTCACACCCGGGTGAGTCTCAACCCGGTGTTGAATAAGGCTTGTGCGTCCCGGCCGGGGGGAGAATACATCCGCATAACGTTGCTGCAACCTGTCTATGTCTGCTCTCTGGGACGGTGAGAGCTGGTCCCCACAAAGGAGCGAGGCAGGATTGGTCGATTTTGGTACCTCCGGCCCCAACTCATCTCTTTCTGCAATTGCCATCACCAGAGAAACAGGCTCCGCCTCTCTCCACGCTTTAAGGAGGTTGAGGTGATAAATTTGTGTCGCCCCTCCGCTGTCCGAACGCACAATCTCATAGTCAACGTCACCCACTCGCCGTGTGACCACAAAGGGTCCTTGCCACTTGGCGAGTAATTTGGAGGTAGACGAAGGGAGCAATACAAGCACTTTATCTCCCTGTGAAAATTGTCTTAGCCTAGCTCCTCTATTGTACAGCCACTGCTGCCGTTCCTGGGCCTATAGCAAATTCTCACGTGATAACTGTCCTAGTGTGTGGAGTTTTGCTCTCAGGTCCAGGACGTATTGCACCTCGTTCTTACTCGGGCTCGGACCCTCCTCCCAGCTTTCCTTAACCAGGTCCAAAACCCCACGTGGTGTCCTGCCAAACAGTAGTTCAAAGGGAGAAAATCCTGTGGAGGCCTGGGGTACCTCGCGCACTGCAAACAACAGAGGGTCTATCCACCTATCCCAATTACGACTATCCTCGTGCACAAACTTACGGATCATGGACTTCAAAGTCTTATTCAGGCGCTCCATGAGGCCGTCCGTTTGGGGGTGGTATACACTGGTTCGAATTGACTTGATGCCCAATAATCCGTATAGTTCTCCCAGTGTCCGTGACATAAATTGTGTGCCTTGATCAGTCAGGATCTCTTTCGGGATCCCGACTCGGGAGATAACTTGAAACAGTGCCTGCGCCACACTCTTTGCAGAGATGGTGCGCAGCGGCACTGCCTCCGGATATCGCGTTGCGTAATCCACGAGAACTAACACAAAGCGATATCCGCGTGCGCTCCGGTAAAATGGCCCGATGAGGTCCATCCCGATGCGCTCGAACGGCACCTCCATTAGAGGTAATGGCCGCAGCGGCGCTCTCGGGATGGCCGGCTGGTTAACCAATTGGAATTCGGGACAAGACGCGCACCAGCGGCGCACGTCCGCCCAAATGCCTGGCCAATAGAATCGGGCCATTACCCGGTTCAGTGTCTTCTCACACCCCATATGTCCAGCCATTGGGTTATAATGAGCCGCCTGGAAAACTATTTCCCGGCGGCTCTTCGGTACCACCAACTGTGTCGTTATTTCCTCTGTCTGAGTGTCACTCTGTATAGTCTGTCCCTACGCAATGAAAAATGTGGATACGTTAACGCTGCGTCAGGGCGCACCATGTGACCATCAATTCGTATCACTTGGTCAAAGGCAAAGCGTAGAGTATCGTCACGAGACTGCTCAAGTGGAAAATCCTCCATGGAGTCGAACACGGGAACCTGCGGAGCCTCCTGTGAAGGCCCCGCCGGCTCCCCCTCCCCGTCTGCAGTGTCGGACGACCTCGCGTCACCGCTGAGCACAGCGCATGTATCCCCTGTCCCTGTCGGCCGTGAACGCACCCCCGCACACTGTCCCACTAACCTATCAAACCCTGGCCAATCAGTACCCAGAATCAGGGGATGCGTCAGGCGGGAGCTAACCGCTGCCTTTACACTATGCTTTTTTCCCTTAAACTGAATTTCCACCAGTACTACAGGGTATGTGTGAATATCCCCATGCACACACCTAATATCCACACCTCCCGCCCCTATCAAAGCCCCGGGCCGAATCAGGTTCTGATGAACGATAGACTGCATGCAGCCTGAAGGCCGCGGTATACTCGCCGTTCCCAAGCTGTCGCGCGACGTTGTGACGTCAAAATGACGTAGATCTCGCCGGCGCGACAGGATTTTAGCCCGGCCGCGCCGTGTCGCGCACAGCTCTTTTTTTTTCAGCGGCGCGCGACAAAGCGGAAACAAACACGGACGAGTTCGAAGGCACATTGTAATGCGCCTTATTGCTAAGGCTTCTTTCTTTATATGTTCTGTTTTATTGTGTGGTGTAGGCCTATATTCTTTCGCTAATAAACCGGTTTTACGTAAGTGCTGTCTACTGTTGTTGTGGTCAAAGATGAGTGGAATTACGTGGCTGAAAAACTATCTCAAAGCGGCATTAAGTTATAAAATAAAAGTATATAAGATAATCACTAAGTTATTAAGATGGATGCTTACGAACACTATTCATATGAGAACTGCTGCCATACACTGGAATGTGGATGGCTGACAGGTGTGGCAGTGATGTAGAATAATAGCAATGTAAAGTAATAGACATAATGCTGTATAGTGAGAGACATCCCGGTGAACTATTCTAATGAAGACACAGGGGTGCCAGTATTAGCATATCTCTTTGGCCAGCACCATGGCTACCTGCCTTGCACTGCTGGTTTCTCTGGAAGCTAAGCGGGGACTGGTCTGGTCCATCTCTGGATGGGAGACCAGGTGGTGCTGGTAGAGGTGTTGGAGGGCCAGTAGGGGGTGCTCATCCCTCTGGCCTCTGTAAGATCCCCAATGCCCCGGGATGGAGACGGGGACTCCGTTCTGTCTAGAGCACCGTCTTTCGGATGAGACGTTAAACCGAGGTCCTGACTCCCTGTGGTCACTAAAAGATCCCGTGGCACTCATCGCAAGAGTAGGGGTGCTAACCCCGGTGTCCCGGCCAAATTCCCAACCCGGCTCTTGTACCAACATGGCCACCTAATCATCCCCTGGTCTCTAATTGGTTAGTTTCATTCCTCACCTCTCCGCTGTGTGCCAGTGTGTGGTGAGCGTTCTGGCGCATACTGGCTGCCGTGCATCACCCAGGTGGGTGCTACACTCTGGTAGCGGATGAGGTGTCATATCTCCCCCCCACACACACACACTATGTAAAAGCGCTTTGGGTTATTGAAAGGCGCTATATAAATGCAATGGATTATTATTATTATTATTATCTCTTCTTCTACTGCGTAGAAATAGCAAAGTCGGTCGCCTTTCCTCAGTGGCGCCACCTCTGTTCAGGAGAAGACTGCAACTGTCGCGGCCACCAGCGCGAGTATAAATAGTTACCGTCCTCCCGTGACGTCACATTGTCGCGCGACAGCTTGGGAGCGGCGAGTATACCGCGGCCTTAAGTCCACCATCGCCCGATGTGTACCCCCCTGAATCCTTACCGGAACGCTGTACGTCCCCCCTGGACCGGGGGAGGGTGCTGGAGGGCCGGCAACCCGGAACACTTGGCCCACCTCCATGAGTGGGCACTCACCTCGGAAGTGTCCGAGTTGTCCGCACCTCCAGCACTCCTGCCCTGCCGCCTGAGGAGCCCTCTGTGGGTCAAGAGCCACGCCCGTAGCGGCTGGACCCTGGGGAGAGAAGAAAGGAGAAGGAGGATTAATGCGAGGATGAGGGGAGGGCCGGTTATTAGCATATGTCGTGCGGGGTCTGGGGGATGGTCGAGCGGGTGTGTGGTGCAGGGGACCCGACGCGGGTCCTCCGCGGGGGTGCCGGCGTGGGACCTCCTGGAGAGGCCGGTCGGCTGTCATGTGCCCGGCCCCGGGGAGAGGACGGCCAGGTGGTCCTCAGCCAGGGTGATGGCCCCGGCTAGGTCCGCCGGGCGGTGACAGAGCACCCAGTCCGAGGTGGCAGCTGGGAGCCCCTCCACAAACTGCTCCAGGACGATCTTCTCCAGCATTCTCCCCTCGCTGGCGGACCCCCCCCGGTTGCAGCCACCTGGTCGCCGCGTGTTTTAGCTGCTGGGCGAAGACGAATGGCCGATCGGCGGGCCCCAGCTTGCTCCCCCGGAACCGGCGGCGATGGTCCTCCGCAGATAGTCCCAGTCGGTCGAGGACTGCCCGCTTGATCTCCCCGTACTGTCCTCGGGAGGGGGCGGGCAGACCGAGCGCTGCCGTTTGCGCGTCCCCCGAAAGCAGGGGAAGCAGCCGCACGGCCCACTCCGCCACCGGCCAGCCGCATGCCGCCGCCGTGGCCTCGAACATTTCTAAAAATGTTTGTGGATCGTCCTGTGTCGCCATTTTATGGAGCGTCAATCTGGTGAACGAGGGGGTCGGCGACACTGCCCCTGCCCGACTCACCATCGCCTCCATGAGCATTGTCTGCCTCTCTGCCTGGCTCTGGAGTGCCGCCAGCTGCTGCCGGCTGAGGACCGCCTGGTCCCGGCTCATCGCCACCACCTCCGCCAGCATCTGGGCCAGCGTGTTGATCGGCTGCTGCGGGTCCATCCTTCTACAGTCCCGTCTGGGGTGCCAATGTGGCGTAGTATGATGCCACTGGGGTTCTATATAAAGGAATGACTCGCTCTGCCAGTTTCACCAAAGGTTTATTTATACACAATATGTCTCGTACACACTATAGCGCCGCCGCGGGCCTAGCTCTGGCTCCGTCGGCAACCCTTAATTTTCAAAAAAGTGAAGAATTAAATATGCATGTAAAAATACCTAAAATATATGTAGGCCAGGTCCAGACAGTGACAACAATGGATAGGCCTATGTGAAATGCTTTATAGTAAAATAGTAAATAGCAAAACGTGATCATATATACTTAACGCACTCCTATCTAACATGCTAACATCCTTAAATGTTATAGCTCTATTCAGCATGCACATCACGTCGTGTTCTTGATGTTTCAAAATCAATTTAAATGAGATCTCTGGACTCCGCGCAGTAATCTCAGTGGTTTGAAGAAGAAGGTAAAGCGCTGGGCTACAGACTCATCACTAAAGTGAGTAGTGGTGAATCCTTATTCCTGAGTCCAGGAGGAGTTAGGAGGTATTTCAGAGAAGGGGAATAAGACCCTGCAGGCAGCCCAAGGTTAATACAGCTCATGCAAAGCTGTTGTCACTGTGGAAGGATACTGTGCGTACGGGCGGAATTATTCTTACCAATGGGTTCAGACCGCGTGCGTATGTTAACTGTTAACAAAACTTCCACCCTTGTATGACTTCATCAGGCAAGGAACATTAAAAAACAGGCATCCTTGGTTAGAATGGAGGGACAGAAAGTTAGGTAAATGTCAGCCAACATGCAAAGCTGGTATAAACAATTGAAATTCATCAAGTCAATAACTATATGCAAATGAGAGTATACTTAATTAAAGGTGCAGTAATTTCAGACTTTTACACCAGTAAATGACTATATGGTATGTTAGGCACCAGTAGCTTGAGATATAATTAGAGCTATTGAAAGAGTGGAACATTTGACTCCTTTCGTCTCCTTTCATGTATTGGTTAGCCATGGTGGAAGATTTTAAACAGTTAATAAAATACTTTTGAGTGGATTTTGGCCTTGTTCAGCAGTGCTATTGAAATATTTGTTAAATCTCCCCAACTGTAAATGTCATTGATTGTGTAACACAAGTCTTGTGTTGCTGATAATAAATTGTGTTGCTGATAATAAATTGTTGATAACTCATACCCAGTCTTGCAGACTGCTCTCAATTATGTGTGGATGCATGTATGCGTGTGGTGGAGCTTATGGGGTGTCGCTCCGGGACGGGGGTGTACGAGGCTCAGAGGGAATTATCACAGTATACCCACTACAATAAACTAGACTACACCACTGATTTCAACTACATATCAACTGACCAATCTTGCATTTTAGAATATAATTTCTGATAAGAATAGTATAATACGGTGATTCACATGGCAACAGCAAGCAAATGACAATGGCCGACTAGACTACTTCAGATCAAAGTGCACAAAATGTAGAACCTAAGGAATAATAATAGAAGAGTTCAGATGCAAAAGCCTCTAAACGCCACCTCCGTCAAAAATGAGATAAATATATTGAGTGACTGCTCTCCGCACGTAGTATAGCCTATGTTAATCAAATCATTTCGCGTCCAAACCCGCAAAATACCACTCTTTTCCTGGTCTGAAAGGCATAAACCTCTAAACGCCACTTCCCTTTGTCAGCAAAAGCCTCTACGTTCCGAGAACCAATCACAACGCAACAATCATGTGACTTCACCCAGTTTCAACATGGCGGCGCGTGAGGAGCCGGCTTAGATCGCTTCTAAGATAGATTATAGATATAGATAGATTCTTTATTATATTATTCTTTATTATTTATTTATATTCTTTATCTGTATTATTATTTGATAGAAAGATCCTTCCTCAGATCGCATAGATGCGCGATCTATGCGGATCGCATAGATGCGCGATCTATGCGGATCGCATAAATGCGCGATCTATGCGGATCGCATAGATGCTCGATCTATGCGGATCGCATAGATGCGCGATCTGAGGAAGGCCAGACGGCCGAAACATTACCGCCTTGATAAACTACCTACATTGTTCTCAACTCGGAGTGTGCGGCACCTCCTTCCTTTTACTTATCTTCTCTCAGTTGCCAGCACCTCACATTTGGTGTGTGTTCGCACCTCTCCTTTCAAGCATGGGGATTATTGTCAGTTCATTGAGGTCTCACTTCTTTTGGCCTTTTTTTAAAATCAGATTTATGTCTTTTCTCTTATATACATACTTGATTATATGCCAAATGTTTTTGTACGTAATAACCTTTTTTATTTAATGTAATGAGCTTTTTTATAGTTGAATCTGATGCCCAAACATAAGAAATTAACTTACTTGACCAGTTTTCACTTTTTTTTCATGTTTTATTTTTTTATATAATTTATTGTTGGAAAATGTATTTTATGTTTTGTTTTATTTATTCCATCATTTATATTAATTTCTACCTCATATTTTTATATTATAATTTATAATATAAATATATAATTTATATAAGTGATTTTACTACTTTTTACTATGTGTTGTCCAAATATGTGGATTTAGAGGTTTTTGCCAAAAAAGTACCGGTGGATTTAGCTGGTTTTGACGCAAAAATAAAAAGTATTTGGTAAAAACACATAAAAAGACTAAAGTGACATTTTTGAAAAAAAAAATTTTTATTCATTAACTAATAACCTTATCATTGCCATTAAAATAAAATGACTGAACTTGAACATAGAAGCCTGATAAAAAAAATGGTAATTTAGAAGAAAAGTGGTCAAACGGATTTAGAGGCTTTTGCACCTAAACTCTTCAATAGTCGCCTAAGTAACAGCCTACTTTTTCAAATATATTTGCTGATAGGCTGTCATATCCCACAAAATGAGAAATTATAACTGAATTTAAATAATTCAGGCACATTTCTCGTCAATTCACTTGATTTCGACCACAGTTCTTTCCCAGCAAACATTTCGACGTCGATCAGAGGTCTAATCGACGTTGGTCATGGAGGTCGATACGACGTCGATTTGAGGGGCTGACATGAAAGTTTTTCTGACGTCGGTCGAAAGACCGACGTCGTTTCGACGGCTCATAGACGACATCAATCCACGTCGTTTCAAAGTTGTATAGACGACATTATTTCAACCTACATGAAATTTACTTTTAAGCCACGACACTAAATACCACATATTTAAGAAAAAAAAAATAGTGCTACATTTCAGTTACCTTGTAGTATATGCCCCAATTTACGGTTTTCAGTATAGCTACCCACCAAACATTTATTATTTTTAGCAAAGTAAGCCTATATCTTTGAGAACAAGAACAAAAACAAAATAAAATAAAAAACTCATTGGGACAAAAATCCCATGCCCCCAGTCCTTGCAGGCACATGTTTGAGATGGAGACCCATGGCTGCTTCAACTTCTGTGTCTGTGGCCTTGCAGTTCCATTTCTTAACAGCAGCTGGAAAGAAAGACAGCCCTGAAACGGGATGCTGCTACCCCCCCCCCCCCCGCTGGGAAGTAGCAGCGGCCCGCTTTGGGGCTACGCTAATGTTATGCTAGCTTTCCAGCCCCCAGTTCGTATGTAACGTTACAAATACGAAAGCCAGCTATCCGTGAGAATTATGCCATGTAGACTTAAACAGTTAAGCATGCAAATGAAAAAAGGATAATGTCCTTACAAATACATTTTCATTTTAAATAAGAGTGTCTTTTCGGAACTCACCTGGAACTTCGACGCTTGCCAAACTTGACTGCGACCGCCAACAAATATCACCTGGTGCGCATGCGCACGGGTTGCAGGACAAAGGGATAGGGTTGTTGTGATTACGTGTTGGTGCGCAAAGAAAAATAGTTCCTAAATGGAACATTTTAGCACCTATATTGGCCATATACATGATAGCATATTGCGTTTGGAATAACACTTTTCAATAACACAATTAATGTGTAAACATTACCGTTCACACTAATGTTCCAAAGTTACATCGTTGTTAAGTTAAATAGCGATATAAACAGTGTTTATTCAGTTACACCACTGACAAACAAGCTTTCCTCGAAATCACAATTTCCGTAGGCATATATGTTTTCATGTCGGCAAATGGTCGAAATAAAGTCACGTTGTGACCCGGCGTATTTTAGACTTGTTGAATGCAGAAATGTTTGCTGGGAGTGGTTATTCGGTTACACCACTCTAAAATAAGTTTTCCTTGAAATCACCATTTCTCTAAGATTATGTTTTCATGTCGAAATTAAGTCACGTCGTGACTCGACGTCTTCTGGGGCCTCATTTATAAAACTCTGCGTGAAACCCTCCGTAGAACATTGCGTACGCTCAAACCTCAGAATGTGCGTACGCACAAAAACATTCCGATTTATAAAACCTTGCTGCGCACACCTGTACGCACTCTTCTCGTTATAAATACCAACGTGCTTCTAATTTGGCGTGCGTGCACGAGCGCTCTGCTCCTCCCAAGTCCATCCCTTAATAGTCCTTAAAAGGTCAATGCTAATTAATCACTTAATATTTATAAGTAAATGAGGCCCCTGGACTTGTTCGCTTCGACGCAGGTCGAGGAAATGTTTGCTGGGTTAGGTCTATTTGCGGCGTAATAGGCATCATTTCAGTAGCCTGCCATTCATTCTTCCAGTGTTGGTTAGTGGAAGTCGAACACATACAACAAAAGGGAAGTGACTTGCTCCAAGGCCTATCATTACAATGAAATTAAGACTTTTCGAGGACCACCTCATATGCAAACGGTAAGAAATAGGTACACATGCAGTGGATGTGGCTGAGCAAAGAGTGTCAGCGCCCCCCTTTAGGCTATACACAATTATTACTGCAAGAAGTCCATGGCCAATGGGAAACAGTGGAAAGACAAAAACAATATAATATATTTGTTTTCAATTATCTATATTATTTGTTTTATTACTGTAAATGTGTTCGTTTCAAGAATAAAATCTCACGTAGGCTACCACATGTTGGGGGTACCACAGGTTGAAAACCACTGCTTTAAATAGAAGAATAGACACACCTTCGGTTGAGGTGCGTTTTTGGGAGTAGTTGAAGTTATTTGTATTGAAATTAATGGTCATGCACAAATTTTATTGTCAACAAAAATGTAATGTATCCTAACTTATGTTTTTCGCCAGCAAGGCAAGATACGAACGACAGCTAGCACAACACGTTGCATGGTATCAGTCAGTGAATGAGCCAAGAATACTACATAGCTCAAAAATATTAGTGTAACCCAGTTGGTATTCCCGAGTTTGGGGTAAGTATTTGCATACCATCAGTTCTAGAAATATTCGGTATAAGTCTCAAGTGTTCATACCGTTTTACTTTTGCGGGCCGAATCCAGCGACCAATTATGCATTTGAAAGCACGGTTGTTGACGGTCTTTTATCCTACCAGGGCAGTGGCGATTTTAGGGTTATTAAACATGAGGTGCAATGGGCAGAGGTGCAAGAAAGAGAGAGAAGCAAAGTAGGCGCCCATTTTTGAGAGGGGACACAAAGGGCAGAATGTGCGTGCGACGAAAATGTTTGGGCTCCGAAGAAGACTGGTTTGACTCGGCACGTGCCCCTCAGTTTGTATGGGCATGTCGCCATAGCTAAATAGCAACATGACCACCAATTGGTTATACGTTTAAATGTTACACATTATGACAACTGTGCATCACCAACAACGGCTACAACATTAGAGCCAACAACGCAGTCGTTACAGCAATTGTACACGAACACCGTAATATCCCAGCTGAGAGCCACAGGAGCTTATAATGCAGCCGCATATCACAGCAATCACAGATGACATCATGTCAATTTATCACTTAGGCCAAATCAGTCTATCTTGTTCTAAAAAATGCACAAATGAACCGGGACCGCGGACAGCGAACGCACCTACGGGTCGCGTTGCACAATACTGCAACGGGATCCAGCGACTCAGCACCACTGAATTCACCACCAGGGCCGGATCAGTAACCCCAGGGGCCCCTGGGCACTGTCCAGTCCAGAGCGCGCGCGATCGTAATCCCACCCCGGACCTACGGGGAGGGGGGTGGGGGGGGGCGCGATCGCAATACAGCCCGGACCTGCGACCGACGGCGGGGGTGCCCACGATCGTGACACACCCCGGACCTATGACCGACGGGGGGGGGGGGGGGGATCGGAATCCACCCAGGACCTACCGGACTCCTCGTTCGGGCCCACTGCCCCCCCCCTAGAACCGCATCTGCAGCTCCCAGCCAGGGGCAGGGATTCTGTGCAGCGCATAGACTGTATAGGTGCAGCGCCACGGCTCCGGTGGACAGTTTAACATAGAAGAGATAACCAGATATTTTGCTTGTGCCCTCACTGCCCTGGGCCCTTTAGATGTCGTGGGCCCCTGGGCAATTGCCCAGTTGCCCATATGGTTAATCCGGCCTTGTTCACCACCAATACAAATTTGAAATGAATAAAGAGTACAACAAAACATGATAGAATATACAAATCTGACATCACTTCAAAATAATTGTCTTATGAATTTTTTTGACATTGATTTGAAAATGTTTATATTTTCATCCCAACCGCAGGAGGTGCAAATGCACCCCCTGCACCCGCGGTAAAATCGCCACTGCACCAGGGTATAACAAAATCTCATTGCCATTTATAAAGTCTTTATTTTTACGGTTTGATGAAGTCAGGAGAACACTTGAAGCATGCCCCAGGACGTTCTGGAGACACAACCACTAACTAAGCAGCAAGCAAGCAGAATGCATATCAGTGTATAGGCCTACAGTATATACTTTTTTTTCCCTTTATGGCTATTTTCTGTTGAGTACATTTGTTTCGTTCTTCAGACACTTCTAAATAAAAGATGTAAACCAGTGGCGGCTCGCCCATAGAGGGCGCTGGGGCGCCGCCCTCCCTCCCTCCCACCGACCTGCCTGCCTGTTTTTATTGTATTTTTATTTTTTTTATATAATCTCTCATTTTGAAAAATATATTTAAAAAAAAAAGAATTGGTGTTAATTACATGCTAATAATGATTTTACTTTAGAATGTGTTTAGAACTCTCCAGAATGATATCTGCATTCACTGTCACATTCAACGTTACGTTCACTGTCACGTTCAACGTGTGTAGGCTAAGCCAATAGGCTGTCTTCCCTGGGCGCCAGTTTGATCAGCACAACAGTGCTGGAATTTAAGCCAATGGTTCCCCGGTTGCTATGCAAAAAATATTTATTTCGCCAATCAGCGTCGTCGAATTTTATAGCTTGGGGGCGCTCTGAAAATACACCACTAGTCGGCGCGTAGCACCCAGTGACGCTAAGCGTGTCATTGTCATGGGTAAGATGGCTGCCGTTAATGACACTGGCCGGTCGTCGGAAACTTCAAACAACTCATGGGTAAGTTAACGTTTGTTTTCCTCATAAATAAACGCATTGTAAAGCCCATGAGTTGTTCGAAGTTTCCGACGACCGGCCAGTGTCATTAACGGCAGCCATCTTACCCATGACAATGACACGCTTAACATCACTGGGTGCTACGCGCCGACTAGTGGTGTGTAGACTGTATTGCGTGAAGTTACCAAGAGGGTCTGGCTGCAGACCTGCACTGTCAGGACCGGAAGTTGCAGACCTGCACTGTGAGGTCTCCTGCACTGTCAGGACCGGAAGTTGATTCGAAGGGTCTTTATTTTATGTCCCCCGTGTGAAGAGTTGAGACGACGAGGTGAGTAAAAGTCAAGTGACAACAACTTTTCGTCATACGAAGAAACAGAAAGAGTCTTTATTCACTAGAACGTTACGTTGCACACTTTATATTGCCCTGTAAAGTTATATTAATTTGAAAGAATCGGGTTTTGAACTGTTGGGTAGTTTCTAGCGTTGTTATCGTATCGATAGTGCTCACTTAAATGTGCCATTTTCCTACTCAGAGATAAGAAAACTGAGTTATATACACTGTAAAAAAAAATCTGTTAATTTTACGGTAAAATACTGGCAGCTGTGGTTGCCAAAATATTACCGTAATAAATACGGTTGAACATCACCGTTATTTTTACGGTGAAAAACTAGCTGCTCAATAACCAGAATTTTCCGTAATAAATACGGTTGAACATCACCGTTATTTTTACGGTGAAAAACCAGCAGCTCAATAACTAGAATTTTCCGTAATAAATACGGTATGACATCACCGTTATTTTTACGGTGAAAAACCAGCAGCTCAATAACTAGAATTTTCCGTAATAAATACGGTATAACATCACCGTTATTTTTACGGTGAAAAACTGGCAGCTGGGTAATAAATACGGTTCAACCATGTCAAATGTACGGTCTACTTTTGTGTCACACACATTTTACCGTATAAAATAACACATTTTACCCTAACAAATACGGTCTCTACCCTGAGTTTGTTTTACAGACAATTAACCACAATTAACATTATTTAGTATAAAAATCCAACAATTTTATTCTTAGAAATTACAGTTTTCTTTGTCCCCATCAGTAAACATAAGCTGTTGACAATTACCAGGAATGCGTCCATTCCTACATAGTGACATAGTGGCAAAAGTCCAAAGATTTCAACAGTCTTTTGGCATGGAAAAGCCCAGGTGCACAAACCATTGAGATGTTACAAAGGTGTTGCCTTTCTGTGGCTTGCAAAATCAAAAAAGGTGAGTACTGGACATCAAAAATCCATCCAGGCTTGAAGGAGCGCAGGAGCTGCATCAACACTTTCTGACACCACTGCATGGATCAGGAACATCAGCATAGGGAGAGAGCTGAGAGAACAAAGGCACCATTAAGTCACTACATCTACAATGAGCGAATAAAAGCAATTAATTCATTTATCATTAAGCTCAGTGCAGACCTGCAAACCTGCAAACTCAGAAGGTTGAAAATAGCCCTGTTGATAAGGGCCCCGACCCTTCATATCATTTCATGTCACAAAAAGCTTGAAAATTACTGTAGTGGTTTATTTAGCCTTGAAAGTAGTTTTGGGGTTTTATTGAAGATAAAAAATAATTGCGCCTCCACAATGCAATACTGCCAGTTCTGCCAGTTCTGCATGCATAGCATGTCACTCTACTATGATGTGATTGAGACGCCTGCTTTAGATGAAGACTTCTGGGGGGTTTATGAAAACAATTGCTCCAAATTAAATTTAGAAATAAGACATAACCACCAACATATAGCGCATCTGGTGTGACAGATATGGTATATGTAGACTTTGGGAATGTATGTAGACCTATGTGCCATTCATAAAATTATACTTTTTTGTGATGAAAATATTGCACGTGGAACCTGCAGTAAATAACTGATAAAAGATTGTCCATATGGGGACAGACGATGCATTTTTGCCCTATACCCTTAAAGTCTGACAGTAGTGTTTTTAGATTCAGTTTAGCATTGAATCATGTGGTGTTGGATAGCAGCAAACCCTGCATCTTTGCTTTAAAGTGTTCATAGATTTCCGGCATTTTTTTATTTTATTTAACGCTCTGAGGTCTGGGGATTTACAGACACTTTGAGTAAGTCTTAAGTATTTCTAATATTTAATTTGACTAAAAACATCTTTGCAAAAGTGGCACATATAGTTGTATTATAGAAAACCTCAACAATACTAATATCAGAGTAAAGTGAATGTAATGATATTAGTTTTTATAAAATATACACTTTAAATACAACTACACAAACACCCAGTTGACACGGACAAACACCCCGGGGACACGGACCTCTATATGACTTCTGTTGTAACAAAGTGTTCAAAAAAGGCCAGAAAAAGAAATGTGGTGGTTTCTAATTCAATAGGGAATGGAACTATACCCACATTCCAGCGTAACAATGAAATAATACACTGCTCAAAAAAATAAAGGGAACACTGGTTCATAGGAGTATAGCATCAAGTCAGTCACACTTGTGGGATATTGATCTGGCCAGTTACTGTATGTAACAGAGGTGGTTGTGAATCAGGGGCCGGATTCACTAACATTTTCTTAAGATAAAACTTAAGAAGATTCTTAAGAAAAAATATAAGAACTTCCTAAGCATCTCCTTAAACGCTATTCACCATTTTTTTCTTAAGAATTGTCGATTGTCTTACAAACTTCTTAGTTTTCTGACTTAAGAAGTTCTTAGATTGTTAACCTCATAGCCTATACTGTCTAATTAGCATGTGATCAGGGAGTAAGCGGATCCATTCTGTCTCTCAATGGCCTTGGTGGATTTTCCTCCCTAGCTGCCACCCAAAAAAAAGAGTAATATGTTTTCAGTAACTTGGCCTACTGAAATAATTAAATCTAAGTCTAAATGCATTACTACAACTGCCTTCTTGATATACTTAAGAGGAAATTATAGTATAATCAAAGATCCTTGATTACTATTACTTCTCAACATTCTGTTATCAATAGGCCTACTTGTTACTGACACAGAGCCCATTTCATTTTCAACTGTCAATATAGGCTTTATTTGATATACAAAAAGTAGTATGATACGTTTAAATGAACAACATTTGGTTAACATATATTCTTGGGTTAAGTAATATATTAATGAATTCATATAAATGTCATATATACCGTATATATGTTCACTGCAGTTGTTGTAAGACTGGTGAAGGGTTATCTTAAAGTTGTGAAGAAACTTGAGAAGGAATTCAAGAACTTTGTCTTCAAGAATCTCATTTGTTCTTAAACACTTTCTTAGGAAAAAACTTAAGAAGAAAGTTAAGAAAAAAGTTAAGAAAAAACTAAGAAATTCTTCAAGAATATCAAATCTTCTTAAATTTTGTCTTAAGAACATAGTTAAGAAAAAAGTGCTACTTAAGAACTTTTTTCTTCTTAAGAATGCTTTGTGAATCCGGCCCCAGGTTGACCTGCATTGATGTCAACGAAATTTACTACAGGTGTACCAGAGGGCCAACAGTGAGGCGACCCCCAAAACAGGAATGGTTTTACAGGTGGTGGCAACTGTCCAAAGTCCAAACTGTCCAACATGACTGTGCACCAGTACACAAAGCAAGGTCCATAAAGACATGGATCTCAGAGTTTGGTGTAGATGAACTTGACTGGCCTGCACAGAGTGCTGACCTCAACCCGATAGAACACCTTTGGAATGAATTAGAGCGGAAACTGAGAGCCAGTCTCCTCGCCTAACATCAGTGTGTGACCTCACAAATGCGCCTATGGAAGAATGGACAAAAATTCCCATAAACACACTCCTAAACCTTATGGAAAGTCTTCCCAGAAAAGTCGAAGCTGTTATAGCTGCAAAGGGTAGACCAACGTCATATTAAGCCCTATGGATTAAGAATGGGATGTCACTTAAGTCATTAGGGGGATCAAGGCAAGTGACCCAATACTTTTGGCAATATAGTGTATATTGTAATATATTCAACATATATTTCAGACACCCCAAAATATATTATAATACATTTATTTTGTGTATGGGCTAGAGCAACTGCCTGTCTCCTGGAATCTCTTCCATGCTCTTGAGACTGCAGTGGGAGACACAGCAATCTGTTTAGCAATGGAAAGTATTGGTGTGCCATTCTGGAGGAGTTGGACTACCCTGTGCAACCTCTGTAGGCTCCAGATACAGGCTTATGCTACCAGTAGTAACACTGACCCTATCCAAATGCAAAACTAGTGAAAAATCAGTCAAGAAAGTTAAAGATGGAAAAATTACCAGTTGCCACCACCTGTAAAGCCATTCCTGTTTTGGGGGTCGTCTCACAGTTGGCCCTCTAGTACACCTGTAGTAAATTTCGTTGACATCAAAGCAGGTCAACCTGATTCACAACCACCTCTGTTACATATCTGGCCAGATCAATATTCCACAAGTGTGACTGACTTGATGCTATACTCCTATGAACCAGTGTTCCCATTATTTTTTTTAGCAGTGTACAAGAAGTTCACATTTGAAGATCCAGAAGTCCAAGCCACTGAATAAATGAGAGTATAGTTCCATGCCATAAGGATTAGAAAATCACAATGTCATTTTCTGTCGGTTTTTGTACGCTTTGTTACTATACAAGAGTCATGTTTTAGATAGGAAAAATACCGGAATTCTATGGACACTTTTAAGCAACGATACTGGTCCAAAAGGTGGCATATTAATGGAACACTTCACCGTTTTTTCATATTAAACTACATTATTCGCTTAATTAAGACGAGTTGATACATACCTCTCACGTTTCAATGCGTGCACTCACTGGCTCTGGCGTGCGGCGCAACTTTGATAGCACTTAGCTAGCCCAATGCATTCATTAGGATCCAAACAGAGATGAAGTTAGAAGTGACCAAACACCTCCATGTTTTCCCTATTAAAATACAGTTACACGAGTAGTCACACGACCAAGTATGGTGAGACAAAATAAAACGTGGTGCATTTCTAAGCAGGTAAAAGGGATAACTATATTGTGTGGCGGAATAATATTGGGAGCACTTAGACTCTGCGCAGTAATATCCTCACTCCAAAGTGAAACTGAAAGTGCAAGAGTGACGATATTACTGCGCCACACAATGGTCGCTTCTAACTTCATCTCTGTTTGGATCCTAATGAAAGCATTGGGCTAGCTAAGTGCTATCAAAGTTGCGCCGCGCGCCAGAGCCAGTGAGTGCACGCATTGAAACGTGAGAGATATGCATCAACTCGTCTTAATTAGGGGAATAACGTAGCTTAATATGAAAAAACGGTGAAGTGTTCCTTTAAGGGAAACAGGCTCAACAGCAAAAACTATACAAATTCTGTACAACTACACAACTATAAATATCCAACTTCCTCCATCCCATGGACTGTCCATAATTTTCCAATGTATTTCAAATAAATGGCATTTAAAACAGTGCCTTTCAATGGGCGTGGCTGAAAAAGGTAGTGCATCCCAAAATGTTTAAGTCAAATTCAGCATGGCCAGAGCATGCAAAAGAAAAAGGTTTCAGTGACAGTGGGTGGGGGTGGGGGGTAACAAAAAAGGTTGAGGAAAAGGGAGAGGCTGAACATTTTCAAATACATACTACATATCCAGTCAACACAACAGTAAAATCTTACCATTACTATATGATGTCTCTGCAAACTTGAAGGTTGATCAACTGAGGAAATGGGGCTGACCTGTAGCATAAGGATGAGACAATGTTAACACGCACCAATATTTTAGTTTTTCAAGAAGACCTTGTAGACATAGCAGCTTTATTTGGGCCTTGGTCTTCCTTTAACACAGCATAATTTCTGGCAGAGAGGGAACTCAATCTTAAGTGCTCTTCACCTTTGGCAGGTCATACGAATATGACACTTCTGTTCATTTGCTAACTGACAGTGCATGTATGGCTAGTAAAGCTTTGAAAAGCAATCTCTAGTTGGGTCATTCCACGTCAGTTCAACCAGAGCACACGCACTTGCGTCTCAAAAAAATCTGAAAAAAATACCATGTGTACCTTTGTTACCCAGGAGACGCTCTGTAAAAATGTTTTTGTGCTAAGATCAATACTTTTCAAGTAACAGCCAGTTTTACAGGGGGAGGGGGGTGTCAAATTTGTTCTGCCTCTTTTTTTTGTCAAAGTTCACAAACCCATTGCTCAAGAACTAAAATATGTAGGCGGCTCAAATTTTGCAGGCTGGTGCATAAATAGGAATAGTATGCAGTAAATTCACCACAAGTAGTGTGGATGATCCTGCATTGTCATAGCAGTCCTTCAGAGTTCTTGGCTGGGCTCTGTTTAGGCCTTCAGAAGACACATTTTTACTCAACATAGTCTCTTGGGTTTTTTTTCTTATTGAGATAAGTAGAAACACTCTCAGAAAAAGCAATGAAGAGAAAATAAATTCCATCAGGGACTGAGCAGCAGACCTCACAAGTTTGAAAAATAATTTTGGATCTCATATTCAGAGCACCCTAACACCTTGTGGGAATATACAAAGATTTTTAAAATATTTTTTTCTTTAATCTGCATTACCTCTTCTTTTTAAAAACACCAATTTGACTTGTCTTATGCAAATCTTTCTTTTTCATTTCCCACCCTGAACATGGGCAAAATGCACCATTGAGATATATTGAGAGATATGTTTTGTATAGAGTAACCACTAGGTGCCACTAAAATCACTGAATCACTGAAATTGCAGGGGTGGGGACAAAACATTACAATGGTGCATTTTGTCCATGTTTAGGGTGGGAAATGAAAAAGAAAGATTCGCATAAGACAAGTCAAATTGGTGTTTTTAAAAAGAAGCGGTAATGCAGATTAAAGAAAAAAAATATTTAAAAAATCTTTGTATATTCCCACAAGGTGTTAGGGTGCTGATCTCAATAAGGGAAAAAAATCAAGAGCCTATGTTGACTAAAAATATGTCTTCTGTAAGCCTAAACAGAGCCCAGCCAAGAACTCCAATAAAATCTGTATCAACTTTGAGGGACTGCTATGACCATGCAGGATCATCCAGACTACTCGTGGTGATTTTACTGCATACTATTCCTATTTATGCACCAGCCTGCAAAATCTGAGCCTCCTACAAATTCTAGTTCTTGAGCAATGAGCTTGTGAACTTTGACAAAAAAAGAGGCAGAACAAATTTGACACCCCCCTCCCCCCATAAAACTGGCTGTTACTTGAAAAGAATTGATCTTAGCACAAAAAAACATTATACAGAATGTCTCCTTGGTAACATAGGTACGCATGGTATTTTTTTCAGATTTTTTTGAGATGCAAGTGCGTGCGCTCTGGTTGAACTGACGTCGAATGACCCAGTTGACTTGTAGGGATTATCCGGAGTGAATCAACCCGTAGCCCTGTAGTTCGAGGCTTCCGAGTGCTGTCAGTAGGTATCAGAACGACAGCAATAGGTACAACGTAGACCGAATTAGTGAACTGGCAGCTACGCTAACAGATGCGGGCATGTCAAAACGAAACTGACATGCCCTGATTGGTTAGCATTGGCGGCCAGTTCGCTATGTAGTCTATCGTGCATGAAATTCTGTCATTCTCGTACCTATGGACAGCACTCTGCTGCGGGCTACGGGTTGACTCACTCCGGAAAATCCCTTTAACAGTATTATTGCCTCAAGCAAAAAATGTAAAATTCATTCTGTTGACTTACCGGCATGATGGACCAACAAGCCTACTGTGTGTCCTACTGTACCTCCTTCAGATGTGAGAAGGTTGTTTTGTTCTGTTGTAGAGAGCCTGGTCTGGAAGAGGGGATTAATAGGGGGCATTAGGGCTGACAGAGGGAGACAGTAGGTAATAGAGGTAAAATGTAAACAATATAAATGACAGAGCAAGTTGAAGTAAATAAATCACTGGAGAGGAAGGAACAAAAACAGAGACAAGAAATCAGGAATACTTACTTTCCATGGTTGGTAAGAGTAGAGAGTTGAAAAAAAAAAACTAAAGATTTGAGGAAGATAAGAAACAGAAGAACAAAAAAAGACGAGAGATCACGGATACTTACCATGGTGTGTGTGCGTGGGAGAGAGAGAGAGAGAGAGAGAGACGCACGCACATTGCATAATAACATGGACCATCTGTGAACTGGACCATCTACAGTTTGAGTTTATTTTCATATTATTACAAATACAGCACTGATTTTTACATTTAAAATAAAATGAATGCTTTCCCCAAATTTTGGTAAACATTTTTACTCAAGAATTCAATCTATACCACTGAAGTAGACATGTCACATATTTACGTGTTCTACTAACCTGTACTCAGCTCAGAGACAAAGCTCTGTATTAGTGTACTTAAGACATTTGACAGACGTTATGGCAATAAATCACTGTACATTGTTGAGAAAAAAAAACATTAATCATTTTACATTGGGAAATACAGCCTTTATTTCAATTTCTGTTAAGCAAAGGTTTGGTACTTCACTTGAGAGATCAAACTAAATGAGAAAACTGGATCCATCAAATTGACAATTCTTTGATCATTTCTGAGGCAAGGATGATGAAAAAATTCTAGAACCATCAAGTCCTCTAAAATAGGTTTTTCAATTAAAAGTTTTGAATTTTACTACTGACAATAAAAAAAACTACATCAATGACAGAATTTTGTCGAAAAATCAAGGTATTGTCAGGAATGCAATGATCAGAACTGAGCATGTAATGACCTGACCTGAATTCCTAGAACTTAGACATTCAACAACACATTTGCAAAATATGCAAAATGTAAAACATGAACATACCTTCTCAACACCTTTCACTTAACAAATATAAAATTCCATTTGGTAGATTCAGCCACGGAGGAACCATAATGAAATACATTTACTTAATTACTGAACCAAGTATATGTACAGGTATTTTCATTTTAAAACATTTTAAAAGCTTATAAAAAGTAAAACATGAATTTTTTAAGCACATTTGGTTTGTACATCTCTGGCTCTAATTGGAGAAAAGCAACAAGAAAACACTGCTCTAAATGCAACATGCAGTATACCACTATCACTGTAATAAAAGACTTTAAAATCTTTAGAGGAAAAAATTAGGAGCATTTCAACACATAGCTCTGTTGTTTGAGCTCACCGGGTACTGTCAGTAGGAAAAAGGCCAAACTTGGTAGAACATGGATAGAATAGCAAACTAGCAGCTAACGCTAAATGATTGGGGTGTAGAAACTCACTTTCACTTCTCTTTTCCCTTGCCTTGCTCAGTTAATGTTAGCTGGTGGTTAGTTATTTGTTCCATGTTGTACAAAATAATCATCCTTCTTTTCCCTATGAACAGAACTCTGTGACCCCCCAACTACAGGGCTATGGGCTGAAATATTCTAGATACCCTTTAAGGTCAATGTCAGTAGTCTATCTCCATTCATAGTCTGCAAGATCTGCAATCAATGTGAGGACTCTGGGATTCACTTGGAGCACTTTCTTGTTTTTCTTCCATTCAACTTTAGTGCCTCTTTCGGGATTTATTGTGAAGAAACACCTTCATCAAAACAAATGTGTGCATATTTTAATGTACTTCACTTTACATAGAGGCATGAACTACATTACCATGTATCGTTATAACTGTTACAAAATAAATAAACTGTACCTCTGAAGAAACTCAAGCGTTGAGCGGAGTTCCACTGGATAGTGAATGTTGAAGCTATAGTAACTCCCAAACATCAGGCAGAAAGTGGACATGAAGGAGGTGATTCGGTCATTCACTACCTCCTGATCGATGCTCAGCATGAATGTCTTGGCGGCAAAACACGAGGACCCTGAAAAGACAGAAAGAAACAACACTGCAAACAGTCAATGACAAAAGGAATGAACAAAAATACAACACATTCAGATAAAGGAAATATTTGTGGTGAGTTAAAAAAAACTGGTTAAAGCTGCGAAACACAGCAAACTGGGCAAGTTTCGATCCTCTCAGAGCAATTGTCAATATCTGCAAACCTATAACTACAACCAAGTTATGCCAGAATAGAATTTCAGTACACCAGCATTCAGCTTGAGGTTTGGGCATTCTTTCAGTGCATACTTACCACACACAATGATGCAGGGGTTTACTGGCAACTTCTCAAACTCAATTTCTTGGGCCAGACATGTATCTTCAATGAAATGGAAGAGGTTTTCTCCCCCCTCACCAAAATGGGACATCAGCAGTGTAATCACCTCAATCATTTCAGTACAACTGCCTGATGGTCCTTTCTCTGTCTGGCATTTGATCAGAGCATCATGGACTTTGTTGTTTTTTGGTGCAACGACATGTTTAAGGAATTCCAATAGACGTTTGCCCTTTCTTTCGAAATTTCGCATAAAGGTGCCGATGAGACCAGTCAACTCCTCAAAGTGGGCAGCCATGCCAACCTCTTTAAACAAAAAGGGCCACTCCTCGCAAAGGTTCTTTATGGTCACTCCCTTGTTGATCTCTCCTCGCTGGGAGAAGTAAGTTGCCAGAATCAACGCTTTGACAGTCTCTGCATTGTCATTCATCTCCTCATACATTTTCTTCATTTCTTCTTTTTTAATGTTCTGACTCTCCACTGTCTCTGACACTGGCATATATTTTGGGTCCCACTTGACACATCCGTAGGTGTCTTGGACGCTTGCTCGCTGGGCTGCTGTAATCTCATCTGTGTCTGCATCTGAGCTATGCTTACGTCTTTTTACTTTCGGTATGTCCGATCTTTTTGCATTCTCCACACGGGATAGTAGTTGCTTGGCCAACGAATCATACCCTGAACCAATGACATCGCCCTCTATCACGTCTTGAAGTGACTTGGGGTACTTGGTCACCATCCTTTTAGCAATCTCTGTAGCATTTTGCTTGGAAGGACTGTTGCAAACATTCATCATGTCTGATACTACAATCCTGATCATTTCACGTCTATGTTTTGGAGAAGGCCTTTTCTCTCTTGATAGACATTGCATAAGCTCTTCCGGTAATTTAGCCCAGGGAATTTCAAATTTGTCGATCCAGTTGATTGAAGACGATGGTATGGTGTACACAGGGGACATTGAAGACACCGACAAAGGGGATGATGGTGAGGAAGACGGCGTATGTGTCAAGAAACGGCTTGACTGCGGAGATGCACACACTGAGGCAGGGGTCAAAGCTGGTGTGACGGACTCTGTAATGAAACAAGCAAAGGAGAATTTTTGCCACTTTTAACCACAAAAGTTATACTGGTTGTGTCATGTCAATGATCAGGGAAGTTAAATTGAATACTCACTACTGCGAGCCCAGGTAACAAGTCTTCTAGCAGTTGCTGGTAATAACACGTTAAACATATCCTCTTCTCTGATGTACTCAAGGTCAGCTAAGGTATGTACACCCCCTGCTTTCAGAGCATCCATCAATGAATTTATCAACTCTTCTGAGTAATCTGGGAATACTGCAGCAAGGTCCCTTCTGATTTCATCCATTTCTGTCGCACACACAAAACAAGTTTGTTACATTAACAATTTTATCCATTTAGTCATCCTGATTTCACTTCAAACTGTTATATGTAAAGAGTGAATATGTGGAAATATTTGCAAATATTTGCAAAAATTCTATTCCGTGGATGAATTACACAGTCTCTAAAGTGCATTTTGACATGCCAGTATGAGGCACAAAAAAACGCAATGCAAGGGCACAGCAGTTATCAAACCTATGCAATCAAACCTTAATCAAATAAAAGTTAGTTAGGTTTAGTTTGGTAAAAAAAAAAGATCAAATTAGTTCATGGTTTCATTTTCAAATTCAATGTGCACTGCGTCCATTACAATGAAGTTGTGCAAATATTATTTCTAATCACTTTTATTTCCACTTCATAAGAGAAGACTGCTCTAGCTCTGGCTGGGAGGGACTAACATAAAATTCTTTGTGCCAGAATGTTTGTCTGTATAGGCACGAGTCATACAGGCTATAATCGAAATTTGACAGGGTTTCACTTTAAAGGATAAGTTCGGTTTTTAACACTTAAAGCCTTGTTTTCAGATCGTTTAGAATGAAGTACAATGGTTAAGAAGACGTTTTGACACATGCCTCTGTCAGAAGAATTCTCCGTTATCGCTGGAGCTCCTCCCCACCTTCAGAATGGCACTATACCTGTAGGTACAGTGGAGCAATCGCGCGAATGTTAAGCCTAATGCGTGTTTAGGAGCGATTGTTCCAGTGCACCTACACTGCCATTCTGAAGGTGGGGAGGAGCTACAGCTACAACGGAGAATTCTCCTGATAAAGGCATGTGTCAAAACGGCAATCTTAACTATTGTATTTCATTCTAAACGATCTGAAAACAAGGCTTTAAGTGTTAAAAATCGAACCTGTCCTTTAAAAATGTGTCAGTAACTAAGTTTTTATGTTTGGTCGGTTTTCATGTTTACATAGCCAAATGGCTTTCAATCAGTGTGCAGCAGGGACTTGGCCAGGCACATTCTAAATTGCTATCTCTCTTTAAACACTTAGAAGGCTCGAAATCGCAAGACACTTCAGTCATTGCAGCCTATTGTCAGGGTCCCTCCACATTTTAACTTGTGAATTAGCCACATTGTTGGTATACATGCGATTTAGATTTAGGCTAGTAAAAAGAATGTTTGTGACCAGAATTTTACCCATTCTCATCACTCGTCACTGCCATCATGCACAAGTCAGAGAATATTTCATTTAATTCAAGGGGCCTTTGATGTGTTTAGAGGAAATTGCATAATTACTGAACTGTTGCAAATGACTTTGTATGGACTTTTATCCTGCAAGATGGCTGAGAGGAAGATGAAAATAGGTAAGGGGTTCTGCACACAAACCTTCCTTTTACTATGTACAGCATCTAAGCTGTCAATGCATGTATTAATGTGTAAAGACCCTAATACCACTGCAACCAAACTGTTAAGCTATTTTGAGCCTTCTAAATATTGAATACTTTGAAAAAAGCAATTTGATGCATCTGGTCAAGTGCCTGGAGCACACCCATTCAGCTATAAGCATTAAACCCAATCAAAGTGGAAAAAAGACTGTTATCCATTATCCAATTGTCAATTTGTCTACAGTGAACTTTAATCAATCCCCAGCTGTAGACTACATATCTTTAAATAACTAGATTGTTGTATTACCTTTTATAATTTATCTTTGTGTTTGCACTTTCTATCTGGACACGGAGTATAATAAACATGCAACTTGTTCATTATCATTACCTGTGAAACTGTTGATTTCTACATGGCAGTTAAATTAATATTGTCTTTTTAGACCATTGGTATTGACTGGTTTGAGTTATTTTATTGGTATAGTTAAGGGACATGGGCGTCGCCATCATATATTTAGGGGGACGCAATTGACCAAATAGCAAACAACAAATATGAGTCTATGTGTGAAACATTGAAATTTACCCACACACAAATTTATCATTGTGAATGATTTGGGATCTCCAGCTGGTCACCCTAAAATGCACCAGAATGCAGGAAATCACATTTACAAAATTCAAATTTTCTGGGGGAGGACCCCCAGACCCCCCCCCCAATATAGAACCCCACCTACAGTATTTTTCACCAGCCGCCACTGATGTAAACTATTGAAAAGGGTTATATATGTACACACACATAATTATCTATCTATTATTATTATTATTAGTAGTAGTAGTAGTATTAGTATTGCTATTACCATACAAATGGTTGCCTATTATACGTAATGGTGGCTATGGGAGTAGATATATTACCTTGCCCGGCTTTTGATGGGTTTATTTTGTTTAGTTGTCTCACGTTTTGTCTATCTATTTATTGATTTATTGTTATTAGTATAACCCTCCATTTATTTATTTTTCTCGGATTTATTTTGTCTAAATGTTGCCGGTAGTAGCAGTTATTTAAATGTCATTCTTCCCGTGATCCTTTTGCTCTATCTTCACTCTATATATTTCACAGAAAAACCATTCATCCACACAAACACCCACAAACACCTACACACATGCACTATAATTGCATTTTGTTGTTGTTTTGTTATGTGTTGTTGATGTTGTTGTTCTGCTTTTTTGTTTTGTTTTGTTGTTTCTTTTGTTTGACTCTAGTTCTTCTGCTTCTCTTGTACTGTGTCATACCGAGGTTTTGTTTGTTTGTTTTCATGTTCGACATTTGTATTGCACTATAAACAATACATAAATAAAAAATATTAAAAAGAGATTTAAAAGAGGATATTTTCGTCTGGCAGAATATATAGATCAACATTGTTGATCAAAGCTAACAAGGCTACTTAATTACGTTTTCTTCCTCATTACAATAAGGCCTACTACCTGTCCACATCTAGAGAGTGCTAGAATGAAGTAGGCTTATGAGCATTTTGACTGTCTATGCTTCTTGGGACAAAGCTTTATTGGTCCCACACCATAGTTGGAAGAAACGAAGAATGGAATAACGTCAAATCAACGTCATGGCTTAAATAAGGTCCAAAAAAGACAGCAAACATAAATTACATTTCAACCTCTATTGACCATGGCCCCGACGTCGGCGAATCAGTTTCACAAAGTCCATGTTGTTTGCTGGGCTTCTTCCAAGCCGCCACCCTCTCCACCAAGCCACGTGGCCTGGGTTGGGCGGGAACCCGGCCAGTGGAGGAGTGCTTGCGGAGGCACCCCCCCCCCCCCCCCCCACACACACACACACACACACACACACACACCAACCAAAAATGTGCTTCTCTTTGCTCTACAGCCCGGGTATATAAGGGACCGGCATTTCAGCTTTAGACGTCGTGAAAGCCACACACTCTGACCGGATGTTACCCCGATGGGCAGTCCCTTCAGAACAACCATGGATACTCGGACGACAAGCTACGTCTACGGCCGCTCCATCGGCAACCCCTCCAGTGGATTCCGCTCCCAGTCCTGGACCTCCAGGAGCCCCGCACCCAGCATGAGCACCTCCTACAAGAGGACCGTGAACGTGCCGGTCTCTCGAGCCTACGGATCCGCGGTCCTCGGTTCCGCCGCAGACACCGACGTTGATTACAACCGGAACACGATGAACGGAGACTACCACACGCGCAGCAACGAGAAGGAGCAGCTCCAGGGGCTCAACGACCGCTTCGCCGGCTACATTGACAAGGTGCACTACCTGGAGCAGCAGAACCAGCAGATCGAGGCGGAGATCCAGGCGCTGCGGCAGAAGCAGGTGTCACGCAGCCAGCTGGGTGACCTGTACGACCAAGAGCTGCAGGAGCTGCGCTCCGTGCTGGAGCAGATCAACCACGACAAGGCTCAGATCCAGCTGGACACGGACCACATCGAGGAGGACATCCAGAGGCTGAGGGACCGCTTCGATGAGGAGGCGCGCATCCGCGAGGAGACCGAGGCCATCATCCGAGTGCTCAAGAAGGACTCGAGCGACTCCGAGCTGATGAAGTCGGAGCTGGAGAAGAAAGTGCAGTCGCTGCAGGATGAGATTGCGTTCATCCGCAACAACCACGAGGAGGAGGTGAGCGAGCTGATCGCCCAGATGCAGGAGTCCCAGGTGAGCATCGAGAGGAAAGACTTCCAGAAGACCGACATCACGGAGGCGCTGCGGGAGATCCGCTGCGAGCTCGAGGGCCACTCCAACCAGAACCTGCAGCAGGTGGAGAACCTGTTCATGTGCCGCTACTCCAAGCTGACAGAGGCGGCGGAGCAGAACAAAGACGCCATCAAGTCCGCCCGGGACGAGATCTCCGACTACCGGCGCCAGCTGCAGTCCAAGACGGTGGAGCTGGAGTCCGTGCGCGGCACGAGGGACTCTCTGGAGAGGCAACTGAACGACATAGAGGACCGCCACAACAGCGACTTGTCCAGTTTGCAGGTAAATAGTATATTTATAATATTTATAATACACCAACTTTTCTCATATTCTTTAACCAACCGCAGACATTTGTAACTGTAAAAACAACTTTATGAAGCCTATTTTATTATTATTACTTTGTATAGGCCAAATTTGTTTCACGATGGATAGGCCTATAAATTAACGCAATGGTTCAGTCTTTAGTTTGAAACATTTCAACTCGGTCCAAAAAGGACCATTATTTGTTACTGAATAGTCCCCAGTAACCTGTATATCTAGTCGGATATATTGTGGAAGACATTTTATAAGTGTGTTAGTAGTAAAACATAACTCTATACTGAGATGTCCTGGCCATATTCGATCTTGTATCGTAACATGTTGACGTCGTCAATAGTGTCATACTGCAGCAAAAAGCCCCAACTCTCCCTTGCTGAGTCAGAGGCGCGGGTCGATACCTTCGTTTACTGGGCTTGACTGTGTCCTTGAATCACACCACGGAGATTTAAAAGTTGCCTATTGGAAAAAATTTAACACTGTACAGTACCCTTGGGACACTGTTCACTCTCAAAGTGCTGTACTGCATTATAAAGGACTGCAGTAAACTAAGCTACATTATTATTAAACCAAACAAATAAAAGAAACATATCAACATTTCATGAAAGTAAATGTGCTATGTGACATTGACAATAACATAGTGGATTCAATTAAAACATTTTTTGATTTACACTAATGGACATTTACAATTGAAAACTGATTTATTGAGAAGTGTTTTTTACAAAGTGGATTTCCTTAATATCACAGTGAAATCATCTTTTTAATATGTAAAAGTATGATGTATTGTATAACTCCAAATAACTTTCACTGTATAGCTGTACGGCCTTACTCAACCAACCATTCCTTCCAGTGGCTTTCTAACTCCCCGTGTGTGTGTGTGTGTGTGTGTGTGTGTGTGTGTGTGTGTGTGTGTGTGTGTGTGTGTGTGTGTGTGTGTGTGTGTGTGTGTGTGTGTGTGCTCAGGAGACCGTCCACCAGCTAGACAATGAGCTCAAGAGCACCAAGTGGGAGATGGCCCACCACCTGCACGAGTACCAGGACCTGCTCAACGTCAAGATGGCGCTGGACATCGAGATCGCTGCTTATAGGTATGGTACTGCAGCTCAGGATTGCCACAAACTGTTAATGGTTCATAATTCATTTGGATTGGAGATTTACAGGAAGGAAATTAATCCAAGCCTTGTCTATTGAATTATATTTATATAGCTGTTAATCTTAAAAGGCTTCATAGGCCACATTGTATGATACCCCATAACCATAAGCCTTGTAAAGGGCAAAGAAAAACTTGAATAATGGGAACAATGCAAGAAGGAATGAAGACAATTATTTAATAAAACATTAATTTATCAATCTCAGTCAGGGAATATTACATCACTGTAAAACATGCCTGACTCCTGTTCACCACCAGGAAACTGCTTGAGGGAGAGGAGACTCACTTTAGCACCTACCCCTACCGCCAGCCCGTCACCACCACCAAGATCACCAAGTTTAAATCTGAGCCTCCCAAGATGAAGGTGCAGCATAAGTTTGTGGAGGAGATCATCGAGGAGACACGGGTGGAGGAAGAGAATACTGACATGGATGAAACGCTGGCGGAGCTGGCCCAAGAGCTGTCCGCTAAGCTTGAAGATGGAGGGGATGAGGCAGAGGATGAGGCAGAGGCAGTGGAGGAAGAAGAACGAAGAGAGGGCGAGGCAGAGGATGCAGAGGGTGATGAGGGGGAACAAGACGAGGAGGAAGACGTGACCACGGAAGCCAAAGTCAGCGCTAGGGCCCCCATCAATGACGAAGAGGAGGGAGAAAAGGAGAGAGGAGACAGGGAGGACGCGGAAGGTGGTGATGAAGGAGAGAAAGAAGGAGAGGATGCGGCAGAAAACGTAGAGGATGCAGAGCAAGGTGATGATGCAGAAGCTGAAGAGCAGGCAGGAGAGAATGAAGAGGAAGTGGAAGAAACAATGTTGTGCTCCACGGCTCCCGAGTCAAAGGCCTCTCCCATCACAGAGAAGGTTAACGACAAGGAGGAAGAGGCCACAGAGGCAGAGGCTGACAAAGAGGAGGCCGGAGATGATGACAAAGATGCAGGTAGCGACAAGGGATCTAAAAGTGAGGATGAAAAAGAGGAAGAGGTAAAAGAGGCAAGAGTTGAGAGTGAAAAGGATGGGAAGGAAGACAAAGAGGAGAAGGTAGAGGAAGTGATGGAGGAAGTGATTGAAGTGGAAACGGTAGTCATAGCCAAAATGGAGTCTCCTCAGGTTGGAGCCGCTAAGCCCGAAGCAAAGGCACCCAAGGCTGAGTCTCCTAAGTCAGAATCTCCTAGGCCTGCATCACCCAAGACTAGCTCTCCCACTGGATCACCCAAGATTGGGTCACCCAAGGCTAGCTCTCCCACCGAATCACCCAAGGCAACTTCACCTAAGGCTAGCTCTCCCACCGGATCACCCAAGGCAGCTTCCCCCAAGATTGGGTCGCCCAAGGCTAGCTCTCCTACCACTGGATCACCTAAGATTGGGTCACCCAAGGCTAGCTCTCCCACCGAATCACCCAAGGCAACTTCACCCAAGGCTAGCTCTCCCACCGGATCACCCAAGGCAGCTTCCCCCAAGATTGGGTCACCCAAGGCTAGCTCTCCTACCACTGGATCACCTAAGATTGGCTCACCCAAGGCTAGCTCTCCCACCGAATCACCCAAGGCAACTTCACCCAAGGTTAGCTCTCCCACCGGATCACCAAAGGCAGCTTCCCCCAAGGCTAGCTCTCCCACCGGATCACCCAAGGCAGCTTCCCCGAAGATTGGGTCGCCAAAGGCTAGCTCTCCTACCACTGGATCACCTAAGATTGGCTCACCCAAGGCTAGCTCTCCCACCGAATCACCCAAGGCAACTCCACCCAAGGTTAGCTCTCCTACCACTGGATCACCCAAGATTGGGTTGCCCAAGGCTAGCTCTCCCACCACTGGATCACCCAAGATAGCCTCACCTAAGGCTGGTTCTCCAACTGGATCCCCCAAGGCAGCCTCACCTAAGGCTGGCTCTCCCAAGGCTAGCTCTCCCACTGAATCACCCAAAGCTGGGTCTCCCACTCGTGATTCCCCTAAGGTTGGATCTCCTCCTGCGTCCGAGTCACCCAAACCCAGTTCCCCAAAAGCTGAATCTCCCAAATCAGAGTCCCCCAAACCATTATCTCTAAATGCTGAATCCCCAAAGGCTGAATCCCCAAAGGCTGTATCCCCCAAAACAGAGGCCCCTAAGACGGAAGCTCCCAAAGTCGAGACTCCAAAAGCAGATGAGGGGAAATCTGAGAAAAAGAGCGACTCAGTAGGAGAACCAAAGGTGGAGACGAAAGACGTAGCCATGAACGGAGACATGGACAAGAGCCCAGATGAGAAAGAACAGAAAGTGGAGGATGTGCTCACTAACGGCGTGGATGACAGCCCCCTGAAGGATGATGCCAGCCAGAAGGTGGTGATCACCAAGACAGTGGAGACCATCACCACTGGGGAGGACGGAGCCAAGCACATCACCAAGTCTGTCACAGTGACGGAAACCATGGAGGAGACTGAGGAGGTCGTGCAGGAAAAGATGGTCTCCACCAAGAAGATGGAGAAGCAATCGACTCAGTCCATCATGCAGGTCACTGAGGCTGAGTGAGCGGCTTCCAGTCCACTGGACTTCCGGAAGAAGACATGGGGCTCGGCTGCGGATGCAGTGGGAGGAGCCAGCGAGAGAGATATTCTAATCTCTCTTATTCTTCCCAATTTTTTTGCAGTTCATGGGTGCATGCACAGGTGGGCGGGTGTCTGCATGCAAGCTCAGGGAGGGGAGTACCTTCCTCTCTTATGCATATGTACATATGGAAGGGATACACTGTGTGCACAGAGAATGTGTATTATAGGAGCATATCAATATATATCTATATATCTATATATATATATATAGATATATAGATATATATGGGTGGGTGGGAGTGAGAGACTTATTGCTGGATATGAGGGGGTTTTTTGTTAAGAAGTTTTGTTAAAGAAGTCTTTGTGTAGGGCGCCAGCGGGATGGCCCTCCAGTGATAAATGGTTTCTTGAAATAGCCTTACGTGAAGACACCGACTGAGCCAAAAAAGAAACCGAACAAAACTTGGCTCGCACAGTGAAGAAAGATATGGTAGATGATCATTATATCATGATCATGGTTAATGTACATCACAATACTTGAAGCAAGCAACTAATGACACTTTGTGAACCTGAAGAAACTAGCCTTTACATGCTTTTTATCAGTGTCTATTATGTTTACATACTGAGTGCAATTGAAAAATGAATACTGTAAATGCACAACAAAAAAATGATGCATTCTTGTACTTGAACTTAAATGAGGTGCTACTGTTTGCAATTCCCATGTCTTTACTCATGATGCATTTCCCAGCAGCATTTGCTCAATAAATATCTTACTAAAGTCACAAACACCACTCTTGTGTGTCTTTCATGGTGTGCATATTAGTCTATTCATCATTTATAATTAACATATAAAAATGCATGGTATTGCTTACAAAATGTATGCCTCACACAAAAATGCTGTGCATGTCTTTTATAGAATCTATGAACTAAATATAACTAATTAAAATATAAAAGCAAAATGTACACTGTCTAGGGACAAGATGAATAGATGAATATACAATGAACTGTAAATATACAATAAATATACTATAATTATTATTGCTCTATATAGTGTTGTGGCGTAGTATGATGCCACTGGGGTTCTATATAAAGCAATGACTCACCAAAGGTTTATTTATACACAATATGTCTCGTACACTATAGCGTCGCCGCGGGCCTAGCTCTGGCTCCGTCGGCAACCCGTGTGTCCAGGTCCAGAATCTCCCGGGTCCAGCACGCTACTGCATTATAAAGGGAGAGAGTGATTAGCGTCAATGGAACCCAGGTGTGCCAATCACTCTCACCTGGCGCAGCTCTCCCGAGCCCCCTCCACAGCTCCCCCTTGCGGCTGATGCACCACGCCCCCCCACAAGTGTCAAATGTACAATTTTTTCCTTTAACATAGTCACCATTTTACTGGTATTTATAGTAACAATAAAGGACTCAAACTATTTAGATGCACCACGCGCCCCCACATACCTCCACCGCCTTATTTAGGCCGGGGACCCATCCGGCCTAACCCACTCCCCCCCCCATCCCCATGGGAACGGGACAGGAAGTCGGCCACAGCCATCTGCGCCCCCGGCCTATGGATCACCCGGAAGTTAAATGGCTGCAGTGCCAGATACCACCGGGTGATCCGGTTGTTAACGTCTTTCATGCGGTGGAGCCACTGGAGGGGAGCGTGGTCCGAGCAGAGGGTGAATGGGCGCCCCAGCAGGTAATACCGCAGGGCATCGACCGCCCACCGGATGGTCAGGCACTCCCTCTCCACGGTGCTGTACCTGGCCTCCCGTTCGGACAGCTTCCGGCTGATGTACAACACCGGGCGGTCGACGCCCCGTACCTGCTGGGACAGGACGGCCCCCAGCCCGATGCATCCGCCTGCACGACAAAAGGGAGAGAGAAGTTAGGTGTGTGGAGGAGGGGCTCCCCACAGAGGGCCTTCTTTACCCTCTCAAGCGACTCCTGGCACTGCTCCGTCCACTGGACCAGATCTGAGGCACCCTTTCGGGTGAGGTCGGTCAAGGGGCTGGTCAGCTCCGCGAAGTCTGGAATAAACCGCCGGTAATAGCCGGCCAGCCCCAGAAACTGCCGCACCTCTTTTTTTGTCTTGGGCCTTGGGCAGGCTGCAATCGCTGCCGTCTTATCTACCTGCGGACGCACCTGCCCGCCGCCCAAGTGGTACCCCAGATACCGTACCTCCCTCCGTCCAACTGCACACTTCTTTGGATTGGCCGTGAGCCGCGCCTGCCTCAGTGACTCGAGCACCGCAGCCACCTGCTGCACATGCTCCGCCCAGGTGCCACTATGGATGATTACATCATCCAGATAGGCGGCAGCATATGCAGCATGTGGACGCAGCACTCTGTCCATGAGGCGTTGAAATGTGGCTGGGGCCCCGAACAATCCAAACGGAAGTGTGACAAATTGGTACAAACCGTACGGAGAAGGAGTGGCCGTTTTCTCCTTAGACTCTGGAGATAAGGGAATCTGCCAGTAGCCTTTGGTTAAATCCAGCGTCGTAAAAAAACGAGCCGTGCCCAGGCGATCCAGGAGTTCGTCCACCCGGGGCATAGGATAGGCATCAAACCGTGAAACCTCATTCACCTTGCGATAGTCCACACAGAACCAGATAGACCCATCCTTCTTGCCCACAAGAACGATGGGGCTACACCAGGCACTGTTGGACTCTTCTATTACCCCCATCTCCACCATAGCTTTCAATTCTGCCTGAACCACTTTTCTCTTGTGCTCAGGTGATCACCACCAGATAGGGCCGTGAACGCACCGTCACACCCGGGTGAGTCTCAACCCGGTGTTGAATAAGGCTTGTGCGTCCCGGCCGGGGGGAGAATACATCCGCATAACGTTGCTGCAACCTGTCTATGTCTGCTCTCTGGGACGGTGAGAGCTGGTCCCCACAAAGGAGCGAGGCAGGATTGGTCGATTTTGGTACCTCCGGCCCCAACTCATCTCTTTCTGCAATTGCCATCACCAGAGAAACAGGCTCCGCCTCTCTCCACGCTTTAAGGAGGTTGAGGTGATAAATTTGTGTCGCCCCTCCGCTGTCCGAACGCACAATCTCATAGTCAACGTCACCCACTCGCCGTGTGACCACAAAGGGTCCTTGCCACTTGGCGAGTAATTTGGAGGTAGACGAAGGGAGCAATACAAGCACTTTATCTCCCTGTGAAAATTGTCTTAGCCTAGCTCCTCTATTGTACAGCCACTGCTGCCGTTCCTGGGCCTATAGCAAATTCTCACGTGATAACTGTCCTAGTGTGTGGAGTTTTGCTCTCAGGTCCAGGACGTATTGCACCTCGTTCTTACTCGGGCTCGGACCCTCCTCCCAGCTTTCCTTAACCAGGTCCAAAACCCCACGTGGTGTCCTGCCAAACAGTAGTTCAAAGGGAGAAAATCCTGTGGAGGCCTGGGGTACCTCGCGCACTGCAAACAACAGAGGGTCTATCCACCTATCCCAATTACGACTATCCTCGTGCACAAACTTACGGATCATGGACTTCAAAGTCTTATTCAGGCGCTCCATGAGGCCGTCCGTTTGGGGGTGGTATACACTGGTTCGAATTGACTTGATGCCCAATAATCCGTATAGTTCTCCCAGTGTCCGTGACATAAATTGTGTGCCTTGATCAGTCAGGATCTCTTTCGGGATCCCGACTCGGGAGATAACTTGAAACAGTGCCTGCGCCACACTCTTTGCAGAGATGGTGCGCAGCGGCACTGCCTCCGGATATCGCGTTGCGTAATCCACGAGAACTAACACAAAGCGATATCCGCGTGCGCTCCGGTAAAATGGCCCGATGAGGTCCATCCCGATGCGCTCGAACGGCACCTCCATTAGAGGTAATGGCCGCAGCGGCGCTCTCGGGATGGCCGGCTGGTTAACCAATTGGAATTCGGGACAAGACGCGCACCAGCGGCGCACGTCCGCCCAAATGCCTGGCCAATAGAATCGGGCCATTACCCGGTTCAGTGTCTTCTCACACCCCATATGTCCAGCCATTGGGTTATAATGAGCCGCCTGGAAAACTATTTCCCGGCGGCTCTTCGGTACCACCAACTGTGTCGTTATTTCCTCTGTCTGAGTGTCACTCTGTATAGTCTGTCCCTACGCAATGAAAAATGTGGATACGTTAACGCTGCGTCAGGGCGCACCATGTGACCATCAATTCGTATCACTTGGTCAAAGGCAAAGCGTAGAGTATCGTCACGAGACTGCTCAAGTGGAAAATCCTCCATGGAGTCGAACACGGGAACCTGCGGAGCCTCCTGTGAAGGCCCCGCCGGCTCCCCCTCCCCGTCTGCAGTGTCGGACGACCTCGCGTCACCGCTGAGCACAGCGCATGTATCCCCTGTCCCTGTCGGCCGTGAACGCACCCCCGCACACTGTCCCACTAACCTATCAAACCCTGGCCAATCAGTACCCAGAATCAGGGGATGCGTCAGGCGGGAGCTAACCGCTGCCTTTACACTATGCTTTTTTCCCTTAAACTGAATTTCCACCAGTACTACAGGGTATGTGTGAATATCCCCATGCACACACCTAATATCCACACCTCCCGCCCCTATCAAAGCCCCGGGCCGAATCAGGTTCTGATGAACGATAGACTGCATGCAGCCTGAAGGCCGCGGTATACTCGCCGTTCCCAAGCTGTCGCGCGACGTTGTGACGTCAAAATGACGTAGATCTCGCCGGCGCGACAGGATTTTAGCCCGGCCGCGCCGTGTCGCGCACAGCTCTTTTTTTTTCAGCGGCGCGCGACAAAGCGGAAACAAACACGGACGAGTTCGAAGGCACATTGTAATGCGCCTTATTGCTAAGGCTTCTTTCTTTATATGTTCTGTTTTATTGTGTGGTGTAGGCCTATATTCTTTCGCTAATAAACCGGTTTTACGTAAGTGCTGTCTACTGTTGTTGTGGTCAAAGATGAGTGGAATTACGTGGCTGAAAAAACTATCTCAAAGCGGCATTAAGTTATAAAATAAAAGTATATAAGATAATCACTAAGTTATTAAGATGGATGCTTACGAACACTATTCATATGAGAACTGCTGCCATACACTGGAATGTGGATGGCTGACAGGTGTGGCAGTGATGTAGAATAATAGCAATGTAAAGTAATAGACATAATGCTGTATAGTGAGAGACATCCCGGTGAACTATTCTAATGAAGACACAGGGGTGCCAGTATTAGCATATCTCTTTGGCCAGCACCATGGCTACCTGCCTTGCACTGCTGGTTTCTCTGGAAGCTAAGCGGGGACTGGTCTGGTCCATCTCTGGATGGGAGACCAGGTGGTGCTGGTAGAGGTGTTGGAGGGCCAGTAGGGGGTGCTCATCCCTCTGGCCTCTGTAAGATCCCCAATGCCCCGGGATGGAGACGGGGACTCCGTTCTGTCTAGAGCACCGTCTTTCGGATGAGACGTTAAACCGAGGTCCTGACTCCCTGTGGTCACTAAAAGATCCCGTGGCACTCATCGCAAGAGTAGGGGTGCTAACCCCGGTGTCCCGGCCAAATTCCCAACCCGGCTCTTGTACCAACATGGCCACCTAATCATCCCCTGGTCTCTAATTGGTTAGTTTCATTCCTCACCTCTCCGCTGTGTGCCAGTGTGTGGTGAGCGTTCTGGCGCATACTGGCTGCCGTGCATCACCCAGGTGGGTGCTACACTCTGGTAGCGGATGAGGTGTCATATCTCCCCCCCACACACACACACTATGTAAAAGCGCTTTGGGTTATTGAAAGGCGCTATATAAATGCAATGGATTATTATTATTATTATTATCTCTTCTTCTACTGCGTAGAAATAGCAAAGTCGGTCGCCTTTCCTCAGTGGCGCCACCTCTGTTCAGGAGAAGACTGCAACTGTCGCGGCCACCAGCGCGAGTATAAATAGTTACCGTCCTCCCGTGACGTCACATTGTCGCGCGACAGCTTGGGAGCGGCGAGTATACCGCGGCCTTAAGTCCACCATCGCCCGATGTGTACCCCCCTGAATCCTTACCGGAACGCTGTACGTCCCCCCTGGACCGGGGGAGGGTGCTGGAGGGCCGGCAACCCGGAACACTTGGCCCACCTCCATGAGTGGGCACTCACCTCGGAAGTGTCCGAGTTGTCCGCACCTCCAGCACTCCTGCCCTGCCGCCTGAGGAGCCCTCTGTGGGTCAAGAGCCACGCCCGTAGCGGCTGGACCCTGGGGAGAGAAGAAAGGAGAAGGAGGATTAATGCGAGGATGAGGGGAGGGCCGGTTATTAGCATATGTCGTGCGGGGTCTGGGGGATGGTCGAGCGGGTGTGTGGTGCAGGGGACCCGACGCGGGTCCTCCGCGGGGGTGCCGGCGTGGGACCTCCTGGAGAGGCCGGTCGGCTGTCATGTGCCCGGCCCCGGGAGAGGACGGCCAGGTGGTCCTCAGCCAGGGTGATGGCCCCGGCTAGGTCCGCCGGGCGGTGACAGAGCACCCAGTCCGAGGTGGCAGCTGGGAGCCCCTCCACAAACTGCTCCAGGACGATCTTCTCCAGCATTCTCCCCTCGCTGGCGGACCCCCCCGGTTGCAGCCACCTGGTCGCCGCGTGTTTTAGCTGCTGGGCGAAGACGAATGGCCGATCGGCGGGCCCCAGCTTGCTCCCCCGGAACCGGCGGCGATGGTCCTCCGCAGATAGTCCCAGTCGGTCGAGGACTGCCCGCTTGATCTCCCCGTACTGTCCTCGGGAGGGGGCGGGCAGACCGAGCGCTGCCGTTTGCGCGTCCCCCGAAAGCAGGGGAAGCAGCCGCACGGCCCACTCCGCCACCGGCCAGCCGCATGCCGCCGCCGTGGCCTCGAACATTTCTAAAAATGTTTGTGGATCGTCCTGTGTCGCCATTTTATGGAGCGTCAATCTGGTGAACGAGGGGGTCGGCGACACTGCCCCTGCCCGACTCACCATCGCCATCCATGAGCATTGTCTGCCTCTCTGCCTGGCTCTGGAGTGCCGCCAGCTGCTGCCGGCTGAGGACCGCCTGGTCCCGGCTCATCGCCACCACCTCCGCCAGCATCTGGGCCAGCGTGTTGATCGGCTGCTGCGGGTCCATCCTTCTACAGTCCCGTCTGGGGTGCCAATGTGGCGTAGTATGATGCCACTGGGGTTCTATATAAAGGAATGACTCGCTCTGCCAGTTTCACCAAAGGTTTATTTATACACAATATGTCTCGTACACACTATAGCGCCGCCGCGGGCCTAGCTCTGGCTCCGTCGGCAACCCTTAATTTTCAAAAAAGTGAAGAATTAAATATGCATGTAAAAATACCTAAAATATATGTAGGCCAGGTCCAGACAGTGACAACAATGGATAGGCCTATGTGAAATGCTTTATAGTAAAATAGTAAATAGCAAAACGTGATCATATATACTTAACGCACTCCTATCTAACATGCTAACATCCTTAAATGTTATAGCTCTATTCAGCATGCACATCACGTCGTGTTCTTGATGTTTCAAAATCAATTTAAATGAGATCTCTGGACTCCGCGCAGTAATCTCAGTGGTTTGAAGAAGAAGGTAAAGCGCTGGGCTACAGACTCATCACTAAAGTGAGTAGTGGTGAATCCTTATTCCTGAGTCCAGGAGGAGTTAGGAGGTATTTCAGAGAAGGGGAATAAGACCCTGCAGGCAGCCCAAGGTTAATACAGCTCATGCAAAGCTGTTGTCACTGTGGAAGGATACTGTGCGTACGGGCGGAATTATTCTTACCAATGGGTTCAGACCGCGTGCGTATGTTAACTGTTAACAAAACTTCCACCCTTGTATGACTTCATCAGGCAAGGAACATTAAAAAACAGGCATCCTTGGTTAGAATGGAGGGACAGAAAGTTAGGTAAATGTCAGCCAACATGCAAAGCTGGTATAAACAATTGAAATTCATCAAGTCAATAACTATATGCAAATGAGAGTATACTTAATTAAAGGTGCAGTAATTTCAGACTTTTACACCAGTAAATGACTATATGGTATGTTAGGCACCAGTAGCTTGAGATATAATTAGAGCTATTGAAAGAGTGGAACATTTGACTCCTTTCGTCTCCTTTCATGTATTGGTTAGCCATGGTGGAAGATTTTAAACAGTTAATAAAATACTTTTGAGTGGATTTTGGCCTTGTTCAGCAGTGCTATTGAAATATTTGTTAAATCTCCCCAACTGTAAATGTCATTGATTGTGTAACACAAGTCTTGTGTTGCTGATAATAAATTGTGTTGCTGATAATAAATTGTTGATAACTCATACCCAGTCTTGCAGACTGCTCTCAATTATGTGTGGATGCATGTATGCGTGTGGTGGAGCTTATGGGGTGTCGCTCCGGGACGGGGGTGTACGAGGCTCAGAGGGAATTATCACAGTATACCCACTACAATAAACTAGACTACACCACTGATTTCAACTACATATCAACTGACCAATCTTGCATTTTAGAATATAATTTCTGATAAGAATAGTATAATACGGTGATTCACATGGCAACAGCAAGCAAATGACAATGGCCGACTAGACTACTTCAGATCAAAGTGCACAAAATGTAGAACCTAAGGAATAATAATAGAAGAGTTCAGATGCAAAAGCCTCTAAACGCCACCTCCGTCAAAAATGAGATAAATATATTGAGTGACTGCTCTCCGCACGTAGTATAGCCTATGTTAATCAAATCATTTCGCGTCCAAACCCGCAAAATACCACTCTTTTCCTGGTCTGAAAGGCATAAACCTCTAAACGCCACTTCCCTTTGTCAGCAAAAGCCTCTACGTTCCGAGAACCAATCACAACGCAACAATCATGTGACTTCACCCAGTTTCAACATGGCGGCGCGTGAGGAGCCGGCTTAGATCGCTTCTAAGATAGATTATAGATATAGATAGATTCTTTATTATATTATTCTTTATTATTTATTTATATTCTTTATCTGTATTATTATTTGATAGAAAGATCCTTCCTCAGATCGCATAGATGCGCGATCTATGCGGATCGCATAGATGCGCGATCTATGCGGATCGCATAAATGCGCGATCTATGCGGATCGCATAGATGCTCGATCTATGCGGATCGCATAGATGCGCGATCTGAGGAAGGCCAGACGGCCGAAACATTACCGCCTTGATAAACTACCTACATTGTTCTCAACTCGGAGTGTGCGGCACCTCCTTCCTTTTACTTATCTTCTCTCAGTTGCCAGCACCTCACATTTGGTGTGTGTTCGCACCTCTCCTTTCAAGCATGGGGATTATTGTCAGTTCATTGAGGTCTCACTTCTTTTGGCCTTTTTTTAAAATCAGATTTATGTCTTTTCTCTTATATACATACTTGATTATATGCCAAATGTTTTTGTACGTAATAACCTTTTTTATTTAATGTAATGAGCTTTTTTATAGTTGAATCTGATGCCCAAACATAAGAAATTAACTTACTTGACCAGTTTTCACTTTTTTTTCATGTTTTATTTTTTTATATAATTTATTGTTGGAAAATGTATTTTATGTTTTGTTTTATTTATTCCATCATTTATATTAATTTCTACCTCATATTTTTATATTATAATTTATAATATAAATATATAATTTATATAAGTGATTTTACTACTTTTTACTATGTGTTGTCCAAATATGTGGATTTAGAGGTTTTTGCCAAAAAAGTACCGGTGGATTTAGCTGGTTTTGACGCAAAAATAAAAAGTATTTGGTAAAAACACATAAAAAGACTAAAGTGACATTTTTGAAAAAAAAAATTTTTATTCATTAACTAATAACCTTATCATTGCCATTAAAATAAAATGACTGAACTTGAACATAGAAGCCTGATAAAAAAAATGGTAATTTAGAAGAAAAGTGGTCAAACGGATTTAGAGGCTTTTGCACCTAAACTCTTCAATAGTCGCCTAAGTAACAGCCTACTTTTTCAAATATATTTGCTGATAGGCTGTCATATCCCACAAAATGAGAAATTATAACTGAATTTAAATAATTCAGGCACATTTCTCGTCAATTCACTTGATTTCGACCACAGTTCTTTCCCAGCAAACATTTCGACGTCGATCAGAGGTCTAATCGACGTTGGTCATGGAGGTCGATACGACGTCGATTTGAGGGGCTGACATGAAAGTTTTTCTGACGTCGGTCGAAAGACCGACGTCGTTTCGACGGCTCATAGACGACATCAATCCACGTCGTTTCAAAGTTGTATAGACGACATTATTTCAACCTACATGAAATTTACTTTTAAGCCACGACACTAAATACCACATATTTAAGAAAAAAAAAATAGTGCTACATTTCAGTTACCTTGTAGTATATGCCCCAATTTACGGTTTTCAGTATAGCTACCCACCAAACATTTATTATTTTTAGCAAAGTAAGCCTATATCTTTGAGAACAAGAACAAAAACAAAATAAAATAAAAAACTCATTGGGACAAAAATCCCATGCCCCCAGTCCTTGCAGGCACATGTTTGAGATGGAGACCCATGGCTGCTTCAACTTCTGTGTCTGTGGCCTTGCAGTTCCATTTCTTAACAGCAGCTGGAAAGAAAGACAGCCCTGAAACGGGATGCTGCTACCCCCCCCCCCCGCTGGGAAGTAGCAGCGGCCCGCTTTGGGGCTACGCTAATGTTATGCTAGCTTTCCAGCCCCCAGTTCGTATGTAACGTTACAAATACGAAAGCCAGCTATCCGTGAGAATTATGCCATGTAGACTTAAACAGTTAAGCATGCAAATGAAAAAAGGATAATGTCCTTACAAATACATTTTCATTTTAAATAAGAGTGTCTTTTCGGAACTCACCTGGAACTTCGACGCTTGCCAAACTTGACTGCGACCGCCAACAAATATCACCTGGTGCGCATGCGCACGGGTTGCAGGACAAAGGGATAGGGTTGTTGTGATTACGTGTTGGTGCGCAAAGAAAAATAGTTCCTAAATGGAACATTTTAGCACCTATATTGGCCATATACATGATAGCATATTGCGTTTGGAATAACACTTTTCAATAACACAATTAATGTGTAAACATTACCGTTCACACTAATGTTCCAAAGTTACATCGTTGTTAAGTTAAATAGCGATATAAACAGTGTTTATTCAGTTACACCACTGACAAACAAGCTTTCCTCGAAATCACAATTTCCGTAGGCATATATGTTTTCATGTCGGCAAATGGTCGAAATAAAGTCACGTTGTGACCCGGCGTATTTTAGACTTGTTGAATGCAGAAATGTTTGCTGGGAGTGGTTATTCGGTTACACCACTCTAAAATAAGTTTTCCTTGAAATCACCATTTCTCTAAGATTATGTTTTCATGTCGAAATTAAGTCACGTCGTGACTCGACGTCTTCTGGGGCCTCATTTATAAAACTCTGCGTGAAACCCTCCGTAGAACATTGCGTACGCTCAAACCTCAGAATGTGCGTACGCACAAAAACATTCCGATTTATAAAACCTTGCTGCGCACACCTGTACGCACTCTTCTCGTTATAAATACCAACGTGCTTCTAATTTGGCGTGCGTGCACGAGCGCTCTGCTCCTCCCAAGTCCATCCCTTAATAGTCCTTAAAAGGTCAATGCTAATTAATCACTTAATATTTATAAGTAAATGAGGCCCCTGGACTTGTTCGCTTCGACGCAGGTCGAGGAAATGTTTGCTGGGTTAGGTCTATTTGCGGCGTAATAGGCATCATTTCAGTAGCCTGCCATTCATTCTTCCAGTGTTGGTTAGTGGAAGTCGAACACATACAACAAAAGGGAAGTGACTTGCTCCAAGGCCTATCATTACAATGAAATTAAGACTTTTCGAGGACCACCTCATATGCAAACGGTAAGAAATAGGTACACATGCAGTGGATGTGGCTGAGCAAAGAGTGTCAGCGCCCCCTTTAGGCTATACACAATTATTACTGCAAGAAGTCCATGGCCAATGGGAAACAGTGGAAAGACAAAAACAATATAATATATTTGTTTTCAATTATCTATATTATTTGTTTTATTACTGTAAATGTGTTCGTTTCAAGAATAAAATCTCACGTAGGCTACCACATGTTGGGGGTACCACAGGTTGAAAACCACTGCTTTAAATAGAAGAATAGACACACCTTCGGTTGAGGTGCGTTTTTGGGAGTAGTTGAAGTTATTTGTATTGAAATTAATGGTCATGCACAAATTTTATTGTCAACAAAAATGTAATGTATCCTAACTTATGTTTTTCGCCAGCAAGGCAAGATACGAACGACAGCTAGCACAACACGTTGCATGGTATCAGTCAGTGAATGAGCCAAGAATACTACATAGCTCAAAAATATTAGTGTAACCCAGTTGGTATTCCCGAGTTTGGGGTAAGTATTTGCATACCATCAGTTCTAGAAATATTCGGTATAAGTCTCAAGTGTTCATACCGTTTTACTTTTGCGGGCCGAATCCAGCGACCAATTATGCATTTGAAAGCACGGTTGTTGACGGTCTTTTATCCTACCAGGGCAGTGGCGATTTTAGGGTTATTAAACATGAGGTGCAATGGGCAGAGGTGCAAGAAAGAGAGAGAAGCAAAGTAGGCGCCCATTTTTGAGAGGGGACACAAAGGGCAGAATGTGCGCGCGACGAAAATGTTTGGGCTCCGAAGAAGACTGGTTTGACTCGGCACGTGCCCCTCAGTTTGTATGGGCATGTCGCCATAGCTAAATAGCAACATGACCACCAATTGGTTATACGTTTAAATGTTACACATTATGACAACTGTGCATCACCAACAACGGCTACAACATTAGAGCCAACAACGCAGTCGTTACAGCAATTGTACACGAACACCGTAATATCCCAGCTGAGAGCCACAGGAGCTTATAATGCAGCCGCATATCACAGCAATCACAGATGACATCATGTCAATTTATCACTTAGGCCAAATCAGTCTATCTTGTTCTAAAAAATGCACAAATGAACCGGGACCGCGGACAGCGAACGCACCTACGGGTCGCGTTGCACAATACTGCAACGGGATCCAGCGACTCAGCACCACTGAATTCACCACCAGGGCCGGATCAGTAACCCCAGGGGCCCCTGGGCACTGTCCAGTCCAGAGCGCGCGCGATCGTAATCCCACCCCGGACCTACGGGGAGGGGGGTGGGGGGGGCGCGATCGCAATACAGCCCGGACCTGCGACCGACGGCGGGGGTGCCCACGATCGTGACACACCCCGGACCTATGACCGACGGGGGGGGGGGGGGGATCGGAATCCACCCAGGACCTACCGGACTCCTCGTTCGGGCCCACTGCCCCCCCCCTAGAACCGCATCTGCAGCTCCCAGCCAGGGGCAGGGATTCTGTGCAGCGCATAGACTGTATAGGTGCAGCGCCACGGCTCCGGTGGACAGTTTAACATAGAAGAGATAACCAGATATTTTGCTTGTGCCCTCACTGCCCTGGGCCCTTTAGATGTCGTGGGCCCCTGGGCAATTGCCCAGTTGCCCATATGGTTAATCCGGCCTTGTTCACCACCAATACAAATTTGAAATGAATAAAGAGTACAACAAAACATGATAGAATATACAAATCTGACATCACTTCAAAATAATTGTCTTATGAATTTTTTTGACATTGATTTGAAAATGTTTATATTTTCATCCCAACCGCAGGAGGTGCAAATGCACCCCCTGCACCCGCGGTAAAATCGCCACTGCACCAGGGTATAACAAAATCTCATTGCCATTTATAAAGTCTTTATTTTTACGGTTTGATGAAGTCAGGAGAACACTTGAAGCATGCCCCAGGACGTTCTGGAGACACAACCACTAACTAAGCAGCAAGCAAGCAGAATGCATATCAGTGTATAGGCCTACAGTATATACTTTTTTTTCCCTTTATGGCTATTTTCTGTTGAGTACATTTGTTTCGTTCTTCAGACACTTCTAAATAAAAGATGTAAACCAGTGGCGGCTCGCCCATAGAGGGCGCTGGGGCGCCGCCCTCCCTCCCTCCCACCGACCTGCCTGCCTGTTTTTATTGTATTTTTATTTTTTTTATATAATCTCTCATTTTGAAAAATATATTTAAAAAAAAAAGAATTGGTGTTAATTACATGCTAATAATGATTTTACTTTAGAATGTGTTTAGAACTCTCCAGAATGATATCTGCATTCACTGTCACATTCAACGTTACGTTCACTGTCACGTTCAACGTGTGTAGGCTAAGCCAATAGGCTGTCTTCCCTGGGCGCCAGTTTGATCAGCACAACAGTGCTGGAATTTAAGCCAATGGTTCCCCGGTTGCTATGCAAAAAATATTTATTTCGCCAATCAGCGTCGTCGAATTTTATAGCTTGGGGGCGCTCTGAAAATACACCACTAGTCGGCGCGTAGCACCCAGTGACGCTAAGCGTGTCATTGTCATGGGTAAGATGGCTGCCGTTAATGACACTGGCCGGTCGTCGGAAACTTCAAACAACTCATGGGTAAGTTAACGTTTGTTTTCCTCATAAATAAACGCATTGTAAAGCCCATGAGTTGTTCGAAGTTTCCGACGACCGGCCAGTGTCATTAACGGCAGCCATCTTACCCATGACAATGACACGCTTAACATCACTGGGTGCTACGCGCCGACTAGTGGTGTGTAGACTGTATTGCGTGAAGTTACCAAGAGGGTCTGGCTGCAGACCTGCACTGTCAGGACCGGAAGTTGCAGACCTGCACTGTGAGGTCTCCTGCACTGTCAGGACCGGAAGTTGATTCGAAGGGTCTTTATTTTATGTCCCCCGTGTGAAGAGTTGAGACGACGAGGTGAGTAAAAGTCAAGTGACAACAACTTTTCGTCATACGAAGAAACAGAAAGAGTCTTTATTCACTAGAACGTTACGTTGCACACTTTATATTGCCCTGTAAAGTTATATTAATTTGAAAGAATCGGGTTTTGAACTGTTGGGTAGTTTCTAGCGTTGTTATCGTATCGATAGTGCTCACTTAAATGTGCCATTTTCCTACTCAGAGATAAGAAAACTGAGTTATATCACTGTAAAAAAAAATCTGTTAATTTTACGGTAAAATACTGGCAGCTGTGGTTGCCAAAATATTACCGTAATAAATACGGTTGAACATCACCGTTATTTTTACGGTGAAAAACTAGCTGCTCAATAACCAGAATTTTCCGTAATAAATACGGTTGAACATCACCGTTATTTTTACGGTGAAAAACCAGCAGCTCAATAACTAGAATTTTCCGTAATAAATACGGTATGACATCACCGTTATTTTTACGGTGAAAAACCAGCAGCTCAATAACTAGAATTTTCCGTAATAAATACGGTATAACATCACCGTTATTTTTACGGTGAAAAACTGGCAGCTGGGTAATAAATACGGTTCAACCATGTCAAATGTACGGTCTACTTTTGTGTCACACACATTTTACCGTATAAAATAACACATTTTACCCTAACAAATACGGTCTCTACCCTGAGTTTGTTTTACAGACAATTAACCACAATTAACATTATTTAGTATAAAAATCCAACAATTTTATTCTTAGAAATTACAGTTTTCTTTGTCCCCATCAGTAAACATAAGCTGTTGACAATTACCAGGAATGCGTCCATTCCTACATAGTGACATAGTGGCAAAAGTCCAAAGATTTCAACAGTCTTTTGGCATGGAAAAGCCCAGGTGCACAAACCATTGAGATGTTACAAAGGTGTTGCCTTTCTGTGGCTTGCAAAATCAAAAAAGGTGAGTACTGGACATCAAAAATCCATCCAGGCTTGAAGGAGCGCAGGAGCTGCATCAACACTTTCTGACACCACTGCATGGATCAGGAACATCAGCATAGGGAGAGAGCTGAGAGAACAAAGGCACCATTAAGTCACTACATCTACAATGAGCGAATAAAAGCAATTAATTCATTTATCATTAAGCTCAGTGCAGACCTGCAAACCTGCAAACTCAGAAGGTTGAAAATAGCCCTGTTGATAAGGGCCCCGACCCTTCATATCATTTCATGTCACAAAAAGCTTGAAAATTACTGTAGTGGTTTATTTAGCCTTGAAAGTAGTTTTGGGGTTTTATTGAAGATAAAAAATAATTGCGCCTCCACAATGCAATACTGCCAGTTCTGCCAGTTCTGCATGCATAGCATGTCACTCTACTATGATGTGATTGAGACGCCTGCTTTAGATGAAGACTTCTGGGGGGTTTATGAAAACAATTGCTCCAAATTAAATTTAGAAATAAGACATAACCACCAACATATAGCGCATCTGGTGTGACAGATATGGTATATGTAGACTTTGGGAATGTATGTAGACCTATGTGCCATTCATAAAATTATACTTTTTTGTGATGAAAATATTGCACGTGGAACCTGCAGTAAATAACTGATAAAAGATTGTCCATATGGGGACAGACGATGCATTTTTGCCCTATACCCTTAAAGTCTGACAGTAGTGTTTTTAGATTCAGTTTAGCATTGAATCATGTGGTGTTGGATAGCAGCAAACCCTGCATCTTTGCTTTAAAGTGTTCATAGATTTCCGGCATTTTTTTATTTTATTTAACGCTCTGAGGTCTGGGGATTTACAGACACTTTGAGTAAGTCTTAAGTATTTCTAATATTTAATTTGACTAAAAACATCTTTGCAAAAGTGGCACATATAGTTGTATTATAGAAAACCTCAACAATACTAATATCAGAGTAAAGTGAATGTAATGATATTAGTTTTTATAAAATATACACTTTAAATACAACTACACAAACACCCAGTTGACACGGACAAACACCCCGGGGACACGGACCTCTATATGACTTCTGTTGTAACAAAGTGTTCAAAAAAGGCCAGAAAAAGAAATGTGGTGGTTTCTAATTCAATAGGGAATGGAACTATACCCACATTCCAGCGTAACAATGAAATAATACACTGCTCAAAAAAATAAAGGGAACACTGGTTCATAGGAGTATAGCATCAAGTCAGTCACACTTGTGGGATATTGATCTGGCCAGTTACTGTATGTAACAGAGGTGGTTGTGAATCAGGTTGACCTGCATTGATGTCAACGAAATTTACTACAGGTGTACCAGAGGGCCAACAGTGAGGCGACCCCCAAAACAGGAATGGTTTTACAGGTGGTGGCAACTGTCCAAAGTCCAAACTGTCCAACATGACTGTGCACCAGTACACAAAGCAAGGTCCATAAAGACATGGATCTCAGAGTTTGGTGTAGATGAACTTGACTGGCCTGCACAGAGTGCTGACCTCAACCCGATAGAACACCTTTGGAATGAATTAGAGCGGAAACTGAGAGCCAGTCTCCTCGCCTAACATCAGTGTGTGACCTCACAAATGCGCCTATGGAAGAATGGACAAAAATTCCCATAAACACACTCCTAAACCTTATGGAAAGTCTTCCCAGAAAAGTCGAAGCTGTTATAGCTGCAAAGGGTAGACCAACGTCATATTAAGCCCTATGGATTAAGAATGGGATGTCACTTAAGTCATTAGGGGGATCAAGGCAAGTGACCCAATACTTTTGGCAATATAGTGTATATTGTAATATATTCAACATATATTTCAGACACCCCAAAATATATTATAATACATTTATTTTGTGTATGGGCTAGAGCAACTGCCTGTCTCCTGGAATCTCTTCCATGCTCTTGAGACTGCAGTGGGAGACACAGCAATCTGTTTAGCAATGGAAAGTATTGGTGTGCCATTCTGGAGGAGTTGGACTACCCTGTGCAACCTCTGTAGGCTCCAGATACAGGCTTATGCTACCAGTAGTAACACTGACCCTATCCAAATGCAAAACTAGTGAAAAATCAGTCAAGAAAGTTAAAGATGGAAAAATTACCAGTTGCCACCACCTGTAAAGCCATTCCTGTTTTGGGGGGTCGTCTCACAGTTGGCCCTCTAGTACACCTGTAGTAAATTTCGTTGACATCAAAGCAGGTCAACCTGATTCACAACCACCTCTGTTACATATCTGGCCAGATCAATATTCCACAAGTGTGACTGACTTGATGCTATACTCCTATGAACCAGTGTTCCCATTATTTTTTTTAGCAGTGTACAAGAAGTTCACATTTGAAGATCCAGAAGTCCAAGCCACTGAATAAATGAGAGTATAGTTCCATGCCATAAGGATTAGAAAATCACAATGTCATTTTCTGTCGGTTTTTGTACGCTTTGTTACTATACAAGAGTCATGTTTTAGATAGGAAAAATACCGGAATTCTATGGACACTTTTAAGCAACGATACTGGTCCAAAAGGTGGCATATTAATGGAACACTTCACCGTTTTTTCATATTAAACTACATTATTCGCTTAATTAAGACGAGTTGATACATACCTCTCACGTTTCAATGCGTGCACTCACTGGCTCTGGCGTGCGGCGCAACTTTGATAGCACTTAGCTAGCCCAATGCATTCATTAGGATCCAAACAGAGATGAAGTTAGAAGTGACCAAACACCTCCATGTTTTCCCTATTAAAATACAGTTACACGAGTAGTCACACGACCAAGTATGGTGAGACAAAATAAAACGTGGTGCATTTCTAAGCAGGTAAAAGGGATAACTATATTGTGTGGCGGAATAATATTGGGAGCACTTAGACTCTGCGCAGTAATATCCTCACTCCAAAGTGAAACTGAAAGTGCAAGAGTGACGATATTACTGCGCCACACAATGGTCGCTTCTAACTTCATCTCTGTTTGGATCCTAATGAAAGCATTGGGCTAGCTAAGTGCTATCAAAGTTGCGCCGCGCGCCAGAGCCAGTGAGTGCACGCATTGAAACGTGAGAGATATGCATCAACTCGTCTTAATTAGGGGAATAACGTAGCTTAATATGAAAAAACGGTGAAGTGTTCCTTTAAGGGAAACAGGCTCAACAGCAAAAACTATACAAATTCTGTACAACTACACAACTATAAATATCCAACTTCCTCCATCCCATGGACTGTCCATAATTTTCCAATGTATTTCAAATAAATGGCATTTAAAACAGTGCCTTTCAATGGGCGTGGCTGAAAAAGGTAGTGCATCCCAAAATGTTTAAGTCAAATTCAGCATGGCCAGAGCATGCAAAAGAAAAAGGTTTCAGTGACAGTGGGTGGGGGTGGGGGTAACAAAAAAGGTTGAGGAAAAGGGAGAGGCTGAACATTTTCAAATACATACTACATATCCAGTCAACACAACAGTAAAATCTTACCATTACTATATGATGTCTCTGCAAACTTGAAGGTTGATCAACTGAGGAAATGGGGCTGACCTGTAGCATAAGGATGAGACAATGTTAACACGCACCAATATTTTAGTTTTTCAAGAAGACCTTGTAGACATAGCAGCTTTATTTGGGCCTTGGTCTTCCTTTAACACAGCATAATTTCTGGCAGAGAGGGAACTCAATCTTAAGTGCTCTTCACCTTTGGCAGGTCATACGAATATGACACTTCTGTTCATTTGCTAACTGACAGTGCATGTATGGCTAGTAAAGCTTTGAAAAGCAATCTCTAGTTGGGTCATTCCACGTCAGTTCAACCAGAGCACACGCACTTGCGTCTCAAAAAAATCTGAAAAAAATACCATGTGTACCTTTGTTACCCAGGAGACGCTCTGTAAAAATGTTTTTGTGCTAAGATCAATACTTTTCAAGTAACAGCCAGTTTTACAGGGGGAGGGGGGTGTCAAATTTGTTCTGCCTCTTTTTTTTGTCAAAGTTCACAAACCCATTGCTCAAGAACTAAAATATGTAGGCGGCTCAAATTTTGCAGGCTGGTGCATAAATAGGAATAGTATGCAGTAAATTCACCACAAGTAGTGTGGATGATCCTGCATTGTCATAGCAGTCCTTCAGAGTTCTTGGCTGGGCTCTGTTTAGGCCTTCAGAAGACACATTTTTACTCAACATAGTCTCTTGGGTTTTTTTTCTTATTGAGATAAGTAGAAACACTCTCAGAAAAAGCAATGAAGAGAAAATAAATTCCATCAGGGACTGAGCAGCAGACCTCACAAGTTTGAAAAATAATTTTGGATCTCATATTCAGAGCACCCTAACACCTTGTGGGAATATACAAAGATTTTTAAAATATTTTTTTCTTTAATCTGCATTACCTCTTCTTTTTAAAAACACCAATTTGACTTGTCTTATGCAAATCTTTCTTTTTCATTTCCCACCCTGAACATGGGCAAAATGCACCATTGAGATATATTGAGAGATATGTTTTGTATAGAGTAACCACTAGGTGCCACTAAAATCACTGAATCACTGAAATTGCAGGGGTGGGGACAAAACATTACAATGGTGCATTTTGTCCATGTTTAGGGTGGGAAATGAAAAAGAAAGATTCGCATAAGACAAGTCAAATTGGTGTTTTTAAAAAGAAGCGGTAATGCAGATTAAAGAAAAAAAATATTTAAAAAATCTTTGTATATTCCCACAAGGTGTTAGGGTGCTGATCTCAATAAGGGAAAAAAATCAAGAGCCTATGTTGACTAAAAATATGTCTTCTGTAAGCCTAAACAGAGCCCAGCCAAGAACTCCAATAAAATCTGTATCAACTTTGAGGGACTGCTATGACCATGCAGGATCATCCAGACTACTCGTGGTGATTTTACTGCATACTATTCCTATTTATGCACCAGCCTGCAAAATCTGAGCCTCCTACAAATTCTAGTTCTTGAGCAATGAGCTTGTGAACTTTGACAAAAAAAGAGGCAGAACAAATTTGACACCCCCCTCCCCCCCATAAAACTGGCTGTTACTTGAAAAGAATTGATCTTAGCACAAAAAAACATTATACAGAATGTCTCCTTGGTAACATAGGTACGCATGGTATTTTTTTCAGATTTTTTTGAGATGCAAGTGCGTGCGCTTTGGTTGAACTGACGTCGAATGACCCAGTTGACTTGTAGGGATTATCCGGAGTGAATCAACCCGTAGCCCTGTAGTTCGAGGCTTCCGAGTGCTGTCAGTAGGTATCAGAACGACAGCAATAGGTACAACGTAGACCGAATTAGTGAACTGGCAGCTACGCTAACAGATGCGGGCATGTCAAAACGAAACTGACATGCCCTGATTGGTTAGCATTGGCGGCCAGTTCGCTATGTAGTCTATCGTGCATGAAATTCTGTCATTCTCGTACCTATGGACAGCACTCTGCTGCGGGCTACGGGTTGACTCACTCCGGAAAATCCCTTTAACAGTATTATTGCCTCAAGCAAAAAATGTAAAATTCATTCTGTTGACTTACCGGCATGATGGACCAACAAGCCTACTGTGTGTCCTACTGTACCTCCTTCAGATGTGAGAAGGTTGTTTTGTTCTGTTGTAGAGAGCCTGGTCTGGAAGAGGGGATTAATAGGGGGCATTAGGGCTGACAGAGGGAGACAGTAGGTAATAGAGGTAAAATGTAAACAATATAAATGACAGAGCAAGTTGAAGTAAATAAATCACTGGAGAGGAAGGAACAAAAACAGAGACAAGAAATCAGGAATACTTACTTTCCATGGTTGGTAAGAGTAGAGAGTTGAAAAAAAAAAACTAAAGATTTGAGGAAGATAAGAAACAGAAGAACAAAAAAAGACGAGAGATCACGGATACTTACCATGGTGTGTGTGCGTGGGAGAGAGAGAGAGAGAGAGAGACGCACGCACATTGCATAATAACATGGACCATCTGTGAACTGGACCATCTACAGTTTGAGTTTATTTTCATATTATTACAAATACAGCACTGATTTTTACATTTAAAATAAAATGAATGCTTTCCCCAAATTTTGGTAAACATTTTTACTCAAGAATTCAATCTATACCACTGAAGTAGACATGTCACATATTTACGTGTTCTACTAACCTGTACTCAGCTCAGAGACAAAGCTCTGTATTAGTGTACTTAAGACATTTGACAGACGTTATGGCAATAAATCACTGTACATTGTTGAGAAAAAAAAACATTAATCATTTTACATTGGGAAATACAGCCTTTATTTCAATTTCTGTTAAGCAAAGGTTTGGTACTTCACTTGAGAGATCAAACTAAATGAGAAAACTGGATCCATCAAATTGACAATTCTTTGATCATTTCTGAGGCAAGGATGATGAAAAAATTCTAGAACCATCAAGTCCTCTAAAATAGGTTTTTCAATTAAAAGTTTTGAATTTTACTACTGACAATAAAAAAAACTACATCAATGACAGAATTTTGTCGAAAAATCAAGGTATTGTCAGGAATGCAATGATCAGAACTGAGCATGTAATGACCTGACCTGAATTCCTAGAACTTAGACATTCAACAACACATTTGCAAAATATGCAAAATGTAAAACATGAACATACCTTCTCAACACCTTTCACTTAACAAATATAAAATTCCATTTGGTAGATTCAGCCACGGAGGAACCATAATGAAATACATTTACTTAATTACTGAACCAAGTATATGTACAGGTATTTTCATTTTAAAACATTTTAAAAGCTTATAAAAAGTAAAACATGAATTTTTTAAGCACATTTGGTTTGTACATCTCTGGCTCTAATTGGAGAAAAGCAACAAGAAAACACTGCTCTAAATGCAACATGCAGTATACCACTATCACTGTAATAAAAGACTTTAAAATCTTTAGAGGAAAAAATTAGGAGCATTTCAACACATAGCTCTGTTGTTTGAGCTCACCGGGTACTGTCAGTAGGAAAAAGGCCAAACTTGGTAGAACATGGATAGAATAGCAAACTAGCAGCTAACGCTAAATGATTGGGGTGTAGAAACTCACTTTCACTTCTCTTTTCCCTTGCCTTGCTCAGTTAATGTTAGCTGGTGGTTAGTTATTTGTTCCATGTTGTACAAAATAATCATCCTTCTTTTCCCTATGAACAGAACTCTGTGACCCCCCAACTACAGGGCTATGGGCTGAAATATTCTAGATACCCTTTAAGGTCAATGTCAGTAGTCTATCTCCATTCATAGTCTGCAAGATCTGCAATCAATGTGAGGACTCTGGGATTCACTTGGAGCACTTTCTTGTTTTTCTTCCATTCAACTTTAGTGCCTCTTTCGGGATTTATTGTGAAGAAACACCTTCATCAAAACAAATGTGTGCATATTTTAATGTACTTCACTTTACATAGAGGCATGAACTACATTACCATGTATCGTTATAACTGTTACAAAATAAATAAACTGTACCTCTGAAGAAACTCAAGCGTTGAGCGGAGTTCCACTGGATAGTGAATGTTGAAGCTATAGTAACTCCCAAACATCAGGCAGAAAGTGGACATGAAGGAGGTGATTCGGTCATTCACTACCTCCTGATCGATGCTCAGCATGAATGTCTTGGCGGCAAAACACGAGGACCCTGAAAAGACAGAAAGAAACAACACTGCAAACAGTCAATGACAAAAGGAATGAACAAAAATACAACACATTCAGATAAAGGAAATATTTGTGGTGAGTTAAAAAAAACTGGTTAAAGCTGCGAAACACAGCAAACTGGGCAAGTTTCGATCCTCTCAGAGCAATTGTCAATATCTGCAAACCTATAACTACAACCAAGTTATGCCAGAATAGAATTTCAGTACACCAGCATTCAGCTTGAGGTTTGGGCATTCTTTCAGTGCATACTTACCACACACAATGATGCAGGGGTTTACTGGCAACTTCTCAAACTCAATTTCTTGGGCCAGACATGTATCTTCAATGAAATGGAAGAGGTTTTCTCCCCCCTCACCAAAATGGGACATCAGCAGTGTAATCACCTCAATCATTTCAGTACAACTGCCTGATGGTCCTTTCTCTGTCTGGCATTTGATCAGAGCATCATGGACTTTGTTGTTTTTTGGTGCAACGACATGTTTAAGGAATTCCAATAGACGTTTGCCCTTTCTTTCGAAATTTCGCATAAAGGTGCCGATGAGACCAGTCAACTCCTCAAAGTGGGCAGCCATGCCAACCTCTTTAAACAAAAAGGGCCACTCCTCGCAAAGGTTCTTTATGGTCACTCCCTTGTTGATCTCTCCTCGCTGGGAGAAGTAAGTTGCCAGAATCAACGCTTTGACAGTCTCTGCATTGTCATTCATCTCCTCATACATTTTCTTCATTTCTTCTTTTTTAATGTTCTGACTCTCCACTGTCTCTGACACTGGCATATATTTTGGGTCCCACTTGACACATCCGTAGGTGTCTTGGACGCTTGCTCGCTGGGCTGCTGTAATCTCATCTGTGTCTGCATCTGAGCTATGCTTACGTCTTTTTACTTTCGGTATGTCCGATCTTTTTGCATTCTCCACACGGGATAGTAGTTGCTTGGCCAACGAATCATACCCTGAACCAATGACATCGCCCTCTATCACGTCTTGAAGTGACTTGGGGTACTTGGTCACCATCCTTTTAGCAATCTCTGTAGCATTTTGCTTGGAAGGACTGTTGCAAACATTCATCATGTCTGATACTACAATCCTGATCATTTCACGTCTATGTTTTGGAGAAGGCCTTTTCTCTCTTGATAGACATTGCATAAGCTCTTCCGGTAATTTAGCCCAGGGAATTTCAAATTTGTCGATCCAGTTGATTGAAGACGATGGTATGGTGTACACAGGGGACATTGAAGACACCGACAAAGGGGATGATGGTGAGGAAGACGGCGTATGTGTCAAGAAACGGCTTGACTGCGGAGATGCACACACTGAGGCAGGGGTCAAAGCTGGTGTGACGGACTCTGTAATGAAACAAGCAAAGGAGAATTTTTGCCACTTTTAACCACAAAAGTTATACTGGTTGTGTCATGTCAATGATCAGGGAAGTTAAATTGAATACTCACTACTGCGAGCCCAGGTAACAAGTCTTCTAGCAGTTGCTGGTAATAACACGTTAAACATATCCTCTTCTCTGATGTACTCAAGGTCAGCTAAGGTATGTACACCCCCTGCTTTCAGAGCATCCATCAATGAATTTATCAACTCTTCTGAGTAATCTGGGAATACTGCAGCAAGGTCCCTTCTGATTTCATCCATTTCTGTCGCACACACAAAACAAGTTTGTTACATTAACAATTTTATCCATTTAGTCATCCTGATTTCACTTCAAACTGTTATATGTAAAGAGTGAATATGTGGAAATATTTGCAAATATTTGCAAAAATTCTATTCCGTGGATGAATTACACAGTCTCTAAAGTGCATTTTGACATGCCAGTATGAGGCACAAAAAAACGCAATGCAAGGGCACAGCAGTTATCAAACCTATGCAATCAAACCTTAATCAAATAAAAGTTAGTTAGGTTTAGCTTGGTAAAAAAAAAGATCAAATTAGTTCATGGTTTCATTTTCAAATTCAATGTGCACTGCGTCCATTACAATGAAGTTGTGCAAATATTATTTCTAATCACTTTTATTTCCACTTCATAAGAGAAGACTGCTCTAGCTCTGGCTGGGAGGGACTAACATAAAATTCTTTGTGCCAGAATGTTTGTCTGTATAGGCACGAGTCATACAGGCTATAATCGAAATTTGACAGGGTTTCACTTTAAAGGATAAGTTCGGTTTTTAACACTTAAAGCCTTGTTTTCAGATCGTTTAGAATGAAGTACAATGGTTAAGAAGACGTTTTGACACATGCCTCTGTCAGAAGAATTCTCCGTTATCGCTGGAGCTCCTCCCCACCTTCAGAATGGCACTATACCTGTAGGTACAGTGGAGCAATCGCGCGAATGTTAAGCCTAATGCGTGTTTAGGAGCGATTGTTCCAGTGCACCTACACTGCCATTCTGAAGGTGGGGAGGAGCTACAGCTACAACGGAGAATTCTCCTGATAAAGGCATGTGTCAAAACGGCAATCTTAACTATTGTATTTCATTCTAAACGATCTGAAAACAAGGCTTTAAGTGTTAAAAATCGAACCTGTCCTTTAAAAATGTGTCAGTAACTAAGTTTTTATGTTTGGTCGGTTTTCATGTTTACATAGCCAAATGGCTTTCAATCAGTGTGCAGCAGGGACTTGGCCAGGCACATTCTCCTGTCTCATCAAAATTACGTTCCCAGGGAACTATTCGGCATTCTCAATTACGTTTGTCTGAAAACGTATTTTGTCCGTGATTACGTTTCATTGAACGTATCGCAAATACGTTCGTTCTCAGCCTATTTTTTTGCCATTTATTTACCTATAGGATTATGTTTGGTTGAAACGTATCCCAGATATGTTAAATGTCAACATATATCATATTATTGTCATTAAGGCATATTTCCCTTTCGGGGAACGTTTCATTTAACGTGTTTTGTCCCTGATTACGTCTTGAATCTGAATTGAGCATATGTTTTGTTATTTATTTACCTCTTGGATAATTTACATTGAATTGAAACGTATCCTCAATAGGCTACGTTAAATATCGATAACACATTTGTCGGGGGCGGGGGGGGGGGTCCGGTCCAGGTCCGACCCTGGACTGGGAGCATTCCCAGTCCAGCACACAATGTAAGCTTTTATATTTAGGATAAGATATATTTTACTGTAAGATGGACATTATTATACGTCACGCGCAACACGTATCCTGACGTTGATCCAAAGTGCCAAACGTAGAGGGGTTACAATAAAGGCCCTTAAATTGTATGACTGTTACATTTTTCTGCCTATTCTTTTCCCATGGTTTTGCGTCCAAGTCACGTGACTTTCAAGATTCACGTGACTTTTTCAGATTCCACAGGACTCCCTTGTGACGTCACTCCGTCTGACGGATCAAACCCTCGCCCACTACACGTCTGAGGTTGATTTGCTGATCAACACATTATTCCGTGGCAGCGGGAGAAACTAATGTTGACAAAGTGACGAGTTACGATCGGATGTTTGTCCTATTGGTTAGTTACTCTGTTTTCTCTCTCTGATTCCTGCACCATGTTTCAATGACGTCAGGTTGCTAGGGGCTACGGCTGACAGGCGCCGTGACCACCTGGGAGGACCTATCAGCCGGAAGTACTGTCCTTACTGTACTACTGTTTATGTTATAATGTCATAATATTGTTGACAATAAAAAAAATAAAAATAAAACTATTATTGTCCCACACCACAATGTATGTCCCACAAGGTGAACTCCAAACAATTCATGTTTATCCAATTCATGGACAAACAAAGCAGCTGGAAACACGTCTAAAACACTTGAAATAGAATGTAGCCTATATTTATATTTTTACAACATCAATCTCCCTATTATATGAACAAAATATGATCAGGTTATACTTTCTCTCTTGAAAACGGGCAAAATGCTAACCCTAACCCTAACCAGGAAAATGAATTTAAAAAACTACAAACGTTCGGAAAATGCAATACACTCAAGTGTGCGGCGCCATGTTTTCTCCGCCATTTTTTTTGTAGGCTAGTTCTAAAATGTTTAGTTTACGTTTTCCCTATTATGTGAAAATGTGTCAAGGAACTTCGCAAGTGTATTATATGTTTTAGGGACCGGGGAGCACATTTATTTAGTCAGATTTAATTTTTACATTGTTAATTGGGTGAAATCTGGTTTTGACCTTACCCAGTAGCGCCCCCTAATGGTTTGGCAAAGGCCACAAAGGACATGATAGAAGAAGTCAAGAGCTTTCCAAAAATGTTTTCCCCATGTTTGTATCACATTGTGTTGCTTTTCTGTAAGCCTTTAAAAGAGCCTTAGGTTCAAGGTTCAAAGGGCATTCCTGAGGAGCAGGAACCATCCAGAATGTCCACAGTGGCAGATCTGTATTCTGCAGATCAAGACCTTTCCAACGGTGTCTTCATTGTCATCCTACGACAAAGTTTCATTTTTATCTGCTCACTGAGAAGGCACTTACTGATGTGTACTTTCTCAGAGCCTATATAGAGCCAAGATGGATAAAATCACTAAAACATATTTTAAGGGATATTTAGTGGCAAAATGTGTTCAACATATTGATGGTGACCTTATCCTTAGTCATGCTTTTCAATTTGGAGCAGTTTAGACCCCATTTACCCCTTAAATGATTCATATACATATTTCCATATTACTTAATATGACCATTTATAGCCATTGTGTTCCCTTCCCCAGGGCTGACAGGATTGCCCTGGATGAACAATATGGTAATGCGAATGTATGTCTGTGTGTAGTTACATTTTTACCCACAGTTGTTTTTAATTGACCAAGATATGAGCTTTTGAAAGAAAGTAGGCCTCTGCCATAGTAACATAAGGGGCTTTAGGACTACAAAAAACATGGCGCCGCACACTTGCAGTGTGCGGCGCCAGTGTATTGCATTTTCCGAACGTTTGTAGTTCTTTAAATTCATTTTCCGGGTTGTTAGCGTTTTGCCCGTTTTCAAGAGAGAAAGTATAACCTGATCATATTTTGTTCATATTATAGGGAGATTGATGTTGTAAAAATATAAATATAGGCTATATTCTATTTCAAGTGTTTTTAGACGTGTTTCCAGCTTGTCCATGAATTGGATGAACATGAATTGTTTGGAGTTCACATTGTGGGACATACATTGTGGTGTGGGACAATAATAGTAAAAGAATAGGCAGAAAAATGTAACAGTCATACAATTTAAGGGTCTTTATTGTAACCCCTCTACGTTTGGCACTTTGGATCAACGTCAGGATACGTGTTGCGCGTGACGTATAGGCCTAATAATGTCCATCTTACAGTAAAATATATCTTATCCTAAATATAAAAGCTTGCATTTCTAACTGTGCTGGCTTTAAAAGGTACACATAAAAAGTACAAATTATGTTCACAGTGTGTTGGCTTACATATCTGGGCCAGTTCAGCCAATCAGAAAGCTTCAAATTATGTTTCCTGTACCGTTTGTGGCTGGTCGATTGTCATTATACACACATTATTTTCTTTACATTTCAATATAACTGCTACAGGGCAGTATTTCGCCAGCCACTGACGATAACCACCCATCGGCAATATAAAACATTTTAATAAAAGCTGGCGTCGTCACCATAGCAACGGTCGCTGACACTCATGGGAACTGTAGTGTAAATTGACGCAACAAACCAATGAAATTACGATATTTCTCGGAAAAGAAGCATACATATTTCTTAGCGATGGCCACTACACAACACTGCTGTATCGTTAATGATCATACATTTATACTGTAGTATACAGCGGCCCATGCTGCGGCCCGTCATGTATAAATGCAGGTGCATCTATTTGGGTCGGACTGGGAGCATTCAGGGTCCTGGACCGGCCCACCACTGGACCGGCCATCCTCCCCCCGCCGGTCCGGTCCGGGGAGGGTCGGACCTGGACCGGACCCCCCCTCCCCGGACAAATGTTATCGATATTTAACGTAGCCTATTGAGGATACGTTTCAATTCAATGTAAATTATCCAAGAGGTAAATAAATAACAAAAAATATGCTCAATTCAGATTCAAGACGTAATCAGGGACAAAATACGTTAAATGAAACGTTCCCCGAAAGGGAAATATGCCTTAATGACAATAATATATATATGTTGACATTTAACATATCTGGGATACGTTTCAACCAAACATAATTCTATAGGTAAATAAATGGCAAAAAATAGGCTGAGAACGAACGTATTTGCGATACGTTCAATGAAACGTAATCACGGACAAAATACGTTTTCAGACAAACGTAATTGAGAATGCCGAATAGTTCCCTGGGAACGTAATTTTGATGAGACAGGGTTGAACATTCAGATGTCTCATACATGTTTATTGTCCGCTATAATCATTACAGCCAGTGTTGGGTAGCAGTGTACCAAATAAATGTGTTATTTTGATTGTCCAAGAGTTGTACTTTGCTGCTGGAGAAACACAATTACTTTCATTTCAATCCTAACATTAATCTTAATCATGCTACAATGCATAGGCCCCACAGGATGTTGCATCCTGTTGAATTGGGTCATTGTGTCACATGCCCATCGGGAAGGATTGAGCCCCATGTGTCTCATGAATGATCTAAAAACACAAATACATATTATCTACATATGCAGTATAAATTGGTCCAGCATTACTTTTCCAGTCCTCTGATAAAGTAAACATTTAAAATGTCCACTGCATCAATGTCATTACAGTTTTGATAATACTAAAGTAAGAACAGTTTCTTAATGGTTCCAACCACTTTTGATGGTGGAATAAAGCATGACAGTGGAGCAAGAGGAAGTAAAAACTTCAAAAGGATTCAAAAGGAAAGGAGAATTACCTTGGAATTGCAACATTTGTTCTCATTTGCATAACAATTATGATAGGAAAAACACATTTTAGGATACAATAAAGTAAGACTTAGGGAAAGGGAGTGTTCTGAACATAGCTGGAAAGGATGATGGAAAATGATGGGCTGAAATAACAGCCTAAGAAAGGTCTCTATTATTTAAGTAATGTAGCAGTATGTGGATCACACATTCACAGCTGCTGACAGGCCTATACTTTTTTTAAATCTATAACCCTTTTCTTTCATTTGCTTACCTCCACATCTAATACTTTACCTAAAGTAGGCTAAATTTATTAACTTATCTACTTAAGTTATTCATGTATCACTAATGTGAAATAAACATACTGTACTGACTTGATCTGGCCAGTATTTACAGTAATAGGTTTATTTGTGTCTAATTTACTGTTGTCCAAGTTACTTTGTTGTCCATGATTTTCAACCTTTTGTACTTACAGTGCTACCCTAAAATAATGGAAACTAAATTACCTTGTGATATCCTTGCAGTTATTGACAGCTCTTATTCTTTCACACAATGGATCCAGCAAAAGTGTTCTTCTCTCAGCTGGTAAGATCACCTACATATGGAGTTTACATTTAATCAAAATGCTGTAACTTTGCAGTTCTTCAGCAATACTATGCAGGCTGCATGTGCAGCTGAAGAACATGTGTACATATGCACCAAACCATATTGAAAAAAAAATTACCACCAGCATCCAGTGATGACTTTCATTCACAATGCCCATGATGTATCTGTACATCTGTGGGACAACCTGTAAGATAACAAATCAAAAGTGCCTAATGATGATAATATGTTGTGCTGTATTTATTAGTAAAATAACATGAGTCAATATTGTTTAATACCTTAACCTTGGTTTTTTTCCCCTCCCACATGTTGGTTATTTCAAAGGAGTCCACTGCAAATGCCCTGTCTGTGTTCACCTCATTATAGTTTCTAACAAGGAGGGTCAGATATGCGTTGATAACCTGTACTTTAAAAATAAATGTTTAGAAACACATTTTGTAAGTCAAAAACATAAAAGAATTTGGTTTTTCTAACTAAGTTAGACCAATAGGGAAACCATTTTCAAAGAAAATAATGTAAACACCTCACCTCACTTTCAAACTCTCTTTGGGGACCCGTGTTAGGAATGTCCCAAAAGAATACCTGTATGGACTTTGGAGAGGAGCACATAAACATTCTCCGCCTTCCATGCATCTTTCACATCTATAAAAACAATTTGTAGGGATGAATTTCTGTCCTTATTTGATTATCAAACATACATTTGAAATGTTCAGCTTTAGCATTTAAAGCTTGCAAATACAGTGTATTGTTATATATATATATATATATATATATATATATATATATATATATATATATATATATATGTGTGTGTGTGTGTGTGTGTGTGTGTGAATACTACTATCCTAAATATATGCTTGCTGATAGGGGAGTCCACTGTGGGGTTTGTGGATGCAGGGCATCTAACCTGAAAGGGCAGTGGAGGGTGGGCCGGCAGTGGAGGGTGGGCCGGCAGTGGAGGGTGGGCCGGCAGTGGACGGTGGGCCGGCAGTGGACGGTGGGCCGGCAGTGGAGGGTGGGCCGGCAGTGGAGGGTGGGCCGGCAGTGGAGGGTGGGCCGGCAGTGGACGGTGGACCGGCAGTGGACGGTGGACCGGCAGTGGAGTGGGGTGGACCAGCAGTGGAGGGTGGGCCTGCAGTGGACGGTGGGCCTGCAGTGGAGGGTGGGCCAGCAGTGGAGGGTGGGCCAGCAGTGGAGGGTGGACCGGCAGTGGAGGGGATGGTGGATGAGAATTTAATTGAGGGCCTGGTGGTGGAAGAGAGTCTACGCGGAACCCTTGGTTGTTCCTCTGCATAGATAACCAAGTGGTCTTTATTAATTTTCGGAACCACCTTTCCTTGGCCATCTAGAAGGTCCACACTCTTCCCCACTATGGCCAAAATTGTATAGGGCCCAAGGTAAGTGGGGTCCAATTTACCCCCTTTCCTCTGTTGGCTCCGAACATTCTGTCTCATAACTTTCATCCCACCTGAAAGTCCGTAGCAGGTTTTGTTCCTTTTTTTGTGAGGTTTGGCCGAGATGTTAGTAATAGCCCTCTGGAGAGCATTATCTAATTTGAGGACGTTCTCTGTTAGCTCCTCAACAGACAGGTTCTCTTCAACACTGCTGTCCACCTTTAAAATTATATCACAATTAAATTAAAACACTAATACATATATGATTCTAATGTTACATTATGACTATTGTGACATTATTATTACATTATGACTATTTCTAAGTGTGTCTGTTTATTCAAAGTACAAAGTGCAACTCACTCTGTATTCGTCTGGAATTTCAGACGGGTACCTCGCCTCTCTCCCACACTGTAAAAATTGTTACTTTGGATCAAATTAAAAAAATTGCGTCAACTTGTAACATCTAATTTTTTTAGTTTTTCTCAAATTAAAAAAATTTGTTTGAACAAATTAATAAAATGTAGTAATGTTAATTCAAAAATATAATTAAAACCAAGGCAATTTTTCAAATACAATGAAATCATAATTTCAACTTGTAATAGTTTGAACAAAGTAAAAAATGTAGTAATGTTAATTCAAAAATATAATTTAAACCAAGGAAAGTTTTCAAATACAATGAAATCATAATTTCTACTTCCAATTTTCTTTTTTTTTTGCTTTGTATAAACTTATATTTTTACCTGGCTTGAGCAAAAATCTTACATAACTACAAAGTTATATGTCGTATGAATACAATGAATTTTTTTACTTTCAGAAAAGCCAATTAAATAAAATTATGAAAAGACACAGTTCAACTTCTCACATTTCTTTTATTAAATTTCTAACATTTCAGTGACCATGTCAAATGTTTTTGAGGAGATTTTCTGGGCTATTTAAAATATAACTGTATAAAAATGAAATTAAATACTTTTTCAATTTTCTCTTATTAATTCCAGTTGTTCAAAAGCACAACAAAACATATAAAAATAAAGAATTATGTATGAAAATAAAATGTACAATTGTAACAATTATACAATTACAATTATAATTGTTGGTAACTCACTAACAATGCCCACATCTATAATGCATCATGAATGTAATCATAATGTGTTTATCGTTTGCTAATAAACATGTATAACCATCATTATAACCACTCATAACTTATCGTAATGTTTTATTAACACATCATAGAGCATTTTTAACTGTAGCAGCAACTAGCAAGGCAAAAGTCTAGTCTCCTTAATAAAGTGCCATTTCAATTCAAAGAAACATATGGTCCATTTTAAAACTAAACATGACCACAATGACTTGACAAAATCTGACCCTGGCAAACCTGAACAACAATGTTTTCTCTTGCAACAGCAACAAGCAATCATCTGTGATGAATACCAAGGCTCATACTAACAATGTGACAACAATGTGTTTTAGTTCACAAGTTTTCACTCATGCAGCTTTGCACTGAGGTTCTGAATCCTTCTTGACATTTGCCTACTTTCAATGTCCATGATGATTTTTTGAAAGGTCTCAAAGGTATATTTGAGTTCCACTGGGTAACTCAGGTTGAGTGCATAGGTCAGGCCAAATAGCATGGCACAAGATGATGCAATGGAGGACAAGTCGTTCAGTACCTCAACACCATCGACGACGAGGCCAATGTCCATTGGAGGGGAGAGAGCGTCATCATCGCGGAGGACAAAGATGGCCATGGCGGCATTTTCAAGTTCTGCCTTTGCCTCTTCCTTTTGGACAACCTGAAATCAGACAATTAACTTAGTTTAGATAATTGTCCCCAAGGAGGGGAGAGGGGAGATTATTCATTCAATAATTTGGGGGCAACAAGAGGGTTAAATATCAAAGGGAGGTAGAGAAAGAGAGATTGAGAGAAATAGGGACAGTTGCATGACAATCCAAAAAAGTAATTGAACTGAGAGAAAGACAGCAAGCAGATGGAAAGACCCTCGGTGCTATTCTCCTGGATACCGGTAGTTACTGATTAGTCGATCAAACGCCCAGGGCCAACAGTTACATTTAACAGAAAACACCCTGATCTCAGTGCATTGCCATGATTTGCTGACTTACCAGGTACTCTTTTATCAGGTGGCTCACATCTTCACCCAGGTAAATCACAAGCGACTTCAGGAGGCACTCTCTTCTTATGTTCAAGTCCACACCCTGTAGCAACAAAGACATATCAAATAATAAAAAATTAAATACATATCAGCTTTCAACTCACCGACAGAGAGAACTGAACTGACAAAAGAGGAAATCAAATGCAATACATATGCATTTCTTACCTGATCCAAAGGTTTAAGGATGCTCCTGATTTTCTCACCGACAGCTCCACCTTTTTTCCTTATGACCTGAAGAAGCTGGCTGCTGTGCTTATCCAAACCAGCCAAGAATCGTGGTTGTAGCGGTACCGTTGTGATCCTTAGGAATTCAGCATTGATCTGAAATATACAAATTAGACAACACATTTCATGTTAAGGCATATGATTGGCAAAGTAAAAAAAAAGATCAGGAAAATATAGTGCCTGACTGGACTCTGAAATAGAGTTTTAACAGATTGTGACAGTGATTCAACTCATACCTCCTCTTCTTGAAAGATCGCTGGCCATCGCTCCTGGAGTTCTTCCACCCTGGGCTGTTTTTCCACAATTTCTTGTCTACGGAGGGCAAATGTCTTGGCCATTTTTTCTCGGATGATCCTCCCGTTGTTCCGTTTCTTCACCTCCTTCAAAAGTACCTGCCGCTCCATCTCAAGATTATCTGCCGTCTCGCCAGCTGGATAGGATGGCACATGGTTGGCCTCACCACGTTTAGGTCGCTTGACATTTTTTGCTGGATGGGCGTCATCTGTAGCTTTGGTCTTTAGAGAATTGACAGCAAGCTCAGGGCATCCAAGTCCCTTCAGTTGGGTACGGAGGTTTCCCATCCTGGTTTTAAGTCTCTGTGTCCACCCATAGCAGCCATTCCAAGATCCTGGCTCTGCCAAGCAGGGGTGCTTCTTGATCAGTGCCTCTGAAACCTCACAGAAGTGGTAGCTTTTCGGATAGGCTTTATACTTGTAGATCAGATCAGACACCTTTTCCAGAATGTCTGACTTCATCCTAGGATTGACTGTCAACCTTGTTCCATTTGCCTTAAAGGCAGCATTTCCTCTCTCTAACTGGACTTCAGTGTCATATGAAAAGCTTGGAATGGGAAACTCTTTTGGCCATTGCTCGGTCCTTGAAGAACTAGAGGAGGATGAGGAGAGAATCAACGTGTCATCAGTTTCACCGGAAATGGAAAAGGCTTCATCACTACTGAGGCTGACATTGACAGCTGTCTGAGTCTGTGCAGGAGCGGCGTCTTCATCAGGCAAAGGGATTACTTTAATGGTGCATAGATCCTCAAGGTCTCCCGTAGATGTCAGATTTACGAATGTATCACCAAAGTCTTTGTCCTGGTACTGGATCCTGAAGTTGCCCCTCAATCCACAAGCTCTCCTCACATCATCAACAAGCTCCTCCACGGACTTTGGGATCCCATTTGGCAGCAACAATTTTCTTTTGTCATCTTGACTCAGGCAAACCAGCAGCTTTACAGACTTCTTTCCAGCCATGCTCGAGTCTGAGACAGAGAAAGAGAGACAGAATAAGATAAGTTCATGTCCAACTGGCTTTGGGTATTAACAGTATACACATCATTTGAGCAGTTTTCATGGAGCTATGAATACAATTCTTTCCTTCCTCCTCCTCCTCCTCCTCAGGGTCCCTGGTACCCCCCTCTCCTCTCTACCTTCCTCCCCTCTCCCCTCCCCTCTACCTTCCTCCCCTTTCCTCTACCTTCCTCTCCTCCCCTCTACCTTCCTCCCCTCTCTCCTCCCCTCTACCTTCCTCCCCTCTCCCCTCCCCTCTACCTTCCTCCCCTCTCCCTTCCTCCCCTCTCCTCTACCTTCCTCCCCTCTCCTCTACCTTCCTCTCCTCCCCTCTACCTTCCTCCCCTCTCCCTTCCTCCCCTCTCCTCTCCTCTTATCCTCCTTTCCCCCCTCCCTTCTCCTGGAGGAGAAACAGAATAAGATGTTTCAAGTCATGAAAAAGCTTATTTTAGATCACTGATGCAATGATGCCAGTAATAAAATTAATTGTACATTTCAGACAGTAATTTCCACAGTATAATAATTAGCGATGTCACGATTATCGTATTTCACAATTAATCGTAAGGATTCCTCATCATCGTCACTGAAGTTTTTTTTTCCACTTTTTTTTGTACTTTTTTCCAGCTTGTTTTTTTTTTTTTAAATTTAAAAACTTTTTACTATTTTTTCCAGACTTTTCTCAACTTTGACTTTTTTCAACAATTATTTTTGACTACTTTACTTTTTCTCCAATTTTTTTCGTCTTTTTTAAAATTTATTTTAAAACTTTTTTGCTGATTTTTTAAAAATATTTTTCTCACAACTTTTTTTACTTGCCCCCTGATTTTTTCCAACTTTTTTCTGACTAATTTTTTTCCAGATTTTTTTTTTACTTCAGACTTTTTTATCTTTTAAAGATCTGTAAGGTGTTCATGTGATTTTACACATTTAGTGTTGTAAAATTAACTAATGCATAATAATCGTGATAATCGTAAATTTGTGATTATTTCTCTGACAATAATCGTACCAAGAAAATGTATCATCGTCACATCCCTAATAATCATGCACATTTTAAATCATAAAACATAAGCCATTATGTTACCTTAAACGTGGATATATCTTTTTGGAACCACCAGGCGCCTCCCCTGAATCGTATAGTCAGCCAGTGGGTACGGGTCTGCAAGACTGTGGTGTTCAAGAAGTAGAATACCCCTTGCCGATGTGGTCAGTATATAGGCTCTGTAATGTTCAGTGTACCATGCATCAAGCCGTCTGACAACAAAAAGTGGCTTCTCTTGGAGAATGACCATCTGAATGATCTCACAAAACTCTGGCAGACCTGCAAGCTCCCCATGTGAAATGATCATGCCCTTCCTATAGTTATAGGCTTCATAAGTCACATCTTCTGCCATGCACAAAAGATCCAGGTTTGGGTGCTTCTGCTTCACAGCATGTGATATTTCCTCATGCAGAACATCGATGGGAATGGAGGAAACCTTTCTAACTTCCAGAGTTTGTGTGGGCAAGCTGTACAGGTGCAGCTGATGGGCCATATGAAATTGATGCCGCCGTGACAATGATAGGAGCACGTTTTTGAAGCAGTTTGTGTGACGCACAACCCTTTTAAAAAAGCTGTGTTTTGCCTCAAAACGCATCGTCCATAGCTCAACCAGGGGACCAAACTGCTCAATTAGCTTTGGATAATGCTCCACATAGTGGTGTTTGGGCAGAATTCTTTGGTCGGGGAAAACCTCTCTCAATCTCAGCCTGTGTTCAGATATTTTACTGTCCAAATAAGCTATAGATTCTTTGGTGTGAAAAGGTGTGACTACAAGGTCTACAATATCTTTTAAATCAGTAAGGACTTGCCAGGCAGGTTCATTAGCAGGAACCTTGTCTCCAATCAGAAGGGGTAGAAACCTCACTAGGCCCCAATTCTCATGTGCATTCCCCCCGATCCTTTTCCTTGTTGAATATGCAAGAGGTACAGGATGGGGACGATTTTTTTTGTCACTCCACTTAAAAGGAAAAGTTTGGATTGCTTCATTCAAGTTGTTCAATGTAAAATATTTCTTACTTATAAAGACAGCCAAACACAATGCTATTTCAACAGGGATGATGCCTTCAAAGAGGTCATGTGCTATGTCAGGGGGGAAACCTGTAGTCACATTAAAGTATGATAGTCTCTTTGATAACAAACAAACCCCTTTCACACCAAAATGTGGCACTTCCTCTTCTCTGACAGCCTCAAGATGAGCAGCATGAATTCCCTGGGTTCTCAGACAAAATGCTCCTGAATTAACTTCTTTAGTCTGAAATTCTTCCCTCTCTGCTGTACAGAATCTACACACATATGTCCCAGAAAAATTCTCCACGAATCCTGCAATGCTATGTGCAGCGAGGTTATCAGCAACAATGAACTGAACAGTGCCCTTTATAGTCTTTCCCAGCTTAGAGATAAAAACTCCATGTTGCTCCAATGTGACAAGATCATCTACCAGAGGTTCAAGCACTTTTTCATACCCATACTGCGTAACGTCATTACCATTTATCAAAGCAGCTAAATTTATGGAAGACAAGGATGAGTGGGACCCTGGAGGTAAATTACCTAAAATCCAATAAACACCCAAGATCTTATGTATTTTCTTGGACATGCCCAGGGGGTTACAAATTTCAAATTCGTCCACATACAATGTCAATGAAATAGCAGTCTCATTAGAGAGCAATTCATTCTGCTGAAAGTTGAGTGAATCAAAGAAGCTGGTATATTTCAGTCCATCACCCCCTCTATGATGAGATTTTAAATTAATAGCTTTATCTAGTATTGACTGGCAACTAAGAATCTGCTGCAATGACTTGAGTATTGGAACATACTGGAATGACCTTCTATTCTTTTGGTCTAGCACATACTCCAAGGGTTCTACAACATTGAAATGATTTTTGTAATATGCCTTTCGTTTCCAAGATGTAGACAGAGGACCTTTATCTCCAACTGCAGTTTGAATGGGATTTGACTTACACAGCACAGAGGCCAACTCCTGTACCACTGCTACGTCAACTTGGCAGTTACGTTCCTGCAGTAGCTGGATTATGGTGTCATAGGTGACAGGGACTGAAACTACACTTATCAAATAGTGCAGCTCCTGCAAAAGGTCATCAATAGCCACATTAGGAACCAGGAAAACATGCTCTAGTTTCAATAACACTGAAGCAATTTTGCGCTCTATAGCATTGGACAAGTCTTCAGTACTGTGTGTGTCAAAGACAGAACTAGCTACTTCATCCTCTGAAACATCCTCGTGTAAATCATCAGCATTACTGTCTTCAGAGGAATGGTGGATTGGCTGTGCACTCACAGCAATTTCAGGTTTTAAATCGCTTACAGAGGATAACCTGTGATTTCTGTACCTATGAGTCCTGAATGAATCATAAACATTTGTTTTGTACGAGCAACCTCGAAAAATACAATTCACAGTCTCGTAATTTTTCAGATGCTGCCCTAAGTGCTGCAAATAGTCTTTAAGAGTTGAATGTTGCTTGTATTCACACAAAAGGCATCTCAAAGTTGTCTGCTGGTCTTTTTGTGGGTTCAGTCTAGGGTGGCTTCTTGACAAATGACTCTTAAGGGCATTCCAGGTAGTAAAGGAACAAGGACAGGTGGAATATGTGCAAGGGTATCCACGGCGGCGTCCAAAATGGTTATGCTGAAGTTTGTAATGCTTCAGAAGTTCTGATCGTTGTGATTTGGTGACACCACATTCTTTACATTTCCACATTCAGCAGATGACTGAAAAGGGGAGGATGGGGGTGGTTGGAGCATAAGAAAGACCCAAATTACATTGGCATTGTTGGTAAAAGTGATACTAAAAACTCAATTTATAAATATATATTATAAAATATATAAGAAATATATAAAATTCAAACATCTTTCTGTGAATCCTTCCGAGTCCTCATGATTATACAGTAATATAGGGATACACTTATGTCTTATATAGGGATGTCACGATTATCGTATTTCACAATTAATCGCAATTTTAAATCATCGTAAGGATTCCTCATCATCGTCACTATTAAGAGTTTTTCCCCCCGAAATTTTTCGCGTTTTTCTTTTCTGTCATTTTTTCCATCTTTTTAAAACTTTTTTCGACTTTGACTTTTTTCAACATTTATTTTGTATTTTTGTTATGCTGCATCAAAATACGGAAATAAGCGAATTTTAAAGATCTATAAAGGAGTGTTCATGTGATTTTTGTGTTGTAAAATTAACTAATGCATAATAATTGTGATAATCGTAAAATCGTTATTATTTCTCTGACAATAATCGTACCAGTAAAATCTATCATCGTGACATCCCTAGTCTTATATGGTAGGCAAATCCTCACGATTACCACTTGAACTGACAAAAACACATTATAAGGAATACTTGAAATGTTAATTTTTCTTTTACATCACACAGGATATTACCATGTGGTTTGATTTAACATGTGACATAATGCATATGTTGAACATATGGAATGATATACAAAAAAGTAATTTTGATTTTTTTTCTATTGCTTTTGACCATATCACCCTGCCCATTAATTCCACTACCACACAAATTTGTTTTGACAGTTTGAATTACACTTTGGATTCAGTCACAGAAAATAAACCTCTATCACAGGTGATGAATAAAAATAATACTTATAATAATCACGACCATAACCTTACACCTGATACTCAGCTGCATAACTCAAATGGCATTAAAGTATGACCACTTACCCATTAAACGTTGCTGCTTTCAACTACATGAGACCATTGCAGTCCTAGAAGAAAGGAGACATTTGTTAAAGGTGATGTAGGATTGTCTTAAAAATATCAGATGTATTATTTTTTCATTATTTAAAAAAATATATATATAATACATCCACAGTGCTTCTAGAGGGGTGCAGAATAAAAGCATAGCATTTGCCCGAAATGCTATATTTAGTCTGAATTCAACAATTTAACAAGTTTTGACAGGTTGGACAATGACTTGTTTGCATCCTACCGGCTGATAAGTAGGGGTTGATCCACGTGTGGATGCACTGCGGACGGTTGCGGTGCGTGTCGTGGGGCGAAGAGCAGCCCGACGGGAGGGAGAGAGGAGGAATTTCTCTGCCAGAAACAAATAAACACAATTCTACATATTACACATTTAATGAGAGCAAACAAGTGTTTTCCATTGGCACACACAAACACTGTCTTTCACCTTTTGTTTACACGAAAAATAAGCTTCAAGTCACTGAAAACTATCAATACTGACGTCAGCCAAAGTGTATTTTGAAAACCTGTGATCATGCCTAATTTGATTTACTAGTAAATTATCTGACTTTAAAAGCACGGAAAATGTCGGAAAGGTGGAAGTCTGACGGACCAGGGGCAAAAAGTAAGAAAATTAACGTTCTTAATGCGGATATCTTGTATTAAATATAAAGTGTTCTCTCCGCCCACCGGTGACCCGTTGGTTTTCACCCTGGTCACTTGTACTGACTCTAGTGTTGTATTGTGGGTTTTTGTCTTTTGTTTTTTCTTACTTGTTTTTGTACATGTTACCATCAACCTGCCAAGGGACTACAGATGAACATTAGCCTGAGTCTATAATCTGGCACTTACATGCAGATGTTCATCAATCTGCACTGTCCCATTTTAAATTAATAAATTCTGTTTTCACATTTGCATACCCCCCCCCCCTCTAGCGTTACATGTACCAACGTGAAAACACGTGACGTGAATACACAATTACCGTTAATTACTCCGTACTTCTGCTGTGGAAGTTGATATGAAGCAGGACATAAGTTAACCGAAGCACCGCGTGCACACAGGCATGCAGCCGAGTTCACAAAGCGGCGTCTGCTAAGCTAACGCTAATGCAAACCTGTATCGATATGCTATCTAACGTTAGCTATAAGTGTCGATGCCGTACCAAACAGTCACGGCTAATCATCGACGTCGTGTGATAAAAGACAGCGTAAAGTTACCTTTTGCAAGAGTGGCGTATAAATGTATACATATATTCAACTTTCATGCATATTTCTTACCGAGTTCTTTATCTTCTCATCCGTTGAGCGCGCCGTTGATTCTTCGCGGGGGAACAAGATGGCGGACAATTCAAAGTGAAATCTCTGGTGAAATCTTAATTGGTTGTGGCGTGACGTCAGTACGTACGCACGTCACGTGACATGCTACGTTTTCACCCGAATGGAGAATTGTGGTTTGACTAAAAGTCTGTCAACAACTTTGAACCAATGAGGCCTTGATTTACATTTAATGACAGTGATATAATACATTAAACCAAAGAAAAGACAGAAACATAGCGATACTGGGTCAGTTCAAATAGAAATCCCTCCTTACATCAATGGTTGCCCATGTTCACTTTTTTCAGTGCAAACATAAAAAAAGGTGAGAATTGTGTGGTCATTTGCCGCTTGGTCCTCAGTCCAAACATGACTGCGTCCAAATGCTGATCCCACTCATCTGGCCCTGTACCAATTTGGACAGTGCCCTAGGAAAAAGAACAAATGACAGAACAATTCTTAATACGTTTTGAATGTTTTTTGGCTAAATATATACTGTATTATTTAATATTTCAAAGTGATACCTCTGGATGGTCCCATTCATCCTTTCCACCAGTCCATTTATCTGAGGATGATAGGGTGAGCAGAGGCTTCTTTTTATACCAAGCATTTGGCATACCTTTTGATTGATCTGTATTGAAAAGAAATGAAGACGACAAATTAAAAATAGTCATAGATGGAATAAGACTGAGATAGCCTATGCGGTGTTAAAATGGTGATTACTAAAAATCAGTATATGATAAATGTGTATATATATATATATATATATATATATATATATATATGTAATTTGTGTGGTTACTCCTGGCCTTGATCTGTTAAAATCCTCTTTGGGGCTTCGAATTGGTAGAAGAACTTGAGGATGCACTGACTAACTTCCTCTGCAGTCTTAGATTTAATGGCATAAGCCTGGGGCCACTTAGTCAGGTAATCAATGAGGACACACATGTAGTTTCCTGATGGAGTGGTTTTTAATTGGCCAATCAAGTCCATCCCAACCAGTTCAAAGGGTGTGGTAACCTGTAACATAAAATATTACTGATTAAAGGTGTGTCAAATTTCATGTACAATTTTAATTTCTGTTAAGTTATTTCAGTCAGTGACTTAGACCAACACTATCTGATAGGAAAGCATATATTCATACTGACCCATTGATTAATGTCCTCTGACATGCCAGGCCAGTAAAACCTTTTTGATATTGCATCTCTGGTCTTTTTCTGGCCACAGTGTGCACCAGTGCTACTGGCATGGAAGTCCACAAAAACCGAATCAGCCTCCTCTTTTCCACGGACCACCTTTACTTTTAGGCAATGAGGCTGTCCTTTGTGCTTAATATAGTACAAGTGACCCTCTATAAAAAGAGGAAAAAAAAGTTAATGATGAATTATGAGCAATTACAAATAAGATATGTATGTGTATTTACTATGAAAGCTATTTAATATTTAAATAATTTCTCACATAAGTAATAGCCTATGTCAAGCTGACCATGTTTTGATTAAAAAAAAGAAGAGGACACTGAAAAAGTCTTAGGCCAACACGCCCAGTTGCGCTCATAGACGTGCAAGTTCATAGTGGCGCAGAGCGATAAAATGACAACTGCCTCGGTGTGTGGTATATTCTTCTCGGCTGCCAGAATGCTGGTCTGTGGATGATGAAATGATGGAGGTCCGCTCCCACAAGTGTCTGAGTAAATAACTTTTTATTTAACAGAGAACACAAGCGGGATGACATTCAATGCATCTGAATGGTGTCCGAATCCCCCAATGGGGTCCGAATCTGAATCCTCTCTAATGCACACACTTCTTATAGGCCTGAGCCAGACCATACGTGGCAGTCCGGCAAGCTGAAATAATGCGTCTGGAAGAAGGTATAGATTTACTACTCAAAAAGGGTACTACTCAAAACCTTCTGAGGTCATTAGGGCATCTTCTTGTTGTTTCAGCAGGCACTCAGGATTGTCCCTATTGTTTACAGAAAAACACAGGACTGTTTGCAGAAGCCTTTTACAGATTAAGAATGAGTGAAATACAAATAAAAGAAAGAAGGAGAACAACCTGTAAATGTATATAACGAAATTCACCTCAGGTGTCAAACTAGAAAATACACCTGCGTTAAAAATAGAGCCCAAAGAGCTGCAGCATCCAAAATGTTTTACCTTAAACTAAATAAATGAAATAAAGTAAATTAAATTGACAGCCTAATGAGATGGAATAGGCTAAGATAGGCTAATTATACTTAATTATGCTTAATTGTGTTAGTTTGCCATGTGAGTTAATGCCAGTGCCATGGTTAGTTTCAGTAATATTTATACATATATTTATTAGTATACTTACTTAATATCATTTACTTACTTATACTTACTATACTACTACTGGATAGAAAACTCAGTTATACAACAAAACAATCTATCTGTACAACCAAAGACACAAATTCAGGCTTTTCTTACAATAATACAATTAAAGATTAATATAATTTACTCACCTTGCACTTCAAAAGCCTTTGTCTTCTGGCGAAAATTACTTTGCTCGACTGTAGATAATCCATGGGGTAGGGTTCCATCAAACAAGAAACACTTTATCTCTTCATGTAGACAGGGATCCATGATGAATGATGAAATAAAGTGATCACTCAAGTTCATCTAGCAGCCACAAATCCACCACCACCACCACACGCACACACACACCTACATGCACACACACACACACACACACACCCACACCCACATGCACATGCACACACATACACACACACACACACACACATGCACACACATACACGCGCACGCACACACACACTCCACCCCACGTGAACCACACCTTCCAGACTAAACGTATAACACCTGTTCCACATTTCAAAGGTGTTTGTTATGGGAACCCGGCTCTTTCCCTCTGTTTTGTTTTTTCTGTCTTTTTTTTTACAATAAATGTTAATTTTGGAATACAACTTTCAATTTCTGTGTCTATTCACTGCAGTTATTCATGTAAACCAGTAGTCTGAGACATTGTTTACAGGTTAAAAGGAAGTTCAATACAATTTGGTGATGATCAATGGTTTTTGTGTTAATGTAAGGGCAGTTAAAACAGGCCGGTCAAATTTGACCGGGAGCACCAAAGTAAGGGGGGAGAAACGAACACGACACAGAGGTTAATTAACCAAGTGTGCATGGGCATGTAGTAGATGCATGCAGCCTGCATGCCTTAAAAGGGCCAATGCAATGCATAAATAGCATTTTTACACTTGCCAAATATTGTTTCCAGCTCCTGATGTTGGACTGAAAGGGGTGCTCTGCCTCAAAGTCACTTCATATCACTCATCAGTTATATTTTGAAGAATATATCTTAACCACTACTTTTCACTACTTGTAAACTGTGTAAAGGGCCAGTGTGAGCATGGCTGGATCGACCATAGGGGCAATCCCTCTATGAAAATACTTTTTTTTTGTTGGTCAGTCTTCACAGAAATAAGACACAAGGCTTGACCCATCCTTAGATAGTCACTGTTGGAAACCAGTAGTCCAACACAAAATATGGAGTTACAAGGTTTCCACCCAAACAGCAATGCAATTATCCAGTTGGATTAAGAAAAAAGTTATTGTCAAGAAGATTAAAAAAAGTCTCATGATTGACCATGTTATTTTTCAATTTGATGGCAGGACGGCACTGTGATTAGGTTGTATCAATGAGTGTGCAGGAAAAATAATGAACTAGTAGAAATTGAACAGTAAAAAGTTGAGAACGGCACATGAGCTTCAGTGCAGGGGCCCCTCAGGGTACTAATCCAGCCTTGTGAATGTGAGGTGTAATGTAAGGTAATCTGTCACATATGATTTTGAGGCAGAATACACCTTTAAGTTACAAGGAAGGAGCTGCAATCATTTTTTGTCAGGTGAAAATGCCTATTTTGTGTAATGGTCCTTTAAAATAATTCCAAGCTGTCCTGTGAGCTCAGATCTTACATTATGAAGCTCATGAATGAGATCAAGTCATATTTAGGCAGAAATCACCTCTCAGTAACTATACTATGCCTTCAATCAGTTTTTGAGAGGTGAAAACTGATTGAAAACTGCAAAACACATACAAACATGGGAAGCAAAAGCTATGTAGGGCCCAGATCAGATAAAAACAATGCAGAGTCACGATGATCATTGCAAAAGTTATCATATCTTTATTGAAAACCCACCAATAAATCATATTCATTATTGTCTAATTTCCAAAGACAGGGCTAAACAAAGTCATCAGACATACCAAGCACATAGACATGTCTATTACGTAATTGCCATATCTGATTTCGCTACAAACTACACTTTTTTTGGCCACAGTTGTAATAATTACATAACAACAAACGTTAAACTTTAAACTTTCACTTATAATTACATTATAATACAGTTGTGTGTATCTGCATATTATGGCCGTTTAATCCAGAGAAAAGCAGACGTTGTTGTGCTGCCGCTCAACGGGCTGCTGTGCGCGCTCCCGCGGCCAGAAATCAGATTCTGGCAGACAATCACTTTTTGGCACGACACCGGCACTTATTTTTTTCCACTTCGAGCGCTGGTCAAAAAGCGCTTATATATATATATATCAAAGCGCTTATATATATAAGCGCTTTGGGTGTCTTGAAAAGCGCTATATAAATGCAATTAATTATTATTATATAATTATTATTTACTGCGCAGAGAATTAAATATTCGTCGGGAGAGGGTTATCAGACCATAGATGTAGGCTAGCCTTTCCAGACAACTATCATTTCCAGACAATTATCTTTTTCAGCGGTACCGTTTCACGTCACAGTCCATCATTTACATACACAACCTAATCCGTCCTTACATGTGCAACATTACCAACCGTAGTCTCTCACATCCCAGCAGATATTGTGTGTTGCACTGCGTTTCTTTGCAAATGTTTTTTGTACAATGTCGGAGATGTAGAGGCAACTGTATACAGTCAAATAGCCACTTAATATTTACTTTACAGTGTAAAACATGATCAAAATGATCATGCCGAGGTCTTATCTGTTTGAATAATGTAATCTTAATCGTATCGTCAAGTGCGCTTCTCCCCCGCGGGATTGCACCTAAATGAAATAAATAAATAGTTACCATTCAAGCAGTTTTCCTCTGTAATATTATTGTGATCGCAAAGGACTCCATTTAAACTTACGCAGCAGTGTTGCACTTCTTTCTAAAAACGTGTTGAAACTCGCCATATGAGCGCATTAGTAGTAGGTATATTAAGTATTTCCAATCGAGGTTGGTGACTTCCCCGTTGCCATGGTGACTCGTCGAATCGGGGCTCCATTGATGCTGGCTTTTTATAGTTGTGGTGCACGCGCTCAACCCTAGGTGGAACTCCTCTGAGTTGATCAACTTAACTCAAAACCGGTGTTGTGGAACCGAAATCCCAGAGTTTTCTATCTCAGTGAAGATCAACTCAGCGTTTAGGATTAAACTCAGAGGTTGTTAAACCTGCTTTGTGAAACGGACCCCAGATGATGTGATCACACCGTAGAACTACAACACAGACGTGAAATTATATTAACACACAAACAATTACCCAAGAGCACATAAATCCTTCACGGCAAATAAAATGAGACAAAAACACAATACTAACCACTTTGCCTGCTTGTAGCCAATGGGGTTAACTTAAATCTTGCTTGCAAAATAAATAACAAATAAATAATAACAAAAATATAAACTAGTAAATAAACGTGGCCTGTATGCAGCTGTAATGCTAGCTTCTGGGAGCTTCCGGGTAAAACCAACGAATAAGACCAACAGGTACATAACAAGAATTGATACAAGAGTCCACCTTGAGGTCAAAGACTGAATTACATATTGGACCTTTACAGAGCAGGAAAACACTGCGTGCAGTTACACAAGATATGTGCACACCTGTTGAGGATTTGTAACGTCTGCTACTTATATCATTGGAGTCCTTGTGTTTATTGTGTGCATGTAAGGGACTATTGTTGTGTTGTATTTGTTCATAAAGCATAATGGTAATAAACAAGTCAGCGGGTCCAACTGGATGTTGTCGTGCAGATGTTTCTCCAGAGCTCAGCTCTCTGTTGGTTCTCCTAGCAGCACACCTGGATGCATAGGCGTAGATTACGGGGGGGACGGAGGGGACATGTCCCCACCACTATTTATAATTTGAATTTTGTCCCCACCACTTTTAAAAATACTCCAAACCGAACCAAAACCGTCAAGTCTAAATCATGCGATAGCCCCCCCCCCCCCCCCCCTCCGTTGGCAATCGCGCCCCCCCCAGTCCAGCCCTGTCCCCACCACTTCTAAAACCAAACTGATGCCCTTGCCTGGATATCCTTCCAGCCCCTTGGATCCCAGCAGGTCTCTATGGTGTCCTGCCCCCTGACGTCGGCCCCAGGACCGGAGTGGGACTCATTTTCAGCCCTGGAGTTTCATGCCTCAGACCAGCTCACTTTAGATCATGACCTATATTAAAATAATGCAAGTATATCTTTACATGCCTCCATCACCTGACGTTTCTTTTTCACTTGGTTGCCAGTCAACAGGCTTTTCACATCTGCCTTTTGTACATTCAGAAAGTAAGCATCTGCACTATCAGTCTCTTATTTTTTTCGTGTTCCACTTTGGTGAATGTGTTTCCAGTCATTCATGCCTCCCTTTATGAAAGGGCCTTCACTAACCAGAGGTGCAAATGCTAGACAAACAGTACAGAGACTATTTTTTTCACAGTAAGTTAGCCACTTGCGGTTGGTTCCATCTTTGCTGTTGAAAACTTTTGGTATAGCAAAAATGTATGTATATCCTGTGACTGAGGGCAAGCAAAGTAGTTAAATCTATCAATAGGCTCATCTTCATCTGTCTCATTCCTAACTTGTGGTATAGGGTCCTGCTGCTGAGCTGCTGCCTCTATCAGTCCCTGAGGAGACTCTGCTCTCCCTTTCACACTTCCTCCAGTTTCCATAGACTCACCTGCACCTGTATCACAATAAAACCAATAATCTGTAAGGCTTTAGCATATTTGACATGGAAAACACATTTTGACTGAACCAATGAAGATATTTTCAATGGCAAAATATGCAAGCTTATTCCACATTACTTTCATCCTATTCACTTTCAATTGTGTGCTTTGTTTACTATCTTACTTTTAATGACAAACAGTGTATCAGGCCACTACTATCATTTGGGCATAGAAAGTGGTTATAATATATTGGAACTGATGCTTGCTTGTTCACACACTAGCTCACCTGTTCCTCCCATGACAGCAGCCATCCCCTCCTCACCACTGGCTCCTGGCTCTGCCTCTGACACTAAATCACATTTTAAAAATGGTCAAACTCTCAACACATATCTTCCCTTTTTATACAAAGCCTTCTGCTCCATTCAAGTCTGTGTCATTATTGCAGTGCTGAATCCTCCTCCACCATCATCAATTAGATGACGTGACGTCAGGTGAGGCGGCTAATACGTCACCACGCCACGTGGTGCCCATATCCGCAGCAGGTCTCCCGGTAACCAGCCTCTGGCATGTTAGATGAAGGGAGGTGAGTCAGACCCCTCACTTCGGGACCAGGGTCAGCTCTCAGGGCTGGGTCTGGCCCTACGGAGGAACCGACGAGCGAACCGGTCCCGCCACCATTTTTGTTTTTCGTGACACTCGGCATGACTTTCAAACTCATGTGTTTTAATTGTTAGTTTCTTTCGTGCTGCACCACGTTTTTCTGTCTATCTGTCTGGACTTATAGTTTAAAACTAATGTTTTAAAGGGTTAGGGTTTAATACTAATGTTTTAAACTATAACCGCGACATGACTGAACATTTAATCACGAGATGTGATCCTTGTTGTTGTGGCTTTATTTTCTGTAGGCTTCTCACTTGTAAAGGAGGACTTTTCATCAGTGGTTTCCAGTCTAAATAAAGTCAATATTATATTCTCCCGTTTAATGAACGAGACTGCAGAGTTGTGTCTAAATGTTGCTGTAGCTGTCGCAGGAAAATGTGCTACTTTCCTCATATTTAAAATACCTTTCCAGAGAAAATGGCTCGTGTATTATCAGAGATGTTGTGCAATCACGTTGTAAATAATGTCATGAGTGGTTTTTCAATGTGTCGGGTAACAGCGCTGAATGACGTTGAACAGACAATATGCTGTGGTCACGTGATCCAGCGCACTCATTGGAGAGGAAATGCGGATATTGCCAGAACCTGCAGCGGCCAGAGACGGAGTGAAGGGTTTTGCCAACGAAGAGCTTCAGTGCAACATTAAAATATTGTAACGACTCCTAAATGTGTGGTGAGAAGGCGCACACGGTGTGTGTTTGTTCGTTATTCAGTCTGCCTTCTTCATGTATTGTGTCTCAAGTCAACGTCAGTACAAGTTTCAAGAGGGCATTGACGTTAGTTTAGTAGGTAGCCTATGAGCCCACAGAGACTCATGTGGCGCTGATATGCTGGTGGATAAATGTAGTGTTGGTTTTAGTCCAGTTTTTCACGGTGTTTGCCGGTTGGAAGAAGTCAGTGAGCACTTGTCAAACATCAGTCACAGTGTGGCATGTCTACCAGAAGAAAACCTTTGGGAGCAGCACACACACACACACACACACACACACAGGGTTTTATCTGCCTTTACCTGCCACATCATGCGTTACATTATCTGTAATATGAGTATCTCGCTTGGAAGCCGTTTGCTTTGGGAGGAGGGCCGAACGATGGAAATATTATCGTCATGGCGATATGGCCGAGTGCAACGTCTGTATTTGCAGGAGCTGTCATTTTCTGATCAGGGTAAAATGTGTAAATGTCAATGTTAAACCCCATTATAAATTCCTCAGCACTGCTGAGGAAGCCGGTCTGCGCGTTGTCCACTTCAGGCTGCCAGCAGAAGACACTTGATGAACCTGGACTTGAAACAATGGAGGAGATTTTATACTATTTTAAGATATTTAAGATGCAGTTATCATGACATTACAGTACATTTTACTAGTGATATTTAGCAGTAAGTCAGTATTAGTTTAAATGATTTAAACTGGCCGACCATGACAAGGAAGAGTACAAATACCAATTTAGAAAGTAGAGCCTTGACTACTACTACTACCACTACCACTACTACTACTACTACCACTACTACCTCCACTACTACCACCACTACTACTACTACCACTACTATTACCACTACTACTACTACTACCACTACCACTACCACTCCCACCACCACCACCACCACCACCACCACTACTACCAGTACCACTACTACTACTACTACCAGTACCACCACTATTACTACTACTACTACTACTACTACCAGTACCACTACTACTACTACCAGTACCACTACTACTACCACTACTTCCACTACTACTTCCACTACTACTACTGATGCTATTACCACTACTACTACCACCACTACTACTACTACCACCACTACTACTACTACTACCACTACTACTACTACCACTACCACTATTACTACCACTACTACTACTACCACTACCAAAACTACTACCGCTACTACTACTACCACCACCACTACTACTACTACTGCTACCTCCACTACCACTACTACTACTACTATTACTACCACTACTACTACTACTACTACTACTACTACTACCACTACTACTACCACTACTACTAATACTACCACTACTACTACTACTACCACTATTACTACTACTACTTGACTGTAACCTCGTATGAATCGCCGATAGAAGTTGGCGAACCCTAAAAACTGTTGCAGTCTCTTGCGGGTTGGGGGTGAGGGCCACTCGGCCACCGGAGAGACCTTGGAGGGATCCATCTCAATCTAGCCCTGGCTGATGATATAGCCCAGAAAAGAGATGGACGGGACGTGGAAGTCACATTTCTCCGCCTTAACATAAAGTCGGTTCTCCAACAAATGCTGCAGAACCTGTCGAACATGGATCCTGTGCTCCTCTACGGACTTGGAAAAGATCAGGATGTTGTCGAGGTACACAAAGACAGAACGGTTCAACATGTCCCGGAGCACGTCATTGACCAGGGACTGGAAAACCGCGGGGGCGTTGGTGAGCCCAAAGGGCATAACTAAATATTCGAAGTGGCACAATGGGGTGTTGAACGCGGTCTTCCACTCGTCACCCTCCCGGATGCGGACCAAATGGTATGCGTTGCGCAAGTCTAGTTTCGAGAAAACCACGGCTCCGTGGAGGGGAACGAAGGCAGAACTGATGAGGGGTAAAGGATATTTATTTTTTACAGTGATATTGTTCAGACCACGGTAGTCAATAAAGGGTCGTAGTGAGCGGTCCTTCTTGCTCACAAAGAAGAATCCCGCTCCTACTGTCGACGAAGACGGGTGGATGATTCCGGCGGCGAGGGACTCTCCGATATAGTCCTCCATGGACTCCCGTTCCGGACGGGAGAGATTGAACAGGCGGCTGCCAGGAAGAGGGGACCCGGGAAGAAGGTCAATTGCACAGTCATAAGGGCGATGAGGGGGCAAGGACAGGGCATGGGATTTACTAAAAACCACTCCGAGATCGTGATACTCCTCCAGGACGGAGGACAAGTCGAGAGGTGCAGTAGCGGAACCGAGTTCCGACGCCCGAGGAGACTGGGCGGAGTGCAAACAGTGGGAAAGACAGTGTCTGCTCCAAGAAATGACTCGTCCGGTTACCCAGTCAATTTGAGGATTGTGGGTCTTGAGCCAGGGGTAGCCTAGAACGACTGGTGAAAGAGGGGAAGAAATCACGAGAAGTGAGATGGACTCGTGGTGATTACCCAAAACGAGCAGGTTGACAGGCACGGTACGACGCTCCACCCGAGCGAGTGACCTCCCGTCTAGTGCCTGGGTCTCAATTGGGGAGTCCAGGGGAACGGTGTCGATCCCCAGTTGGTGAACCACCTCCTGGTCGATAAAGCTCTCGTCTGCACCGGAGTCAAGGAGTATGGTAAGCGGAGAAGTCTGATCCTGCCACAAGAGGGTGGCACACAGTAGGGGACGGGAAACCGAGGGGTCCAGAGCACGACTCGCCAGTATCCCCCGGGTTACTGGCGAGCCTGCCCTTTTCCCGGGCGAGAGGGACATCCAGACAGGAAGTGGCCTGTCTGACCACAGTAGAGGCAGGCTCGGGAGAGAATCCGGCGCTCCCTCTCCTCGGGGGAGAGGTGCGTGCGTCCGATCTGCATGGGCTCGGACTCAGAAAGAGGTCTCCGCTCGTGACGTGGAAAAGAAACCGAAAGAGGAGGGCGAGATGCTGCTTGAGAAGGCGTTGAAGAAGAGCGAAGAGCCCTCTCCCTGCGGCGTTCTCGCAAACGATTGTCCACCCAAATGGCGAGAGCGATCAGGTGCTCAAGATTCGAAGACTCCTCCCGGGAGGTTAACTCGTCCTTGACGTCACTACCCAGCGCGTTCAAGAAAACCCCCTGCAGAGCCTCCTCGTTCCAACTGCTCTCTACCGCAAGAGTCCGAAACTCGACTGCAAATGAAGCGATGCTGCAGGAACCCTGACAAAGAAGTAGAAGGCGTTGAGATGCCTCTCTGCCCCGGACCGGGTGATCGAAAACCCTCCGCATCTCCTCGGTGAAAACGGAATAATCAAAACAGGCCGCGGAACCGCGCTTCCAAACCGCCGTTGCCCAGGCGAGAGCCTCACCCCGCAACGCACCGACCAGGTAAGCTATCCGAGCCTTGTCGGTGGGGTAGGTCTGGGGCTGTAGCTCGAACACCAGGGAGCACTGGAGTAGGAACGATTGGCATAGTCCCAGGTCTCCTTCATAGCGTTCGGGGGCTGGAATAAACGGCTCCCGGGGAGAGGCCGAATGGCTAGGAACTGGGGCTGGTGGTACCGGGGTGACAGGTAGCCGGGAGGTGATAGTCAGGGATAACTCACGGAGGGAGGAAGTTATCTCCTGCAGAGCCTGGTCATGTTGACCCAGTTGAGCCTGTTGGTGGGAGATCGCCCGGCGGACAGCCTCTGTGTCAGCTGGGTCCATGCTGGCCAGTTCGTACTGTTATGGGACAGGACGAGTGGACCCAAACGCTGAACACAGGGAGGCGGAGACGGGATGAAAAGACAGTGGGATTTATTGGGACAAAGGGAATAACAACAAGCCAGGCTAGGCAAGCGGTATTCAGGCAGGCGAGGATCCGGTAACAGGCGGGTAGTCAGACAGGCGAGGGTTCGGCAACAGGCAAGTAGTCGGACAGGCGAGGGTTCGGCAACAGGCGGGTAGTCAGACAGGCGAGGGTTCGGCAACAGGCGGGTAGTCGGACAGGCGAGGGTTCGGCAACAGGCGGGTAGTCGGGCAGGCGAGGGTTCGGCAACAGGCAGGTAGTCGGACAGGCGAGGGGGTCAGCAACAGGCGGGCAGTCGGACAGGTGATGAGTCGGCAACAGGGTTCGGCAACAGGCGGGTAGTCAGACAGGCGAGGGTTCGGCAGCAGGGTTCAACAACAGGCGGATAGTCAGGCAGGCGGGGTTTGGCAACAGGGTTCGGCAACAGGCGGGTAGTCAGGCAGGCGGGGTTTGGCAACAGGGTTCGGCAACAGGCGGGTAGTCAGACAGGCGAGGGTTCGGCAGCAGGGTTCAACAACAGGCGGATAGTCAGGCAGGCGGGGTTTGGCAACAGGGTTCGGCAACAGGCGGGTAGTCAGGCAGGTGGGGTTCGGCAACAGGCGGGTAGTCAGACAGGCAAGGTTTCGGCAAGAGGTAGGCAGACTGAATCACTGAGAACTTGTAGGGTAGACTAGCGCACAAACTAGCGCCGGCTGACTGGAGATCCCCAGCTTAAGGAATGGAGATTGCAGATTGCCGACAGGTGTGTTGGGGGAATAATGACCAGTGGCGACAAGCGGCCACTAGATGGGGGTGTTGGACCGTGTAGCAGGACGTGGCGTAACAATTATGGCAAATGAGAGATTCTGTCAATGTGCCAAACGTCTGACCTTAAGGACCTTAAGACAGCTCTTCATATAGCCACACTGATCCATTTTAATTGACATAGACAAGGATGTGGTAGTAGGGGACGACTATTTTAGTAGACAGGGCTACTAGTGTAAATCAATTCAACCTCTAGCTTTCACCCACCCTAGCCCCTATGTGTTTGGTTTTCTCAATTTCTGCAAATTATCTTTTATGAAAAAGACTTATACAAACTTTTGTTGTTGTTGTTTTATTAACCCATTGGGATTACACACAAATACACTTTAGACAGGTTTGATAACAGACACACAAAGAAAGGTGTATCCAGAATTGTATTGATCACTTTGATTATTGGCAAGCAGTTGACCTTCTGTCATAGCATCGAGCGACTCCATTGGATGGTTCTTGTAGCTGCTGTGTAACAAGCTGCGATGTTTGCATGTGGACACTCTTGTGACAGGATGTTATCCAGACCTGTGGTTTATTTCTTCTCCTTTGTTTTCTCAGTTACAACCTCGTCCTTCTCTTCCTTCTGCTGAGGTCTTTCGCTCTTTTTCTCTGGCTCAGCAGCCTTTCCTCCCTCATTCTCTTCTTTCATATCGGGTTTCACTTCATCTTCTTGTTCTGTCTTCTGCTTCCCATCAGCCTTTTCTTGCTTCTTCTCCTCCGGTTTTACCGCTTCAATCTCACCTCTGTCATCCGATGCCTCTTTTGCTACGACCTCTGTCACTTCCTTGTCCTCTGGCTTCTCTTCCTCTTCTTTTTCCTTCCCTCCCTCCCCTCCTTCTTCTGTGTCTTTTTTCATTTCCTGCTTTTCCTCATCTTCATCACCACCTGTAACTTAAGTAGAAACAATGGAATGTTATTAGCTTAAAACACGACTCATATACAGTCAAACTTAAAAATAAAAACTTGCTAACCTTCTCCTCCCATTTCCTCTGACTCCTCTTTATCTCCCTCCTCCTTCTTTTCCTCCTCCTCTCCTTTCTCATCTCCTGCATCCTCCTCTCCTCCTTCCTCCTCTTTGACTTCCTCCTCCTCCTCCTCCTCCTCCTCCTCCTCACCACCTTCCACCTTCTCCTCTTCCTGCTCCTTCTCTTCCTCCTTCTCCTTCTCCTCCTCCAGCTCCTCCTCCTCCTCTGGTTGTGGGGTGGCCTCTGCCTTGTGAGACCGGCTGGCATAGACGACCTCTCGAGAGGTTGTCAAGGTGGAGCCCATGTGGACTCGTGAAGTTGTCAGGTAGGGGGCGCCAGAGCTGAGACCAGAGAACATGGGTCTGGAGAAGGAGGGCGGGGCTACTGACAGAGCGTGGCTGCTGTACATGCTGGAGGCTCCTCCCATACCCACGTTGAAACGAGACTCCTCCCCTTCCAGAAGCTTCCTGTAGAAGTGAGCAAAAAAAACAAGGCCTAAAACCAGTGAGACTAAACCCATCTTTATCCTGCCTAATCAAATGTTTTACAGGATTAAACAATACTGATATTAAAGTAGTGACATTTAAATGCATTGCGCAGTTCATTATCTAGAAGTGGTTATACTAGTGAAACCGTGTTACATATTCTTGTTGTTGTTGTGACCTGTAAGCAGCAATCTCAATGTCTAGCGCCATCTTCACATTGAGCAGGTCCTGGTACTCTTTTAGGTAGTGGGTCATCTCCTGCTTGGTGGCACTCAGTTCGCTCTCCTGCTCCTCGATCATATCCTAAAGAGACATGATCAGGTACAGTATTCATTTACAATGAGGCAGCTTTAGTCAGGACCGTCGGTAGACATACTTTTTTGGAGAAGGGAGAGAGGGTTACACAGTGGCTTAATGTTGTTAGGATATGATCATATTTTTGATGTGTGTTGCTTATGTGTATGTAGTTATAAGTATGGTATAGCTTGATAGGTGATGATAATGTAGAATGTAATATTTAAGATCAGGTTATTCCTCTACAAAAAACGTATAAAATGATGATAAATAAAACACAAGGCCTGCTATACCGCTCCTGACCTGCATGGCGGCGATCTCCGCAACCTGCTTATCCTCCGTTTCACGCAGCTGTTTCTCCAGGGAGTGGTTGACTCCTCTGCAGGCGTCTATCTCCAGCAGCCGGGCCTGGAGCTGGTTCCGGACCTCCCCGGCCTCGCCCTTGGAGCTCCGCACGGCGTGGCTGTGCTGGGCCACGCTCTCGCTCAGCGAACCCACCTTCCCCCGGAACCAGTCCTCGGCAGACTGCACGTTCTTGGCCGCCAGCCCCTCGTACTGCGCCCGGATCTCCCTCAGAGCTCCAGATAGGTCCAGGGCGGTGGTGGCCTCGCTCTCCACCACCATGCGAGCTCCCAGCTGGGCTTGGGCCTGCAGCTCGGCCACCTCCCCCTCGTGGATCTTCTTGAGGAAGGCCAGCTCGTCCAGAAGAGCCTCCACCCTCTTCTCCGCCTCGGCCCGGGCAAGAGCGGCCTGGTCGGCCCCCCCACGGAGCTCCTGCAGACGGGCCTCCATCTCCTCGCGGGCCAGCGTCTCCTCCTCGTGGCGGGCCTGCAGGGCGTCGAATGTCCGCTCCAGGTTCTCCCGTTGACCCAGTGCCTCCTGCCGCTCGGCCTGGGCCCGGTCTACGCCGGCCCTCAGGGTGCGGGCCTCCTGCTCGTAGAGCGCCCCGAGGCGGGGCGGCTGGGCGTGGCGCCGCCTCAGCAGGTCCAGGTCGGCTTCCAGTGCCCGGTTCCGCTGCTCCAGCTCATGCACACGCTCCACGAAGCCGGCGAAGCGGTCATTGAGGTCCTGCAGCTGGGCGCGCTCCCGCGTGCGCACCTCCCGAAACTCTGAGCTGATCTGGGCCGCCTGGCTCAGCTCTCGCTCCAGGGTGGAGGAGGTGGAGGAGTAGGAGGTGGAGGAAGGCTGGAAGACCCGGCCGCTGGGAGAGGAGGAGTACCGCAGACGGGTGGAAGAGGAGAGAGGGGAGGCGTGGGAGGAGTAGACAGAGTGGGGAGCGCGACCCCTCTTCGCCGCTGTCACCTGGGGGGTGGGAGTGGTGACCTCCGCATACCAGCGACGGTACGATGAGGAGGAGGAAGAGGAGGAGGAGGTGGGGTAGTAGGGCTCGTATCCCATCACGGTGCTCATGACTGCGAGGAGGTAAGAGGCGGCTCTCCTCTTCTTCTGCCTGAGTGTGTGTTTTTGAGTGTGTGTCTATGTGTGTGTGTGGATGAGAGAGTGGAAGGTGTGTGAGGCTCAGGTTGAAGCCAGGACTGGTGTTGCTGCAGCATCGCTTCTGGCTTTTATTGTAGCGGTGTGCCTCTGACGCAAGCACTTTACACCCCCCCCCCCCCCCCAAAAAAAAAAAACTCTGACAATGCAGGATCAATAGGTTTACACCACAAGAGCGAGAGAGAGAGAGAGAGAGAGAGAGAGAGAGAGAGAGAGAGAGAGGGCAGGGAGGGGTTAAGAATTAGGATGAAAGATGTGTGACATAATGAGGGCTACAGAGAGAGAGAGAGACAGAGAGATTTTTTTCAGAAAACTAGAAACTAGAAAATTAGAAATCGAACTGAACACATTACTAACTTATAAAATGTATATATATATACATATCACAAAACACAACTGAAGAGGAAGTGACAGTAAAGTAAAATAAATAAATGTAAATACGTGTAATTAAATATAAATAATTAATAAATAATAAAATGTAATGCACTAAAGTAATGACTAAACAAAGTATGCATTTGTTTAGTTCATTACATATTGCCATTGTGTCTTTAAACCAAACAATGACACAGCAGTCCCCCTGCTGGTGGTGGAGAGAACTACATACGACCTCAGAAACCATGCAATGATAAAGACAGATACAGACAGACAGATGATACAGACCGACAAACAGATAAGCAGACAGGCAGACCGCCAGGCAGACAGACATATAGACAGACGGAGAGACGGACAGACAGAGAGACAGACAGACACACAGGCAGATAGATAGACAGACAGACAGATGGATAGACAGGCAGACAGACATGTAGACAAACAGACAGGTAGACAGACAGATGGATAGATGATTGGGTTTAGCAAATCATTGTACTTTAGTAGGAGCAGTGCTATAGATCTTAATTGCATCGTCATGTCCTGTCGATTTCCTAACAGCAGACATCCTCTTCTCCTCTTTCCTCCGCAGCACAGACACCACGTCTATTAGTATCTACTGCTGAATCACACACACACACACACACACACACACACACACACACACACACACACACACACACACACACACACACACACACTTATACTTCCCTGATGAATGGTTGTTGTTTTTTTAAATATGCCTAACCGCTATAATAGTGGTTCTATTGTATGGTTCATCATGAAACTCAATGGAAATATTGAAGCTCTGCAAAATCTTGCAGCAATATTGTCATACACATGCACTTGCACAATGTGTGTGTGTGTGTGTGTGTGTATATGCGTGCGAGTGTGTGCGTTTGTGTGTGTGTGTGAGGAGGGTGTTTGTGTGTGTGTGTGTGTGTGTGTGTGTGTGTGTATGTGTGTATGGGGAGGGGGGGGAGATGTGTGTGTGTGGAGGGGGTAGGTATGTGTGCACGTGTGTGTGTGTGTGGGTGGTTGATGAAGTGTGTGCTGACGCAGGAGCAGCCCAGGGCGCGGTGGTTAGGGACCGTCCCGTATCATAACAGTCAGCCAGCAGCAGCGATCTTCAGTGGGAACAGGGGTTTTATGAAAAAGCTGAGTCATCCTGATGTTGTGCTTACACACACACACACACACACACCTTGTTCTGATTCTCACTACCGCAATAGTATTCTGGGTCGGCTTTCTGGGCCAAAAAAAGTTTTAAAATAATAATGTAAAGAGAGTTGAAGTGTTGCCTTCCCACTTCCAGAAGATGTTTATGGAGGGGTTGTTGTGATTCCAAGGACTGAATGAAATAAAGAGAAAGTGATGTAGGTCGCAGGCCCCTTTTTTTGAGGGGGATACATTATGGAGTGTGCAGAGGTAAAGCGTGTCCGGGCCAGGGATGATGTAAGTAGACTGAGCGATGTCATCATCGGCTGGTGCTGAGGTCACAAAGAAGCCTGTCTCCCAGCATGGGGCAATGAGACTGTGGCTGTGTTCTAATTGGTCCACTTGTGCCCCATATGGCGCACTATTTAGGGTGTCGCCATTTTGTAGTGTCCCTCCCTCCATTTTTGCACTCCCCTCCTTTGTTGTTACTGCCCACGATGTGAACGTTTACCTATAAGAATCATGTACACCCATTGTCTCCTTGAAGATGCTTGGTTACTGCTCCCATGTGCATTCTTCCTCACCCATGATGCATAGTGGTTTTCATTGTCATCGGATTCATCCAATAGAGATGGCCCAGCACATACAGATTCTTTATGCAAATGAGCTGTCACAGGATAACACGTGCTGGCTTGTTTATGCAACCAATACACGTCACACCAATGGATTTCCGGTAAATAATTAGTGTCCAAATTCCCCCTATACTAATTCCATACATCGTGTACTACATAGTGTTCTCTATAAAGGGAATAGGGAATGAGGGAACACATGAGCCAAATACGTGGACACTGTTCATGTATTCCTCCACCCGTAGTCCATCACCAGCTCCTTCCGTCTGCGACGCAACCAACGATGGTGGAGTCATCAGAGAACGTCCGGAGGTGGCGCAACTTGGAGCTGAAGCGGAGGTCGGAAGTGTAGAGAGGGAGGCGGTGACAGGAAGTGTGACCCAAGAGGGTCACCCAACAGCACCACATCAGAGGTAGTGAGGTAATCCACAATCCAGTCCACTAGGTCTTGATCCACCTGCATCACTAAATCCCCTTTCCCACTGAAAAAAACCCCAACACCCACTAACATCTGGCTTTTGTCTTCAGTGGGAAAGGTTACAATCAGCATTCATTCCTAGGACAAATGACTCAGTAGTCACAGGTATTTATCATCTCCAGCTCCGATCGGCAGTGATGGACACCTCGGTGGACACGCTTGTTTTCGCCCCTTTCTGGCACGATGCTATGACGTGCGTTGAAGTTCCAGACATTGGCGTGTAAATAGACAGGGACAACATGCAACCGCGGTTTTGGTCTTCGGCCCTATCCCAATGTCCACACTCCACACGTGAGTCCAGACTCACAGACTTTGAGGCGCATTCCCGCTAAGTCCAAGAGGGCCAAGGGCTGTCCCACTGTCAAATCGTCAAGTGCATGAGGGCTCTCTTGCAGACTTTTGGAGCCCTTTATGCACACTTTCCGAAAGTCCTAATTTCTGCAGACTTTACCTGAGGGAATAACCCACAGTTCATAGCGTTGTGGCGTTGAATACGGGGTACCAGGGGAAGCGTTAAACAAATGGAAGGACAAAAATAAGTTTATTCATCAAACATTTCTTTAGATTTTTGCTTAATGATGCTGTTAAGACAAAAACAAGGACTACAGGACTACAAGTATAATGTAAATGAGTTACTGGGTTGTGGATAACAGCTTGACTCAAGGTTATAATACACCATAGGTTGTGATTCCTCCCACCTAACCTTTAGCTACCCCCACACACACACACTCACACACCCCTTCTCTCTCCGACACGTACACATTCTCAAATCAGCCCCCAACAACACACATGCCCCCCCCCCCCCCCCCCCCCCCCTCCACACGTACATGTACACACACACACACACACACACACACACACAAACCTGCTAAATGGTTGATATTGGCATGTTTCACAGTATGATATGAACATACTTATATCACCATATTACAATGCAACAGCAGGTTCAGATCTCAACGCTCTCCATTTAAAAGTCATGTTGCTATTTTAGCTTCCATCTCTGACCTCTGGCCTTCGCAGCCTTGTTCCAGAAAGGACCCTGTTCTTATTGGCCCTGCCTGCATGTCAATCAGAGCGAGGGGAGGCCTGTGACAGGTGGAAGGCCACGGAAGGCCCCGGCTCACCACTCCATAGCCAAATTCCAGCCGGCTATAAAAAGAGACCGTGGCGTGTCGAAGTGTTGTTACTCTGCTGTCAGTCTGTGTGTGAGCACCGAGGGGCCTGTGCTTCAGTGAAAGGTTAAATCTTCATCATCTACCCAAAACACAACACCACACAACAACAATGGCCACCGTCCACCGTCTGGTGATCGTGCGTCACGGCGAGAGCTCGTGGAACCAGGAGAACCGCTTCTGCGGCTGGTTCGACGCTGACCTCAGCGAGAAGGGCGTGGAGGAGGCCCGGCGCGGCACGCTGGCCATCCGGGACGCGGGCATCAAGTTCGATGTGTGCTACACGTCGGTGCTGAAGCGCGCCGTCAAGACGCTGTGGACCATCCTGGAGGGTACGGACCAGATGTGGCTGCCCGTGGTGCGTACCTGGCGCCTGAACGAGCGCCACTACGGCGGGTTAACGGGCCTCAACAAGGCGGAGACGGCGGAGAAGCACGGCGAGGAGCAGGTGAAGGTGTGGCGGCGGTCCTTTGACACACCGCCGCCGCCCATGGACGCTGGGCACCCCTACCACAAGATCATCAGCGAGGTGAGGGAGCTAGCCGTAATGGTGATACATGGAGAATTTGTATATGTATATACTGTATAGTGTATATACAGTAGGCTGGCTGAAAACAAAATTAAGCTTGACCTCAATTGATGCACTGCAAAAGAAAGAACAATTCAATTAACCAATGAATAATAGCACATGTAATAAACAAAAGTAATATTATACATTTTCAAGTTCAAGTTTCAAGTGTAAGTTTCAAATGTCAAATACAAATTAAGCAGCAGAATGAGAGATAATAAGACATGAAATTCTGATGTATTTATTTTTCCGCTAATCGCTTTCCGCAACTTTATTGCAACTGTAGTGCAGTCAGCAGGTAACATAACCTCAGTGAAGAGTGCCACCATATGATGTGGTGGTGATATGTGTGTGCTCCATGCTAACACCAGTCGAGGCGCTACAAGGGGCTGAAGGCGGGCGAGCTCCCCACATGTGAGTCTCTGAAGGATACCATCGCCCGAGCCCTGCCCTTCTGGAATGATGTCATCGCTCCCGTGATCAAGGCCGGCAAGAACGTGATCATTGCTGCCCACGGCAACAGTCTCCGTGGCATCGTCAAGCACTTGGAGGGTGAGTAGACCGTTGAAAAAAAAAACATTCAGAAGTAACAGGGATGTTCTTGAATGTTTTTTGTGTCTGTGATGGTTTCTCTGTGTCATCGTCAAGTTGTGAAGCAGGTGAGTAGAAGGAAGAGCTGTTAAATACAGAAAATACAGGAACACATACTAAGGTAGCAGGACTATGCTTGAATTTGAGTTGTGTCTGTAATGGGGAAGGTTGTAGGGTTGAAGGTTGTGCGCGTGCGCGTGCAAATGGAAAGGTTCAGGTGTCACATTTAAACTGAACTCTGACTTTATGAAGTGACCTCTGACCTCTCCGGCACTCTAGCTCTAAATGAAACTGAGACATGTTTTGACGTTTTATTTATTCATGTGTATGTGGAGAAACATCATAGTATTTCAATGTTATCCTATACACAAAACACATGGACACACAGGCGCACAGTACACATTCCCAGATTACAGTGTCTAAAAATATCCTGGTCTTGCTCTCTCTCACCCTGTGCTCAGACAGTGGTAAAGGCCATCAGCGTGGTTTAGTGTTACGAGCACGACCTTTCTGTCGCAAAGGTTGGCCATTTTCTAGTGCCAGTGTTGCATGGATCAGGGAACAGATACCTCCAGTAATTCTTTTGATTGAAACTTAGATTTAGCAAGCAAAGCAATCTAGATATATATTTGCTTTGCTGACTATTCAACAGCACAGAGCGGAGAAGCAGAGAGAACAGTGTAAGCTGTTGTATTCTCAAAATCCCACATTAATAACAGGTTGCCAATCCACTCCAAACCACAATATTTCAAAAAAGGTTTTCTGAATGGTCCTGGGACACTTGTTATGAACATCTTCTTCGCTGCTACTTGAAAATGATTGTGTTTTGGGATATTTCCCTGTGTGACAGCAACATATTTCCCAGGAACTTTACACCTGCTTTTTCACTCCTGCCATTAGTTCTGTTAAACACATTTTCACAGAGCATTTCACTCACTAACAGCTGACAAATGGCCATGGCATTTATATGGCAACAGATTACACTCAAATGATATATCGCTTGAATCTTACCTACAGCATCTTTAAGTAACCAAGCGGTTCAAAGTGGTGATAGGGTCTAGTTCTTTTTATCATGCATAATCTCAAGTAATATTCAACAAAAGTGATGGCTGCAGTGAAACCCCAAAACACTTGAGCACTAAAGCGGGCAGCATACTTGTTGCGGAAAATAACATTCTTCTGCACTTTTTGCACCTCCAAGATTGTGTTACTTGCCGAAATCAGATGGTGCCAATGCAAAAATTGTGAATAGTCAGAAAATCAATTTGATTTCCGCAATCAGATTTCCCATTTCCATGGAGACCCCCCTGGTCTTAACAAATGGAACGTTCAGTGACCAAACCGAAACCGAGGGAACAAGAACTTCGGCCTTGGCCAAAAAAATCTCCTTTTTTTTAAGTATGCTGCCGGCTTAACTGAGCACTAACTCACTTTACTGACTAGTCGGGTCTTATTCCCTCTCTCCAGGGATGTCCGATGCCGCCATCATGGAGCTCAACCTGCCCACGGGTATCCCCATCGTGTACGAGCTGGATGCCAACCTGAAGCCCGTCAAGCCTATGGCCTTCCTGGGGGACGAGGAAACAGTGAAGAAAGCCATGGAGGCGGTTGCCGCCCAGGGCAAAGCTAAGAAGTAACGACAAAAAGGCCGGCCATTTGCCAGAAATGGAGAAACGACAAAGAAAAAGAGACTGTTTCCATTTTGTTTTTAATTCCAAAAGCACCTTCACTTCATCGTGTCCTTTTCAAACTCTTATCCATCTCCCTGTGTATCTCCTGTCGTCGATGCTGCTGTCCATTCCATCTGGAGACATGAACGCAGCTCCGCTGTGGTTGTGTTGAAGGTTATTTCAGGGCCTTTTTGTTTGACACGACAGTTAACTTGTCCTGAGCACAGGATTGGAACGGCTGACCTGTCCTTGATCCAGCTGTGTTTCATGCCAAAAACAAATCCACTCATCGATGTGGAATACAGCCCAGACACACACCAAAAATGGGCAAAAGCCTCATTTGTCAAATCTAATAAAGTGAACTTTTTACGGTATGTCGTTTATTTCCTGGCATTTCCTTCCATCAATATCTTTTTTCATTTCAGAATTATATATTCTCCTCTTCAGATTACATTGTCATTACTAGCAATTTCTCCCTATCCTCTCAGCCACATATTTGTAATTCAGGAGTTTCAGCACAGTGTAGAGTGCTGTGTAATGTTATCTTGAGGAGAGAGAGTGGTAGAGCGAGGGAGGGAGGTAGAGCAAGAGAGGGAGAAGTCAACAGGTTGTTCCTGGCTGGGGTCCAGTTGCATTAACTGGCTCACTTTCCTCCATTAAAGACAGGACCAAGACTACTGGGGTGGGGGGGGGGGGCAAATGCAATGTGTGTGGGCACCCACTTAGGTGTGCTAATGTACGTTGTGTGTGTGTGTATATGTACCCACTCATTTGTGCTAATGTGTGTGTGTGCGTGCGTGTGAGAGAGATGGGTAGAGAGCGAGAGACTATGATACCACACCTAACAATGGATGCTGATTCATGCAGCCGTGGCAGCAGATAAAATACCGGGTCTTTTTCATTTACCTCTTGTCCTTGGGACATATGTTGTAAACGTGACATAAAATGCCATGCAAAGCAGGCTCATCCATTAACATCAAACATAACAAGCTGCCTTCTGGGAAACACAGACACCTGGGATGAGAGGGAGGTCAGCACTAGCTCTTGATAACCTCTGCCCATGAGCACTTGGTCCTATTGCTCAGCGTATTGTTTTTTTTACTCCATAAAGGTTCTTTTTATTTCTGACAAAAAGTTCCACAGCTAATGATTTTTATAAAATAATATAATAATTTAAAAAAAGGCACAGGACAACAATGACAGTGCAAAAATTGTGGTTACAAAGTTCTCTACATTAAATACAGGTACAATTAAATAGTTAATCAGTGCATATATTAATGCATCCTATTGGTAACAAAAAAAAAAAAAAAACATTCATGTAAGACATTTTACATCGTCATCTTAAGTCCACTTTTTCAGAATGTCGCCAGAACTGCAGTGCCATCTTCTGGTGTGTAAAATTTAATGTACTCTCGGCCCTTCATTTGAGTGTCCATCTGCACAAATCAAATGAGGACATTTTGTGTTACATAAGGACTTAAAGCTACTGTCGGTAAGAGGAGCAGAAAACAGCAGGAGAGCAAGATTTCCAAACTAAACAACCCAAAAGAACGCCGGTCCCTCTCTGCTCCCTCCCTCTATGATGTTTCTCCACTATTGAGAAGTGTTGCACTTCACGCACAAGCGTTGCACTTCACCACCTTGCCTGGGATTGACAGGCAAACAAACAAACAAACCCTGATTCAGAAATTAACAATCTAAAATCGAAATTGCCTCATACAGAGGCAGGTACACAGTCAACCAGATCAGATATTCTCACAGAGCATTTCAGTCACAAGTAGCTGATGGATGGCTATGACATTTCACAAATTAAAGGGGGCTATATGCTATGAATTTACTGTACTAAATCATAAAATGACCATGAGATGTTATCAGAGATTAAGGAACAGCCAGTATGTTCTCCTTTGAAATTGTTCATTCAGTGTCCTCAACCTGGCAATCTGCATGACCTATCTTTCTCTGGGGAGGAAGCAGCGGGCGGAGACAACTCTCTCCAATATTGTGAATTTGGACTGCAGTACTAATTTTAAACACGGTGTTATTGTTACACTCAATTTATAGCTCTTAAATCTTACCGACAGTGTCTTTAAGGTTGAAATGTTGGTTTTTGGTTTAGTTCAAGGACAAATGAGTGACACAAACTTACCCATGTCGTGTTGGACGGTGGGAGATTAGGTCTTAGGAAGTCCCACGGCTAAGCCCACCACTAGCGCGATCAAAGCCAGCGCTGCTGCAATGGCTGCAGCAATAATGATGTACTTCTGCCAAAAGAAACAAACAATCAACCGTTAGGATTGGGATACATTGTCTTTAACTAAAGACATGTGTAGCTCAACTAGAAAATCAAAGCTCAAGGTTAGGAGTGAGTTTCTCACCTATGCTAATTGTGTGTTCACGGTGTTGTATGATGCTTTGGACAAAAGCCACCAGCATATAGTATGTATTTAAAGGAATGGACCAATCCAAATGGGAGTTTGTTATTTATAATGGCCTGGGAGGCCAAAAGATAGAAGAGTTTGTTCAAAACAGTTCAAATTTAAAATCCATATCCGATACAACGAAGTTGATATTTATTCATTTGGTCATTGGACCCTACACACCAGTTTTAAGTGTCGACTATGTTTTGACTGAATTTCACTTTGAAATGGATTCCTGTTCAACTTCATTGTATTAGAAATGGCTGAAAGGTTCATTGGGTAATGGATAAAATAGACACTTATAGCTCTACATTCGTGTATACATATCAAACGCCACAGAGTGGGTTAACCCATTGCTTACCTGATGTTAATCAGCTATTGTCTTAGATTGTGCGGTCAGTGACTTTAAAACTGGTGACCACTCATTGCTTTATACATTTAGCCATAACTCTTGCACTTCACACAATGGTGTATATTCTGCGATTTGTACCGCAAATATTTTTATGAATTGCATAATTTGCTTTAAAAAACATTAACAACATCATTGGGACATCCTTCAATTTACTCCACTCATTACCAATCAAATCTTCATCAGTCCTACTTTAACGTCACTTCATATTATAGGAGCAAGTATGATGTGTCTTCAACATACACACAACTGCTTTCCCTATCTATTCAACAGAAATTGAAATGTTAGTGATAGACTTAACTATTGTAATTCTATCAATGGACAGTAAACACAAATGCTGGATGTACAAGCAGGAAGCAAACTTCATTCTAATTCAATAGATAATGGTTTTATTTAACAAGTGTTTTCACATCAGTTAGAGCAACAACAAAAATGGCAGTAAAATGAAGCATCAGAGTCAAGCAAAGAAATTCCAGTGTTGTGATACATTTCTTTAACTTAAATGGTTTGACCAGGTGGGAGTCACATGGTTTTACTGATAGTAACCTCTCGTCATAAGGTCTCAGGCTATTACCCTGCATGACTTCTTTTTGTAGATCACAGCCTTCTTGGTCTCTCCTTTGGCAACAAAAACGTACTCCGCAGCGCTGCTCACATTCTTCTCTATGTTATTCGTCAGGTTACCCTAGAGAAGATGACGGGGTTCACAAGTATATACTTAAGTGAAATTCAATGTCAAAAATAGCGCTAAAACAATGCACATGGCTGAAATCCAATGTATTTGACAGCAAAGCCAAAACATTTACCAAATTAAACAACCGAGTGCCAAAAGTATCACTATTAATATTATAAAAGCAGCACTACCAAATATTCTCACTTGATTTTATTTTACCAGCTGTTAAGAGTTACACAAATGAATGTGCTCACTCATTAAGCTTAACTTATTTGATAGACAAGCCTCACATCAAATGAACATCAGTAGTGGGACTGCAGAAACTGGAAGCAAATTGCATCGTTCGTCATAAAGAGCTACACAGATCTGGAACTAGGATCAACATTGAATTAGGGCACTGTGGTGGTGAATACGGATTGGAACGATAAAAGATTGCATCGCAGATCCCGATAAAAAACACTCAAATTAAAGTTGGTTCATCATGGTGAATATCAATTATCGTCATTAACGTGAATCTGAATAATCATGACTAACCTCACGAGTGACTAGAAAAAGCCGTCTACTTCGCCAACGTAGTCCTATATCAATTTCCTGATTTAGATTATTAATACTGATTAATTATTAATAATGACTAATAACACTGGGGGCACATGCTCACACAGGCTTCACATAGCCAGTCGACAAATGACAAAACTCGGACATTAAAAGGTTTAGGTGTTTAATTATTCCAATAAATTTGCCACAAGGGGGAGCCCACATCTTTCCGGTCGTTCCAAAATACTATGCCTGCCTAACCATGGCTGAAGGCTCGGAGGCGGCTTGCCCGTTTGTTTTTCACTGAAAAAGATGTTCACTAAAAAAAAGATGTGTCCTATCTGTGCAGTAAACATTTGTTTCTTAACAAAATGTAAGAGTACCATGATTCGTGATTGTGCCATCTAGTGGTCATCACACATAATAAAAACTAGTCGTGTTGCACGCCTACATCATTTTTAAATGCCGTTATTTAGATATTATAACTTTACATCGTACCTGGGTGTCAACTAGCAGGGCGATGTCGGTAAACATCTCATTCAGCTCTTTGATACTGGACTCCAAATCCATGATGTCATGATGCCGGGACTCGATCTCGCTCAGGGCTTGGCGCGTCATTTTGGAGTCCGAGACCACCTGCATGGATGTGTAAAAATAAAAAGCATTTATGAAAGCATTTTGATCATTATCAGCTACCACCTAAAAGCCATCACACAAATCACTTTCACAACCATCTAATGAACATGTGTTCTAGGTTTTTCCATGTTAAAAACAAATATTGGCTACTTGAAATCTCTGTCCACACTGCCATTGTCTTTGATCAGTCAAATCTTTAAAAAATATATATATATTTTCACCCACATCAAATGTGAAGATGGAAGGGTTGTCTGACTGCAAGATGGTCTCCAACTCTTCATTTGAAGTCACCTTTCCAGCTGAACAGGAGACAGAGGTTTAGTCTCTCCACAGTCAAAGAGTGGTGAAGTAGAGGACATCAACCAGTTACAAGGCAGCACAGTGTTAGCCTGCAAAGTTTGAGCTGTGTATGTCGTCAACATTTTGGGTCATGAGTAACTCAGTGCAACCAATTCATCGCTAATATTACTTTCAATATCATGTGCAATATTACTTTCCTCTTCTACTTGTCAATTTAAGTTTACTTACTTTACCCTACTTTTATTGTTATTCTATTAGGCACTGGTGTTTACTCCTTATTGTTTACTCCATTTAGGGCTGGGTGATATGGAACAATGCATTATCACAATAGTCATGTGTAATTTTACACAATATCGATAAATATCACGATATGCTTATGAATTCAAAATGACAAAAAAAATCTAAGTGAGGGTCATGACATTGAAGTATATGGACATTTAAAGTATTGTTTCGGATTAAAACTAGTCTTCCTTTCATGTTTCAAATCTCATATTGGTTATTTTGAGGGCAGATCTTCTCAGTGTAATTCATTTATACTATAAAACTGGGTATCATGATCAGTCCAAAAACTTCATTTCATGACAATACCATTTAAAGACGATAAACAATAATATGGAATTATTGCCCAGCCCTAACTCTATTGCTTTTATGTTGTTGTAATTTCTGAGCAATGGCACGAATGTCCTTGTATATTTTCCATTAATAAAGTTCTAGCTTATTTGTTAGTTACTCTGAGCATTAGTCACTCGGACAACCGTTGAATGCTGGGGTAAGCTTTATCTGCTTTATCTCTACTACACAGCACTACTCACACCAAATCTCTACACCTCAATATTGTTTTAGTTTCCAGTATCATCCCTGTCTGTTAGTGGTTTTGCACTTGCCTTCAATAGCTTGCAGACACAGCAACAAACAAAAACCATGAATAAAAAGACAGAGCAGATGAATTGCTACAACTAAAACATGCACCCGCCAGAAAAAATGCTATTGAACAATTATTTTGAATATAAACTTCAACAGAGGTCAAATTGATAAAGATCATACCATGGTTATCATCATAGCATGCATCGGTTCCTTTAAAGTAAACTGTTCTTTCATACCATGAGTAAAGTGCATTTATTTGAACTAAACGATACATCTAGATGTGGCCTCCAACACAAATCTATGACACGGCCCCTTTAACAACACCACTCAGCAGTGCGGTGGCGGTTATTCCTCGTATATCTGAGTAACCGTTGCCATAGCAACACAGGTGTCTAGTTACAACGCTAGAGCTCATGTTACCATTCAGGTGAGGACCAGAGACACACCCCCCAGCCCTCAGTAAATACTACTACCGCCAGGGACATGCAAAGGATTCAGATGTGTCAACAAGCAGTAAACATGGGACGAGGCAGATGGTCATCACAGTGTGTGTGTGTGTGTGTGTGTGTGTGTGTGTGTGTGTGTGTGTGTGTGTGTGTGTGTGTGTGTGTGTGTGTGTGTGTGTGTGTGTGTGTGTGTGTGTGTGTGTGTGTCTAAAAACTCACTGATTTCCAGCTGTCTGAGGATGCGAGCTTTGGACTCTTCTCTGAAGGACACCTGTACCTTGCTGTAGGCCGTCATTGCCTCCACAAACTGGCGTGTCAGATCCGAGTGCTAAGGACAATATTAAGTAGTTTAAAATGTCTGAATTTGGTTGGAAGGCAGTTTAACAAAACAACTTGTCTGCAGAAAGCAGAATGGAGATTAAATAAACCTGTTATGCCACTATCAGTAGCAAATGATTGACAGATCTCAACTGTCATTTAGCAAGAGACAACAGGAAAAAGGCTAGCATGTTTAGTTACTTTAGCTTTATATTCTGTGCCAATATGCAGTTTGACTTACAATACTATGGAATTAAGATGAGCTCTGAATGCCACATTATGCTGTTCTCAAACCTTCACGCTGATATATATGATATATACTGATATGTATGTATGAATGTTTTTTTTTGTACCCAATAAAAATAATAACGCAATCAAATAAGAGACCTGGTTTTTCTGTATGCGTTGATCCACTGAGGCATTGTTTCCATTCTCATCAAGAGACAAGCTCCGTTTGATTGCTGTGGGCAAACACACACACACCATGTTCTGCCGGTTTTCCTGACAGTTTGTATTAATGCATTACATTTACTACTCATTTGAATGTCAAATACACACAGAAATTAAGGTTCAAACTGAAGCCATTCCATAAAGCAGTCACTATTAACCACTGCAGGTTCTATTTCAAAACAATGTGTACAATGTTCTTATATATTTTGTATTTCAGATAAACAATGCAGTTTAAATACATGAACAGTCCTGACCTTTGAGTTCTGCCTGCACCAAATCTGAGTTCCTTTTGACATCGTTGTTCAGTTCCTCCAGTTCATGCTTCTTCCCTGAGATTACGCAAATTATTAGAAATTATATTAAATTAAATAGGCCATCAGACTGTCTGTTTTGTTGAATTTAGACCACTTTGTATTTTGAGACGTAGGCCTAACTATTCTGCTACTCTGCAAGGTTGTTTTAGTTGGTGGAGCACTTTACTTTTTTTGTAGTTACTCCAATTTTGATTGCATGCATTGTTCCCAGTCTCTCTCATAAGTTGCTTTGGACAAAAGCATACATTAAATGACTAAATGTAATGTCAATATTTAGTGTTCATTAGTCATGTTTTGACAACCAATTCAGCTAAGAGGAAGCAAGTAGCACAGATACATCTACAGAGCCCATATATGCATCAACATCATCAACATGTATCAAACTCTTGGGTTTGAGGCTGGTTACTCCAAACCGGTAGATTTGAAATCTAATTACACTGGGGTTGGGATGAAATACAAACCATTATGGTATATTATAAAACTTATGTCACAACTTATTTTCTTCATCCTTACTTAGGGCTGGACGATACGGAAAAATGTATCATCACGATAATTATGGAGAATTCTACCCAATATTGATAAATATCGATATACTTATATATACTTACATATTCAAAATTCTAAACAGTCTAACTGAGGGTCATTACATTGAAGTATATGCAAGTTAAAAGTACGATTTCAGACTAAAACTAGTTTTCTTTTCACACCAATGTTTCAAACCTCATTTGATCATTTTAAGGGCATCTTTAAGGGCATTCTCATCGCAAACATTTAAACTATAAAACGGGGTATCACGATAAGGCGATATCTTTATTTCCTGACGATACAGTACCATTCAAAGACCATAAACAATAATATTGAATTATTGCCCACTGAACATCTTGTGTGCCATGTGGGTTTTACACACACAAATACCAATTGTACTGTAAAAATATATCCTGCTAGTATGTTGCCCCCCAAAAAAAGGTACATATTTTTCTTAGGTCGGTTAACAATAACATTCACTCTGTGTACATAATGAGACTAAAGGTTAGTAATTTATTAACATTACAGAGCCTATGTTATTCTACATGAAATGGCCCTTCCCCTCCCCAGCACACCCCCACTATAAGTAGGTCTACTACACTGTGTTTAATGCCCCCATGTCCATTAGCACCATGTTAGCAAGAAGGGAATTGAAGAAGTTGAATGAGGTTTCCCTTACAGGAGACACATGCATGGTTGTACAGTTACAGAAAGCAAGCTAAATGACTCTAGGTTGCTGGTTCATGATGCATCTAGAAGTCCTTGAGCAAGTCCTGTCTTGTAGACCTATAAGACACTACTCACTCTGCTCAGAGATGGGGGCGGACAGGATCTCACTATGTTTCCTCCTCACTTCCCCCACCTGAGAGGAGATCTTCAATATACGACACCGCACCTCTTTTACCTGCTCCGGGCGAGACACACACACACACACACACACACACACACACACACACACACACACACACACACACACACACACACACACACACACACACACACACACACACACACACACACACACACACACACACACACACTCATTTAGGCCTAGTCAAACGTTAAATGTCAGTTATTGTGTATACATGTGCAACACTTACCGTCTTGAAGAAATCGTCCATGTATGAACTATTCACTCTATTGATGGAGCCCTTGTCCACCTTTCGGCTGACCTGTATAAATAAACGAAAGTAAAATCCCAAGCATATGGCCAAGTCTAACGTTTTGGATAGCGATGAGAGCGAATGAGATCAGCAACATTAACAGACACTGGCTTTTCAAATGATACACGAGGAAACACGGCGCAGCGACAGGTAGACCATTACCTGCATTACAGGTGTTTCCCCCACACTCACCTGGGCCAGCTCCGCCAAACGATCTCTCATCGTCATGTATTTTCAACATGTAGGGGTTTTTTTTTGTTTTAAATGTATTGTTTAACGATATCGACAAACAAGAACCGTCATCCTTATCACAATGTGCACCCTCTCTCCTCTGCAGTAGCTGCCGTATAATCAAGAGCGCGTACACGTTGCGCGCCTCCGTGAAATAGGTAAAAAGGGACACGCCTCACGGTGGTTATGCTGAAGTAAACGTGCACAGATGCATAATATGTGCACGGATTGCTGGTGTAGGGCCTATAGCAAAGTCTAGATGTATTTATTTTCTCTGGGTGATTTCTTTATGATCTATACTTTTACTGGGGTAATTCAACAATTAGTCTAGCTAGCACCAACTAATTGGTCAGCTATAGCCTCTATTTCCAGTCTCTGTTGTGAGTCATCTCGTCACATTAGTCACAAATTCAGCCTTTATCTACTCCTAAATATTAACAAATATATAACTCAGCCTACTAATTGCACATTGACCAAATAAAGCAGAAAACCATCATATATTAATTAAATGTCAGATGTGTGAAGGCAACATCGTCACAGCGGCTGTTGTGTTGATTATTACCACTAGATGGCGACGTCGCTGCACAATGTGAAGGGTTCAGCGTTACTACCGCCATGCTGTGTGAACGCGTGGACGTGTAGTATGAACGAGCAACGTGTAAAATGTATGTATTACATTATGTGTTGAATTGCATATTAAATATATTGTTTTGTACACATGTAAAGTGATAGATAGTTGTCTTGCAATAGAGCATCCGGGCTTGTATTTGGGAGCTGAACCAAAACGTGTCAGACCTGTCCACCTCACCATCTGACAGGGAACAAAGAAACAATGGTTTGACTTTACACCTGGGTTTGGGCAAAGGCTTTACACGTGTACACAGGTAAAGCTTAACCTGACGGGCCAGACGCGTTGTTTACACAGCAAGGAGCAGATATCGCGAGGCTACAGGTAAAACGCTGCTACCGTGAATACACGGCGGAAAGTTTCGCCTGCCTGTTGTGGTTTTTTGTTTGCGCCAAACCACAGCCAGTGGGCAATGGCCGCCTTGGTCTAATTAGGCTTGGACTAATGAGCCTCAGCTCGTCCCACAGGCCTGTGTGTGTTGTGTCTTCATGCTGTAGTGTAGAGGCAGGACCACTCGGCCATAACCATAGACATCTTATACATAGACGGAGCATTGGCTGCTGTGGCGCGAGAAATTCGGCGGCCATCTTGGAGTGGTGATGGGGGAGGGGAGCAGCATAGATTGACAGTTGACACGTATGGCCAGGAGAAGAAAACAAGGATGCCGAGCTGCTGTTCAGCGTATTCCTGCTCAAATGAGCGGACGGTCGAAAATAGAAATCGCGGGATTACATTTCACAAGTAAGATTTAACATTATACCGTACTATTGGTTATATTTTGTGAAAATAATATTACACGCCAAAACATGTGTCCTTTATCATAGCTACACGTATGACAAAAAAACCGCGTGAAAATCAGTGGTATTCAGTGAGGTATGATTAATTATATGCGCTGACGAATGACACTGAGTGGAGCGGATCACCACTCCAAGATGGCGGCCCCGCGTCTCGTCAGCGCCAGTAGGCAGTAGCGCTCGATGCTCCGTCTATGTATAAGATGTCTATGGCCATAACGCTGCTTTCTCCAAAGTACGTCTCGCTGCGCCCCACATCACGGGCGAGTCCATTCTGGGATTCTGGGATTACTTGCGCCCGATCGTAAATATATTAACAGACAGACAGACATCCCAAGTCTCCCGGAAGTTCCGGGAGTCTCCCGCAAATTAATAGCGTCTCCCCCCCGTTGACAATCGCGAACACCCCCCCAATATATTTACCTGACTTAAAAATATTATATATATATATATATATATATATATATATATATATATATATATAATTTATTTTTTTAAGTCAGGGAAATATATTAATTCATATATTAATATGTTAATATATAATATATAGGGTTAGGGTTAGGTTAGGGTTATCGTATTTAGAACTCTCCGTTTTCGCTGTAGGCCTACACATAAGTAGCTGCTAGTTCAAGAGGACGTATTTAGTTCAAGTATTTTCGTGTTTTTCTTCTGTTGGTTTTATATGGGCTACGCAATCCCAGAATGGACTCGCCCGTGATGTGGGCAGGGCCAGAGCTATAGAGAAAACAGGGCGTGATGTCACGCCCCGCCTTCCCACAGGCCGCAGCGAGATGCTTCTCGCTTCCTGGGACGTGGTTGTGGTCGTGCTTTTAAAAGCCTACCCACTGTTGGTTGTTTTTTATTTTAGGTCGGGTAACGCAGTAGTCTGTATCACACAACAAATAAAACATCCTTCAGTATTTAAAATGTTATTGGTGTGTTGGGTCTCCGAAAAGTAGGTTTATTACAGAAAAGGAAATAACGTACCGTGGTAAAGTTGGTTTTATATTGGACGTTGGATATTCGACACATTCGAAAAATCTATTTAGCACTGGCTACGAGGGACGAATTTGTGTCAAAGCAACGTTGATATGTTCATACAAGGCCTGCCTACATGATACAAAGCTTTTGTCCATTTTTTTTTAAATGTTGATGAATGTTTTAAATCTATTATGCGGCTTCAGTTTTTGAATTACCCATGTAAAATCACATAGGGTGAACCAGGCTACCTGTCCCACACATGATACAAAGCTTCTTTTCTCAAAAAACCCACCCTTTGATTTTCTAAATATTTTTAATGTAAAAAGAATTGCTCGAAATGCTTTAAATCCATTATGCGGCTTGACCTTTTGACCTACCCATGTCAAAACACATCTGGTGAACCCAACTAACTGTCCTACACATGATACAAAGCTTATTTTCGCAAAAAACCCACCCTTTGATTTTATAAATATTTTTTACTCTAAAAAAAGGCTATAAATCTATTATGCGACTTGACCTTTTGACCTACCCATGTCAAAACTAGTGGTGGATTTCCTCGTTCGTTTGCGCGAATCAGTTCGCGTCGTTCAGTTCGCCATGAAGAGTCATTCGTTCGTTCGTTCGTTCAGTCGTGTTTCCGGTAGCGGTGAATCATTCAGTCGTTCAGTCGTTCAGACTCAGCTCCGCCCCTCGTTCTCAGCCGAGTCTGACCAACTCGGCGCCTCCCTCGTTCACAACATTCAAACGAATCACGAATGCAGTTAAGTTACCATTCAGAGATGAAGTTACAGTTCAACTCCGACAAACCAACTGGGGGAGGGGGGTTGATGGTGTTAATAAATGTGTGAATAATAGCAAATACAACATTGTGTCTGGTTGAATATGTTAACATATGTATTTAATTTGAGTTAAACAGATTTATTTAATCTATGCATAATGACATGTCAGGATCAAAATGCCCCATTCCCCCAATTCAAGGTAAAGTTAGACAAACCAAACGCAGCGGGATGCGGGGGGGGGGGGGGGGGGGTAGTAGATTATTGGATGTTTAATATATCAGCAAGATAATAGACTTGGTAAAGTTAGACAAACCAAACGCCGCGGGATGTGTGTGTGTGTGTGTGGGGGGGGCGTAGTAGATTATTGGATGTTTAATATATCAGCAAGATAATAGACTTGATTTAGCAATGATGAGTTTTAAAGTTAATGATGTACAGTTGTGTTTATTCTGGGCATATTTTATTTACTATTGTGAAGATGGCCATTGGCCACCCCCACTCAAGACCAAGATCCACCAAGGTGGCGGTCCCGGCCGGGTTGCGTGCGTGAGAAGGAAGCATGAAAGAACGAGACAGATTGACGAGACATTCAAATATATTATTAATCTGGCATGACACAGAAAATACAAAGACTGCATGCATTTACCATTTCACTGATATTTAAATACGATTGGCTGGCTCTCGTGAGTCGTGACGTCTCAGTCCTCGAGTCAATCACAGTCAGAACGACTCGCGAATCAGCGCCGCGAATCAGCAGCGCGTCAGAGACTCAGCGAACGAGACGAACGACGGCGAACGAGTCGAACGAGAGTGGCGAACGAGGTCACTTCGTTCACTTTAAAGAGTCGTTCGTTAGAAAATGCAAATACTCTGATTTTTAAAATGTTCCTCATCATCGGTAACCTACGGAAGTTCATTGCATTCACAATGAAAAAAAAATAAATCATGTTATCTCATAATTATGAGATAATTATCTCATAATTACTAATATGTCATAATTATGAGATACTATCTCGTAATTATGAGATAATTATCTCATAATTATGAGATACTTCTCATAGTTATAAGATACTATCTCGTAATTATGAGATAATTATCTCATAATTACGAGATAATTATCTCATAATTATGAGATATGTCATAATTATGAGATACTATCTCGTAATTATGAAATAGTATGTCATAATTATGAGATACTATCTCGTAATTATGAGATAATTATCTCATAATTATGAGATAACATGATTTATTTTTTTTTCATTGTGAATGCAATGACCTTCCGTATGTTACCGATGATGAGGAACATTTTAAAAATCAGAGTATTTGCATTTTCTCACGCAGAGAAGCTTTGTGTTACGTGTGCAACAGTTAGCTGAGTTCACCAGATGTGTTTTGACATGGGTAGGTCAAAAGGTCAAGCCGCATAATAGATTTAAATCATTTTGATCATTTCTTTTTACATTAAAAAAATACGTAAAATCGATCAGTGGGTTTTTTGAGAAAATAAGCTTTGTATCATGTGTAGGACAGTTAGCTGGGTTCACCAGATGTGTTTTGACATGGGTAGGTCAAAAGGTCAAGTCGCATAATAGATTCATAGCCTTTTTTTAGAGTAAAAAATATTTATAAAATCAAAGGGTGGGTTTTTTGAGAAAATAAGCTTTGTATCATGTGTAGGACAGTTAGCTGGGTTCACCAGATGTGTTTTGACATGGGTAGGTCAAAAGGTCAAGTCGCATAATAGATTCATAGCCTTTTTTTAGAGTAAAAAATATTTATAAAATCAAAGGGTGGGTTTTTTGAGAAAATAAGCTTTGTATCATGTGTAGGACAGTTAGCTGGGTTCACCAGATGTATTTTGACATGGGTAGGTCAAAAGGTCAAGTCGCATAATAGATTTATAGCCTTTTTTTAGAGTAAAAAATATTTATAAAATCAAAGGGTGGGTTTTTTGAGAAAAGAAGCTTTGTATCATGTGTAGGACAGTTAGCTGAGTTCAACACATGTGTTTTGACATGGGTAGGTCAAAAGGTCAGGCCGTATAATAGATTTATAGCATTTAACATTAAAAAAATGGTATAAAATCAAAGCGTGTTTTTTTGAGAAAAGAAGCTTTGTATCATGTGTGGGACAGGTAGCCTGGTTCACCCTATGTGATTTTACATGGGTAATTCAAAAACTGAAGCCGCATAATAGATTTAAAACATTCATCAACATTTAAAAAAAAATTGACAAAAGAAGCTTTGTATCATGTAGGCAGGCCTTGTATGAACATATCAACGTTGGTTTGACACAAATTCGTCCCTCGTAGCCAGTGCTAAATAGATTTTTCGAATGTGTCGAATATCCAACGTCCAATATAAAACCAACTTTACCACGGTAAATAACGTATGGATGATTTGGGCTTGATGAAACATATTAAAGTAAGTAAGTAAACATATTTTTGTGTTTTTTTCTATATCATGTAGGCCTTTTTGTTTTCACATATAGCTAATTCAGCCTATATGCAAGTATTATTTTTCTTTTCTTATTTTGTACTTCAGAGCCAAAAATAAACCGGCAACTATTGAACTATTGAAGTTTATTAACATGAATAATCAAAGATGCAAACACATTGTGAATGTCTACCGTTGAGTTGGTAAATTATTGATCTAATAAAAATAGTTAGAGGGAAGGAATGGCAATTAGAGAAATCATTTACCAAATCAATCATGGACATTCACCTGTGTTTGTATCTTCGCTTATTCATGTTAATACATTTGTATATATTGTTCAATAGTTTTATGTTGTGTTTTTTGCGATTTCATTGGCAGCGGGGTATGCAAACCCATAGGGAAACAGAATTAGACATCTGTTGTGGGGGACATTAAGGTAAGCTTTTGCTGAGGTATCACATTCAACTAAATCAGTGAAGTCATTTAAAGTTTTCAATGCTCTGTTTTTACCCATCTAGTCCTTCTCATATCAGACACATCCCACGTACAGACCCAGGGGAACTAAGTAAACAAACAATTTAAAAATACAATGTATATTTATATTGGACATTACCACGATTCATGCAAATGGACCCTTCATAACGTAATAAACCCTGAAATAAAAATAAATGCCTTATTTTTTATCTGCATTTTAAATTAAGCTTCAATTTCCCCAATGGGAAATCATCATGTAGCAACATCTTTCAAAAGGACTTCAGTACAGCGCAATAGGTGTCCCAGAATCACAAGGACACAGATGGTCTGCTGTGTGAAGAAATACAGATGAAGTGAAGCATAACTATTGATAATAAAAATGAATAATGCAATGATTCAATACTGTTAAGTGTTAAGATCGTTATTTGTCTATTGTGTTGGAAGATATGCATCTAGCGTCGTTTGATTATGAACAATTGGATTGTCCCTTCAAGGTTCTCGCTTGTTTTTGTAACTTTCATTTAATTTATTCTCACCTGCCCTCCTCTATAGTAAACTGAATATAATTAACTGTAAAGTAGATAGGAAGGCCAGATAAGTGCCATTACAAAGGCTTGGACACCATTAACCCTTCACTGTCTTCTCTCATTATATTGAGTTGTGCGATCCAACAAGGAGGAGGAAGAGAGGATGCCACTATGGAGACAGGCTGACAGTTGACAGAGGTAACAGAGAAACACAGAACCAAACATGAGAGCCAAAGATAGGGTTAAGCACAATACTACTCATTTACAAACACAACGCAGGGTTTAGGAAGGTGTGTCGTGTTTGTAGACAGGGTTGCAAAGAGAGCAGAAGAAATGTCTGTGAATCTAGATAATTTTAAAATTCACAAACGGTTGTAGAATCTAGATATTTCTAAACAAGGCCAGAGTGAGGCTGGATGTTGATTGGGATAACCGCTAGATCAGTGTTAGTGAGATGGGGAGATAGTGATAGTGAAATTGGGAGATATTGATGGTGTGATAGTGATTGGGATATTAATACAGTGAGATAAGGAGATATTGATGGTGTGATAGTGATTGGGATATGAGTACAGTGAGATAAGGAGATATTGATGGTGTGATAGTGATTGAGATTGAGATGCCGATTTAACTATTGATAGTGAGGGGGAGGTATTCATGGTGTGATAGTGAGGGGGAGGAGGAGATATTGATGGTGTAATAGTGATTGGGATAGTGATAGTGAGGGGGAGATATTGATGGTGTGATAGTGATTGGGATAGTCCAAGGTAGACTTCTATCACTGCTGCTACTACCACTTGCTCCTCTATTTTTGAGGCAAGAGGGAGATCAAAATATATAAAACAAGTAATTGGTTGAAATAAACCATAACCCAATCTCAGTATAATTTATAAAATCTTTTTTTCTCTTCTTTGGAAAAAATCCATTATTGAAATTCTGATAAATGCTTCAACAGCAACACCTACAGGGCAGGCAAGAGGGGGAAGATGCAGTTTATGTGAAGTTGTGGTGGGAGGCAGACGAGGACGAGCTCCTACTGCCCTCCTTAGGGCAAGATCTCTTATATCAATTTCAAGAATTTTCATGCTAATCGCCCAGCCCTACTCTGAACATAGCATTATTTTAGCATTCAAATATATGGATTTAAACCTGCACTATGTAAGTTGTCCTATTAGTAGTGGCTTAAGTTGTAGCTACAGTTATAGCTATATAGATTTTCCCATGGTGGATTATGATTCATTGCATGTATATTGAAGTAAACCAACAACATGATGATGGAACGTTCTACTCTTCACCACAACCAACGTTTATGATGGATGATTGCAATGCTTAAAAAGGTTTAGATAGCTCTTTGTTCTTCTCCTTCTTAGTTTTTCTTAGTTATCTGTATTTTTCTCAGGACTAGACACAGAATGACTGTACAGATCTATGCTATGGCCCCAGAGAAAGCTCTACCTATTTATACTTATGCTGTGTCCTGAATGTGTAATAGGATTGGCTGTGAAGCCTATCCAGTCTGGGCAATGATTGGCAGTTAATTAGCATTTAGCACAGCATCTAGCCTGGGTTGTAACATTGTTAAAACTGAAAAGCTTGTTACAGAATTTAAATTGGACCAATACACGATATGCCGATCAAGCTAATTAGAAAACCAGTTAGAAGGCTGGGAGATTGCGATCAGCCAGTAAGTAGTAGTATAGTGGAAAAATACATCCAAATGAAAACTATTCACTGCAAATTTTCCGATTTTGTTATATATATATATATATAAGTGGTGGGCATAGATTAATTTGTTTAATCTAGATTAATCTCAATGTAATCTTGGAATTAATCTAGATTAATCTAGATTAAAATGGCTCATTTGAATTATGTCGAAGGCATTCATAATATGTGTGTGCTACCTAAATAATGACTAAAAATAAGTCTGCGCGATTGTTGACGGGGGGGGGCGCCGGGCAGAGGACGCAGCCGTTCCGCAGCACAGCCGTTCCGCGGCGCTTACCTTCCTTGGTGGAAATCCGGTATAGACACAGCTCCCAACCCAACTTTGAGAATAGATTAACGGCGATATTTCTTTTATCGCGCGATAAGAGTCTCGCATTATCGCAGCACGTTAACGCCGATAACGGCCCACCACTAATATATATATATATATATATATATATATCAGGGCTTGAAAACGAAATTATTTTTCAATCGTTCCGCTCCAAACGGAACCGGTATATTTAACGTTTTCGTTCTTGCGTTCCGCCACCAACATATCGTTCCTGAACCGGTTCGGAACGTAAAATAACGTTCGTTCTTAACGTTCCGGCAGTGTTATTGGGCCGAGTCTATTTTTGTGGTCGATACCTTACAATAGACCTAGTTATTGGTATATAACCAGGGTGGTGGTGGGAATTTGTGACAGCTGAGCTTAGCGGGCGGCGAAGTGAACGCGGCAACCGGAAAAAAAATTTTTTTCATCAAATAGGCTATGCTTTTGTGAAATTTTATAGGCTATATAGAGAACGAAAAAAAAACGTTATTAACCGGTTTTGGGGATTTCAGAATAACGTTTCTGTTCCGGAACAGTTGAAGATCATTTGGTTTTCGTTTCCGTTTCCGTTCCTTGTAAAATTCCGTTCGTTTTCGGTTTTCGTTTTCATTCCTTGAACCGGTTCGGAGCCCTGATATATATATATATATATATAGTGAAATCTTGCTTATTAAAGGAGAACCAAACCAAACTGCCCTGTAAAGGTGTGTAGGATACATATGGGAAAACTGCATTGTCATCAGTGAACGAACAAGTCAAAATCATTGGTGATTAATTCTAATTGTTGTTTGCAAAATGGCCTGTTTAATTCTAGGCGGGGGATGAACTCTGGAAAAGGATTACCTAACATATTCCTGAGCAATCTCTCTGACAACTATCAAATTTGGGAAATTAGAAAAATATGCTTGGAACATTGATTTCCTTCAGTGCGCACGCTCGTGTCTGCGTGTCTATTCATAATGCATGATGTATATTATTGGCAGGCTCTGCACTGGAGCAGCAGACTGACAGAGCAGAGAGAGGGAGGGAGTCAGACATCTGCTGAGCAGTTGGACTACATCGCTGTTAATGAACACCTGGTAAAGCCCCAGTCACCTGGTTTCTGTAGTGTACACATGTCCAGCTATACCAGATACAGGATATACCACTAATTGACTCAAATACCCCCCCCCTTGCAATTCATGTAAAATATAACCTCTATGTCTTGGTATCAGTATTGACCTCAAGGTGAGCAGTAGTTGCATCCATAATACATGCATATTCAGTGTCCTTGACACCACTCTGAATGAATATTAAATAGCCTATAAATATGCAACACAGGTGATTTGCTGTATTATTTGAGTACTTGGACAGAACATAGCACATGGTCCAAAATAGGATGATGATGATTATGATGATGACGACTTCCAACCATAGTACCATAGCAGCAAGGGACTATGGTCCATGTTGGATGTCCAATATCTGAGAAGATAAGGACTTGAGGATGGAGCCAATGTCATTTCTGAAATTACATTGAAAGCAACCAAATTGAAATTATCTCTGGCAGAAAACCTTCCTCCATAAATACAAATAAACCTAACTAACAAACAGAATAATAATAATAATAATAATAATGATACCACTACTACTACTACTACTACTACTACTACTACTACTACTAATAATAATAATAATAATATATATTGCATCATAGCTAGCTCATCCACTACCAGTGGTTATTGACCAATAAGCATGTTACATTTCTCCAAGTATGCAGACCCATTGGATGTATAAAACAACACAGATGCTTATAGAGGCTGCACTCTGGACAGTTACTCTTTTGAATCTGTGTCACTCTTCTTACTAGATTGTATTGAGGGGAATTAAATGGTTTGCATTGTGAGAAGAAAAAGTCAATGAAAAGCAGTGTATGATGTATTCATAGAGTGCACATGTTTTAGTACACATGAACACATCCAAGGTCTCTCATTGTTCTGCTCAAGTAACTGGGGCAGCGTGTATATTTTATCCTCATGTTTTTAGAGTTGGGTTTTGTTCTATTACATTATTTTCTCTGCTATAAGTCTGCTGTATATTCTTTATATATTCTCAATATTTTCTTACATAAAGTCTTGTTTTTCTCCAAATCTCTATGTCTGTGAAAGACATGACAGTCTATCAGGTGGTATTATTCAACAGCCAGACTGTAACAAATGTGATGTGTAAATAAAGTTTAAAAAACACTATCAGTCAAATGTTATGTCGACCTGCAGCTCCCAGCAGCGCCAAGGCCAAATCAATAGTAGTTATTTTGCTGAAAGATGGCCTGCCTGGGATCTGCTTTCCATTTCTTTTCACACCTTCTAATTGGACTCACACTATTACCACAAATACGGCATGGCTTTTTTGCCAACTAAGTTGAATGAATGATGGTGAGAGCTATTATTATGTCCAGTCTTCAGAACCACTTTGTGTGACCTTTTAGCACGCCTTTCTTGTGCTTTAGATTCTTTCTTGTGCTTCTGGTCCTTTCAATGATCCTTCTTGAAATGTTAAAATGAAACTCCAAATTTCGGCAATACATCTCTTTTGCCACTTTTGTTGAACTGCACTCGTAAGTGCTTGTAGTTCTTCTTCTTTGTCATCATCTTCTTACTCCTCCTCCTCCTCCTCCTCCTCCTCCTCCTCCTCCTCCTCCTTTCCACCACCATCATGGTTGTCACTAAAGTAATAGTGGTGTCAGTGGCGGTTGTAGAGGTTCAGGGCCATTTAGGACACAACAGTAATTTCCTTAGAATATTGTGTCCCATGTCCTCAGTATGTCATGTCTCAGGACTTATTCCAGGGGGGTATTGCACAAAACTAGGATAAAGAAATCCAGGATAATTGAGCAAGCGCGGCTTGAACTAGTCTGCTCGGCGCATCCTGGCTTAATCGGTTGCACGTTTGCCAAGCCAGGATAAAAAGGCGCGGCTATGTCAAGCCAGGTTAAGATAGCTGGGATAAGTGCGCCTTCACGGCATACTTGAATAGACCTCGCGATCGCTCACAGAATCACCGATCGGAACATGGATAAAAGTCGCGTTTCATACGTCACGGCCGCTGAACAGCTCCTGATTGGATACCCGACGGGACCCGACGGGACCCGACGGGACCCGACGGGACCCGACGGTCCGGGTCGGGTTCGGATAGATATTTAGAAATTATGCTTGGGTTTGGGTCGGGCTCAGTCACGTCTGCGCGATTTGAAATGTGAAATTTAAAACAGCTTATTCTGCATGGTAGCCAATGGGCTGTTTCACATGTTGCAAAGGTTCGATTGTGTGATTAAAATACATTTTATAAATAGGACATAAATGTTGCGCTCATCTGTTTGTTGACATTTCCAAATGCGCTGCAGTTGCGTAATGAAGGCGGACTTTCATAAACACAAACGTAAATGTGTCATTAGTATGAAAAAATATAGACTTTAACTGTGTCGGGCTCGGACATAAAAAGCTTGATGCCTGCCAGGCTGAAACATATTTATGAAACCTCTGACAGCAATTTGACAAGCAGTCTTCATTAGCATAGCAATATAACACTTGGCCTGAGTAATAACACTTGAATCAATATAAAAAACAGCCAACAGATTTAAATGAAATGAGAAATGACTATATATGTAATATTTTAATTCAGGATAATTAAATTGATGCAACATACTTACATAGACCTTGGACATGCTGTAAAACACATTAATTCCTCACAGGATTGACGGTGTAAATACCGGTGAATCACTAGGATTAATCTTAGCCTGGCTGTTAGCCTGGTCTGGAGCAGGCTAGCTGCAGAGAATAAATCACCATGGTAACTTAGCCGGGTTAAGTTTGAGCTGCTTTCATGCAACCGACTTGAGGCTAAATTCAGCCAGGATAACCTAAAACCATAAACATATCCCGGCTTAATCCCTTATCTTGGTTTTGTGCATTTCTGAAAATGTAGCGCCAAGCAATACAATTACAGAGCAATTTGTCTTTCAATATATGTAGCATGTGATTTAATTTAGGAGAGAGAAAAAGGGGGAATCTAGAGGAGTCTTATCTAACAAAATTTAGAGAAGCAAAAGAGCACCTGATTCCCAACAAGGCTGTCCTTAGTAAAGAGAAATAACAAATACTGTCACAGTTTCAACTATTTGTTTTACATGTGTAGCTTTTAGTTTTCCCACCAGATGTCCCCAGTTGTTCTTTTCCTATTTGCTACTACCTGTATTAATTTCCAATTGTGTTGACCAATGTTTCGATTTGTTTAAGTCCTCAGTTTCATTGGCTCCTTGTCGGTCTGTGTTATCTGTTTCCTTGTCTGTAATGCCAGGATCAGACTATACAACATTTTATTCTAGTTTGCAGTTTTTAGTTTAGAGTTAGTTTGTGCATCCTACGTACTTTTATTTTTATTTAGACTTTCTTTTGTTCAAACTTAAACCTTAAGCTTCAAACTTTTAGCCTCCATAACATGATGAATCCCTTTTTGCTAGTCGGGGTCTCAGTGAGACTGCTGGTGGTCGAGCCTTCTGCTCATATTACTCTCCAGCTATGGAGAGGTGATGGATGGCCTGCAGCCTCCACAGGTTCCACTGGTATTCCACAGCAGTGCTTGGAGAGGTGACGACAGAGAGCTGTTAGGAGTACATGAACCTCCACGGCTCCAGGAAGGGTCAGCCCTCACAGCAGCAGCGGTAGAGGAACATAAAGGGAGGAACACTCAGGTGGATGGGTGTCATCCCCACTGGATGGAGAACATCCTGAATGTAAAATGCACCAGGGCTTTGTATTACTGGTGTATGTGCAATGCAAAGGATCAATGTGCACTGTACTAATTATGTTTATTGCCATGAGGGGTCTTAAGGGGGCTTAGCCCCCACAGTATTTTTTGCCCCCTCTGTTTAAGCTTCATGTATCTACCGGTATATTATCTTTTATTTTATTAAAACAATTTCCCCCTCAGTCACTTCATCCTGGCGCCAGGCCTGCTGAGACGGTAAAACATATGTAACCATATTGTCACAATTGAGGAAGGGAGACGTGTATTTGAAGATGTAAACACTAGATGGCAGTGTTGCTTGAAGAATTTAGGCTGTTTTGAGGTAGAATATTGTCCTGCAGAAGTACAGCCAACAGAAGTCAGATTAATTGCTGTTGTCTGTTTTTTTACTGGCCAGCTAATGCGGTAATATTGAGTCCCAAAGCGAATATCGCTGTCTTCACTCGATGGATGGATGAATACCATCTATCCATCCGTGTACCATCTATCTCTCTCACTCATTCTCTTTAATCTGAGATAATATACAAAAAATATTTTTGTATGTTTTGAATGTACTTGTCTATTTGGGCCCATAAGGCATGACATTCAACTTAAATAAGAATGTGTTGAATGTGTGTTGTGTGCACAAAAGAGCCACAGAGTGTACTTCATGATCCACTGTGGAGAATGGTGTGTGTGTGTGTGTGTGGGGGGGGGGGGGCTGCAAAGGAGCTTCTTCCTGAGAGCCTCGTGGCTAAAAATTAGTGACTCTTAACCTTTACATGAGTAAAATGTCAATTTTTAGAACCTTGTAAACCTTGTCCTTTCTGATTTTTAGATTTTTTCCCCCCCTTGTTTCTTCTTCTTCTTCTTCTTCTTCTTCTTCTTCTTCTTCTTCTTCTTCTTCTTCTGTATCCATCTATTTGTTGATAGACAAAAAACAATGTGATAACATGTTGTGGGAGTGCAATTCTTTCATTTGTCATACCTTATCTAAAAAAACAAGGACGGAAGGAAGAAAAATAATACTTGCTGCCCCTTTTTCTTGTGAATTATGGGCTGATCAATTCAATAGGACTCATGAGTCATTTGCATCCAAGGCCAGTTCAAATCTTCACCATAATAATATTAATAATAATAAGATCAATGTGCTGTTGCATCATCCATGTGTTCCAGATAAACACAATAAAGTGACACAAACAGCGTTGGCATCCAGTGTCCCGAAGGACAACCATTACGAACCCAAGAAAATGCACAAGACATTTGATAACACAAACCATAATAGTATCAGGACACCCGGGAGGGGCAGCCATCCCTAAAGAACAATCCAGGATATTTGCCTCTCCGTGTTTACTTGCATCCACTCAAGTGGATGCGTTTCATTACGAGGGAAATTGCTTACAACCTAAATAAATAAATAAATCCAATTAGTGATGGTGAGCTATGCCATTCAACGCGTGTGTCACAGTCAACACGTCTGAATGAGGGTTCCCACTTGGGCGTAATCTAGACTCCACACAAACCCAAATGAAAGGTGAAATGGCTTTGTGTGGGAGGAAGCCATGCTTGCATGTACTTATAATAGAAAATCGCTCCATGCAACAACAACAAAGCACAAACTCCTTAGAGTCAAATATCATCCGTAGGATCACATAAATGTTCCTCGTCTTGGTCCCATCTTTACTGCACGTATACACTGACTAGACGTACGTACATTACATGTACGACATGTGCAGCAAATGTCAATTGTACATTTTCCGTGAATATCAACAAGCTCTGTCTGTCTTGCAGCGCCATAACAGGTTGTTGTTCTTTCTTACAGTGCCTTTTATTCATTCTCAACCCTGACTGGTTTTAAGAGGTTCTTTCTCTCTCCTTATTGTTTGTGAATAACGTCATGTGTGTGGGAAAATTGTTGCATCGCTGCATGTCTTTATCTGATGCTCCGCTACTACGACTGTTCCACCAGTATAATTAGAGCCCATCGTCAGCACTGATTATAGGGCAGCATTTGTTGCCGTGTCTGAAGCATCCTGTTCTTTTTCCCAAAGTTTTTCTAGTCTAGGAAATACTTCTTGAAGCTCTCATCGTAGTCTCTCTAGAGTACATTAAAATGAATCGAGAGATGAAGCGTTAAAGGCCACCTATTTTACCACCAGGTGTGAGGTTGATTAGTCATTACAAGACAAAATGTATCCATTTGTGACATCACAAATGGGAGTGCCCACCCAGATGCACAACGGCTAGATCGAGGGCAATGGTTATGTTAATTCACCTCCCCGGTGGACTGTTAGACAACAGGTAGGCTGGAGTTCACCTATCCATCAAACATGTCTGCTGGACAGTCCCACTTGTGAATAACATTTGTACATGGATTATAATGACTAATTAATCAAAATAGGGGCCTTTTAACATTAGATCTCGTCATCTCCCTCCCGTTCTCTCGCTTGTTTTTACATTTTTCTCAACGGCCTACTCCCCATGGGTCACAGCCATCATTTTCAATCTCCCCCCATTTACCAGTCTTCCAATTGGCTGCCATCATCATCTCCATCTCAATTCATGTATGTACATGTTGGCCCTCTCCTGCAGCACAGTCTCCACCATGCATAATATATTTGGCCCTTAGTTAAATGACAAGAAGAAGAGGAGGAGGCGCAGGCAGAGCAAGGGCAGAGTCATAAAAAAAACCCAACGGGGATGATTAATGTCCGGGATGTTGAGGCTCAGAACTAGACAAGAGGGCTGAGGATCACACTGAGCACTTCAGAAGGTTCGTTAACCTCCTGCCCCCCACCATCACACACACACACACACACACTTGGAGGGCCATGGATGTTCATGTACCGGAGAAACGTTTGTCAGATCCCACCTGCTGGTTACAGTGTGCGTGTGCACTCCTCTCATCCCTAATCCCTAATCCGCCCGCTCCCGGTGGAGAGATGCGACCGGGGGCCCGCTTTGATCCTCGTCTAACACACTCACAGCTCTTTGAAGCGTGACGAGGGTCCCGGTGTTAGGCTCAGATGTGGCGTCTGGAGAAGCTGGAGGAGAAGGTGGCGGCGGTAGCCGCCATTGGTTTTCAGGAAACACTGGTTGTTCGGTTTTCGATTCTCATGACAAAGCTGGCAGTGACAAAGAAGATGGGACTTGGACTTAGATAGGACACGGACGCCAAATGCGATGAGTCTAAAGTGTGTATTTTGAGTGAGAAAGGCAGTGAAGTCTAGTCTAGAATTGTTTTTGTTTGTGTAAAAGAACTGGAGGAAAAGCAGTTGTAGACGTTCAGCAGTCGATTGCCCTATTTAAAAAAATATATATTAATGTGTTTTTTAATGGCCTCAAGCTTTTCCCCAGTAAGAGCAGAAAGGGAATTTATGATGCATCCTGAGTAAACTCTGTTTCTGAAACTGTAAACAGAATTTAAGTCCACACACAAATGCACAAGTGCATTCTCTCTTCCTCTCACTCACACGCAGAAGCGCGCACACACACACACACACACACACACACACACACACACACACACACACACACACACACATTTGTAAGAGAGGAATCTCATTCATGGGACACCACTGATGGAAAGAAGCAGTATGAATGGTGTGTTAAAGGGCCCCTATTTTTACCACCAGGTGTGAAGGTCAATTGGCCATTTCAAGATCTGTCTGGTTCACAGGTGGGAATGTTGATTTATCTCCATTCCGGGTGTTGTCTCTGCGTTCACATGGCGCGTTCCCAGGGGTGTTTTGGGGCATTAGCTTGGACTAGTTTCAATTTGGGCCGAATGGTTAATGGTGAGGGTATTTTTATTTTTTATTGTACTACCCTGTCATATAATTGACTATTATTTACTGAAGGTTTTCTTCAATAATGTGTCATGCTCTCTTTTCTATTTGACTTCATCATTGGTTATTAATCCAACATACAACTTAGATAATTAAAAACAAAAAAACCCAATTAGCTTTATTCAAAGCAGAGTAAATTATTTAAAGGCCATATCTTCCCCGAAAGACAAATCATAGCATACAGTTCCATACTCCAGAGGCTATTAAATAGTCCAGTGTGTGTTCAGAGTGGATGCTTTAATATTTCTGTATTTATCCTTGTGTACAGTAGTTAGTATAGAAGTCTCAACATTATTGAGAACACTGGAGACCGTGTGAAATGATTTTGTTCAGCCGGGTAAGAGAAAAGCATTCGTTTTCACTGCCCTGAGCTCACAACGAGCTATTTTATTATAATTCCATATGTCACATGCCTCATTGGTTAACACATTGATACGATCGATCGTTTGTCTCAAATTTCCTCTTCCCTTTTATGGAGGTTAAGGTCATGTTGGGACTGTATATATCATTTCTAAACACGTAGTTTAAGGTGCACGTTGGTGTTCATTTGCCCGTTGCCAGTAAAGATTTCCCATACTTTGTCATAGTTGAATGACTGTTATTGTGACAGATTGCAGAGAGTGTCTTGTTGTGTCACTCTGGCATTCTCGCTTGGCTAGCTGCTTGAAGCAGGCAACCCGTTGTCAATCGCACAGCAGGGGGCGGGGGGGCGGGCACATGCCTGCATGGATCCAGTATGGATCCAGTCCATTCTGTTGGAAGCCCAACAAAACAGTGAGAATCTCTTTCTCTCTCTGCCATCCCCAACTCTCGTACTTTACTCTTTTTGTGTACCTTTCCTCTTGCCTCTCTCATTGTTCATTCTGTCTGCCAGGGCTTCTGCAGGCTTCGTATTATGGGGTGGCTATGTCAGGTTTTATCCTTTCACATACAGGCCCTTCCAAACAATGGAGTGAAATCATTGGGGTGGAGAGAAGTGGTAAAAATGAAGAAATGTGGCTTTCCTTATATATCTGCTCATTGATTTCTTTGAAACACCATCTCCTTTGTGTAAAGTTGTTGGCTTGTTGGAAGCCGACATGAAAGCTGTTGCTGAATAACAGAAAAATGGACTTACTTTTTTAGGTAAGTTTAGGGTTCAGCAACAGTTGTATTGTTAGCATATATATATATATATATATATATATATATATATATATATATATATATATATATATATATATATATATATATTTAGTATTATTGTATTAACACATACATGTTCTCATCCTGAACAAATATAAATGATCTTTCGGGCAATGGTGAGAAACCCTCATCCGCTCCTGCTATTGCCACAAGTTGGCAACCTTTTAATTTCTGACAGGGTGGAGACAGACATTTTTAATGTGCGTTTCATTCTCCTTAAAGGAAGATGTTTTTACCAGTTCTTGTTTCTTGACACATTGTGCATCACTACAGATCAAACAAACCTCCTAACCATTACATATTGTGTTTAGGTAATCTCTCCTTTAATAATTTCCATGTATTATTTATAGTGTGCCTTATTTCTTTAAAACTAGCAGCATGAATAGTAGAAGCTGGAGGTCAGCAGAGCAGGTATCCACCTGAAAAGCCAATTTATAACACGCGCGCACACACACACACACACACATGCACGCACACACACACAGGTTGGTGAGGCTGCATCTGTCGGTAATCCAGCAGGAGCAGTGACTTGGTACTTTTTCTCTGACCGTTATAATGATAAACAGCATAGCATCTAGCATAGTAGCTAGCTGGCAGTTAGCAGAGCGGTTGGCAGAACAGCTAACAGAGCTGTTAGCAGAACGGCTAGCAGAGTGGCTAGTGAAACGACTAGCGTAACGGCTAGCAGAGCATTGGAGAACACTTGTGCACATATTTCACCACAGTGTCTGTCTTGTATTTTTTATTTGTCATCATTAGGCCAATGTACGAGGTCCGGCTGTCTGCCTGCTTTCCCTCCTAAAATGAACAGATTCTGCGAGGACTCCGGGGACGTATTTAGTTTATTTTTGTTGTTTTTGGTTTCTTCCTTAAGCCTTCCTCAGCTTATCGTTTGGTGTCACTGTGATTTATGGGGCCTGCGCACAGACATGCCCGCCAGAGTCCCACGCCGTCACGCACACTCCACACTGTGTTAGTCATTCGGTGTTAATAAATTCACTAAAAAGAAAAGCCAAAACAAGGGTTGTTTTCCCCCCATCTTTTCTCATCTCAATTCATGCACAGTACCGGAGATACTCTCCACACCACATGTGCTAAATGGAAAAAGTGATCAGAGAAGATGGATGCCGGGGCATAAAATTATCCAAATGTGGAATAATGCGATTGTTTTTATCAAGTTAATATGCAAGTAGTTGTGATGGATGGCGTTATGTACAGTGCAGTTACTTTAATATAGGAACTGCTGGCTCCTGATATGAGTGTACAGTTAAAAATGGACCCCGAAAAAATCTCTATTGGATTAATCTCCGATGGGAAGGTAGTGGAAATGTAAACCCCACACACACGTACATACACACACACACACACACACACACACAGACGATACCATACGTCTTCATATCATATGATGGTCCCAGAAACAAAATGTGTTTCTGGGACATTGTTAACCACCATTGCCGTTGTTAGCCACCATTGCCCCCCCCCCCCCCCACACTCAGTGCTTGGGGCAACAGGAAATTTAAAAGCTTTTCCCTGAGAGACAGTGGAAGGAAGAATCAAGTAGAGAGTGTGGGATTGCGATATCAGGTCGTAGTGGTGTAACGACAGAATGCATATGTCCCTGATCTGATAGAAAATAATCACATTGACCTCTCTGACATGATTCACAGTGTGGTAGACACAGTGTGGCAGCTGACAATCAGTCAACAGCTCACTCTCTAGTTATACGCCTACTAGCTTGTTTCCTCTGGTTGACAATAACCACTGTTGCGATTTTGCACTTAATATTAATGGTATCTACCAAAAGGGAGTTGTCAGCCAAAATATATCATTATGGATTGAAAAACACATACGGCTCATAACCCCACTGTTTGCTCAGTGAGGTGAAAAATAGAAACCTGGTTTGGAGACGACACAGGGATTGAATTAAGATAAAAAAGAATGTCTAAGAAGCTACAGTACATATCTCCTACATTTTTGTGATTCCATCTTGGAGCAGACGATGGGCAACTATGCTTTGCTCCTTACTGCACCTGTCGAAAAGATGGAAAAAGAGTTTCTACACACACACACACACATATATATATATATATATATATATATATATATATATATATATATATATATATATATATATATGTGTGTGTGTGTGTATATACTCCCCAAAGAATGAAATAGTGACGCTGCACCACCATACATTCCAGCGTCACCATGTAACATTTCAAAATATGGCTGTTGCGACACAGACATTTTTAGTTTTTTCCCATTTCATTTGTGAAACGTTTTAATTGGTTGAAACACATGTTTTATTTGAATATCACTTCAAAAAGCAAAACCACAATACCACGAGTAAATGCTGTGTGGAGGAAGCTTTTGGATGATCCAGTCTTGGTCCAAGTCTGACTCGGTTAGGGCAGAGCACCCAGAGCATAGCACGGCAATGCACAGCTGAGACCCACTAGCTTCAACAGAGACCACTTGAAAAACATGGGTGACATCCTGAGTAATGCTTGTTCATGTTCAGCATAGCAATGTAGAAACAGAAACTGCCCCCCTGGTTTATCCTCTAAACATGAGGCAGCAGTGCTAGGAAGCTGCAGGGGTTGTTCCTGCCAAAGTCTTGAAAGTCTTGGCTGGATTTTGACCAGAGGGATTATACTGTATTTCCCCCAGCTAGCCTGGGACACATTAGGGATCTCCTTAGGAGAAGCGAGAGGACAGGTCAGCTTACTCTGTTGCCACCACAACTCTTTACATGGAGAAGTGGAAAAAGAAGATGGATAGTGGGTGAGTGGATGGATGGATAATGGCTCCGTGGCTGGAAAGTAAAGACCTTGCTGGTGTTGTTGATACCAGAAGGAAACCACAATATTGGAGCAAAGATCACAAGGATCTTTGCCCAGTAACAAGCTAATGAGGCCTGGGAATTTGTCGAGGGTTGGCAATGGCCTTAGAGCGACAATGCTTACACCAAAAGAGAAAAAATCCCAAGACAACAACACAGCAACATTGTCAGTTGCAAGTTGTGTGATTTTTGTACTAACAAGGTTGTAGGAACGGTTCAGTTATAAGAACTCCTACTGGCAACAGAAAGTAAAACATTGAATTACATGTAAACCCACTCATTGCATTTAATTTATTTAGGAGTCTGATTGGACAAACCGTGGGTCAAAGTTGAAACTGTTTTAATTTTGAACACAGCGTCAAAGTGGATAAACCGAGACGTATACTACTCCCAGGGTAGCATCAATGCTAAGTTGGGCTTCAACGCTCAACTCTTCAGAAAAAAGATATGAGGGAGCATTGCCGTGGGAAGTAGGGGTGATGATTTTTATTTATTATTAAAACATTTAGCGTAATCTTCCTGTTTGGGGAGGTTTCGGAAAATGATTGCAATACTGATATAATTAAAATGTATTTTAATTTCAATTTAATTTTCATTATACAACGGTAGATCCAACCAAGCAATTTGATTGGTCAACTAGACATTCTCAAATCAGCATGACAGCACACCCAGCCTTGCTGCCTCATCACTATGAATATGCCATTGATTAAAACTATACATATTTCCATGGCAACATTGTAACTGCCACTATAGGAGTAGAGCGAGAGCAAAACAGCCTACAATATACAAAACAGATCATTTTGTTGTTAATTTTGATACATGGCAGACTTAGTTCTGCTTGCACCAAGTTACGTAAGCATCAATGAGTTGCCAATATTGACGGTAAAGCACACCCTCGAGTGTAATATTGCGATTATACAATGGTTACCAACAAAATAAAAGTTAGTCAACACTATCAAATCAACTCAACAGGGACGAGAAAGCTTCTCTATTGCTAGGTCGTTACTAAGGGTCGGCCTACGTGCTGGAGTAGTAAACTAGGTTTCAGTCTACGGGTGTGTCTGATTGTTTTCCAGGTATTAGTCAGCCCATGTATTTTTCAGGGAAACAGAGAACAGGGAAACAGATAACACTAGCAAAACATTTTTTTTATTTTAAGAGCGAATTGCCCCACAATATGAATACATTTTGATTATATCTTATATTTCGTTCATAACCATTGTATGATCGCTAGTGTTAATTTTATCAGCCATTTTTAAATTTAGTCTCAGTTTTAGTCCAGTATCAATCGCCCTTGTTAGTTTTTATCACATTTAGTCAACCTCATCCTGTTTTTATTTACCGGTATTCAAGTTTTAGTCGACTATAAGTCGAGCATTTTAGTCTTTATCTTAGTCCAAGAAAACATAATTTTATTTGTCTAGTTTTAGTCAACAAAAAGTGTCAACATTTTAGTCTAGTTTTAGTCAGGACAATTATTTTACCATTTTACTTTTTTTGTCAGCAGATAATATATTTCCATCTAATCAAAAATTATTTACTAAAAGTAAGTCTTTAAGACGGGTTTCTCAAGCCAGGTGGCGCATTAGACCAGGGGCTCATCTCCTGTTTCCAAAATGCATCATAAACTGCTTGAGAAAGCGCTATCATTTTGTGACGCGAGCTGTTGCTGAACCGCGTCAATTTCAACAGAGCAGATCGACCAGGCAGGAAGTGAAATAGTAAAAGCCATAGAGCATCCGGTCAATTTTCAAAATAAAAACACCCTCCCGATCGAACACGGCCACAAATCGTTGTCGTTTATAACTGACTTTGTCTATAGGCTACAGCACAACACATTATGACATAACAACAATAAACAACACTAAACACATAGACGCAATACGACGCGCGGTCTTGTAGTTCTCGCGTGATCCCGCGAATCCAGCCACCTCGCAGCGCGTAACCGGGCAGAGGATGCAGCCGTTCCGTGGCGCTTACCTTCCTTGGTGGAAATCCGGTATAGACCCAGCTCCCAACCCAACTTTGAGAATAGATTAACGGCGATATTTTTTTATCGCCCGATAAGAGTCTCGCGTTATCGCAGCACGTTAACGCCGATAACGGCCCACCACTAATAATAACATAATATAATTTTCGTCTCGTCTTTGTTCGTGAACTAAAATGTCCATAGATTTTAGCCCAGTCTTTATTTAGTGAACTACATTTTCGTCTCGTCTTTATTAGTCCACGAAAATGCATACTGATTTAGTCCCAGTTATTGTTTATTAATGGGGGTTTCAGTCTCGTCTAGTCTAGTTTTCGTCCGGTGAAAAATGTGCGTTGACGAACATATTTTCGTTTTTTTATCGTTAACGAAATTAACACTAATAATCACAATATTACACTTGAGGGTGTGCTTTTCGTATACATTTGATGGTGCAGTGGTTTATTATAAGCTGCCACTGAGCAGTTTAATATTCCGTTGTCAATACCTTTTTCACATCACACTGATATACCTCCTCTAGTGGAAAGAGAGAGCGGATGACCGTTTGTTTGAGTTCAGTGGACTAATGTAAGTGCCAGGACATACGAACATACAAGAAGTGCTTAAGGGTTTTTTGTTTTTTCTAGCACGTTAGCACAATAAGGTAGTTTTGTGTGAACTTCTTTCTAATGATTTAAATTTTTCTCCAAGTTCATGTTTTGTTTTTGGAGGTGAATGACAGTGACAGTTCATTTTTTTCATGATGCGTTGCGATGTATTCGGGACATTCATTCATTCAGATGGGTAAAAACAGCATGGGTTTGGAGAGGCTTGATGACTACAAGGATCTTCCTGTCTTGTAATTGGCCTGCAATTTGAACATGCAGGGACCAGACATTGTGTAAATGTATTGGAGGAACTCTACATATGTTTGTGTTCCTTACTAAATGGCTATGAAAATAGACAAAGATCAATCCAAGGGACTTGTAGGCCTGTACCAAAGTCATTTGTGCCTCACACTATTAGAACTGGCCACCCAGGTCTCCTTTGGTTGATCACATCAGCAAGTTGCTCACTGTGTGTTCCTTGGGATGAGTTGGCAAAGAATTGTAAGATGCTTGCGAATCAGCGGGACATTTTACAGACATAGAGAGCGTCTTGAAATGCACCCCCTTACGGATGCAACACTATCCAATAATGCATTGAATGTAGTTGTTGGTGAGACCCTACAAAACACCCCGAATGCTGGCAAAAGATATGTTCTAGGAAGCCTTTGATCACATGACATTGTGATACGTTGGTGTGGTGAGTCTTCAAATGCTCGACCCAATAGTACGATCATTCAGGCGACGTTGAGTGATTTGTCGAAGAGTACAATGTTCAGACCCCTCACCAATTATGGCGAGTTATTTGTGAATGTGAATATTTAATGGTGATTGCACACCTCTCTGCCATTGCAAGTATTACATTTACCGTAGCACAAGTTACAACAGTAAGCTAATCAGTAAATAAGGCCACAGTTTACATTATCAGAGGATAGAAGTAGTTGTGGGCTGAACTAAATCCAGTAGTCTCATTCCACTTCAGTAACCTTTTCACCTTTATGGAGAATCATGGTGTCAACAAATGAGCTCCATCTTTTTTGCCTGCATGACATATACATACCACGAGTTAAAAGGGCTGTAAAGAGTTCAGAAATCAATGGAACAACCATAGCTTGTCAACCCAAGGAGGACAGTCCCCCTTCAGCTTTGGCAGGGTGTTTTTTAAGTGGATGAACACTTTGGAATTGACGAAGATGGCCCTCTACCCAAGTTAATGAATCAAAACAACGTTATAGTGCCATCAAATTATTTTGTAGTTAATGAAACATCTATGAATTTGATTCAAGAAACTGTTGACCCACTGCAAAATGATGGTAACCATGGCATGCATTTATTCCTTTAGGCATTAAATATGAAATAAGGACCAACCTAAAACATTTGGAATTACCTCTTCAGAAGACTCCGGTCCGAACCTGGTCTTCTAAACTAAGGCTATATGAAAACAATAAATAAATAAAGTCTGAATTAGAGCTTGAGATCTATGCTTTGAGGGGACGGGACTGGTCGGTCTTTATTTCTCACATATTTCAGGGGCTCACATCGGGTTTAGGCTGTATTTATTCATTCATTATCAGACAAAACATGACGACTCACTAAATAAAAGTTAGCCAGTAACGTAGCTATGAAATACTGAAAACAATATTACAACAAAAAACAAAAAAGGCTGAAAAATTTGACATTACAAACGGATAGTTCTGGTCCTTGATTCTGATTGGCTTGAACCCGTTGTAAAATACTCTATAAACACACACCTGTGACCGCATAACAATTCATTTTTAGTATTAACGCGCCTGTTGTCATGACCTGAGATACAGTTCTAAAGGACTCAAATGCACGACTCCGATGATGAGGTAATCAAACAAAAGTATTTATTTTCCAAGGAACAAACGAAAAGCGCTCTCAAGGAGGATATCAAGTTGCTCTCAAAGAGGATCAAAAATAATAACTCACACTCTTGACCTACACTACAATGCACAGAACAAGGCGAACTGACAAAGACAAAGGGAGACAAGGACTATTTAAACATGAGGTGAGTGAAAACAGGTGAAACCAATCAGGGGCGGGCAAACAATTATAAAGGTGGGAAAATACCACAAAGGGAGGAAGTCAGGGTCTGAAACGAGAGGGCAAAGGTGAGAACAAAATAAAACAGGAAGTGCTTGAAACATAACACTGAACATGAACATGACTAAAATTAACATCCTTGACGAGACAAAACAGTACCCCCCCTCTACGGCCGACTCCTGATGGCCCAGGAGCCTCTGGGTGGTGGGCATAAAAGTCCCTAATCAAGTTTTTGTCCACAATGAAATGTGAAGGGATCCAGGAACGCTCTTCCAGACCGTAACCCTCCTAATCCACCAAGAACTGTTTTCCATGGCCTCAATTGCAGACTGCCAGTAGTGTCTTGACTGTGTACACCGTGCCACCGCCAATGATCCGGGGGGGGCGGAGGGGGAGTGGAGGCGGGCATCAGAGCGCTTTCTTTGATTGGCTTAATCTTGCTGACATGAAACGTGGAGTGGACCTTTAATGACCTGGGTAGACGTAGACACACAGAAACAGGGTTAATGACTTTTGAGATGGGAAATGGACCCACAAACCTGGGAGCCAACTTCTTGGAGTGCACATGAAGAGGCAAGTCTTTGGTTGCCAGCCACACCCTCTGGCCTAACCTGTAGGGGGGAGCTGGTCGTCTGTCTGTCCACTGCCACTTTCATCCGGGCCGAGCTCCACAGGAGTACCTGTTGAGCACCAGCCCAAATCCGGCAATAGCGTCTGACCATGGCATGAGCCTAGGGAACCGCAACCTCCTTCTGCTTCTGACATACATTGTTCGTTTGACACCTGGATGGCACATGAGCATGGACGTGTGAGCCCAGTGGCCCAGCCCCCCCCCCCCCCCCCCCCATCCGGCACTTGCCTCGGCCAAGGCCACTGCTGGAACACAACAATCCCCCTGGAGAACGATGCGGTGAGACACTCTTGCATCCCCCCCCCCCCACTTCCCACAGACACCTGTTGGTTGTTGACTCTATCTGGGACCTGATCAAGGCCGTCTCCATGACACCAAGATTGTGGTGCCAGGCGAGGCGACTCTCCAGGCCTACACATTCATGGACTATACATACACATACATACGTACATTTATACAGATATGCACTCACCCCTCCACTACCCCCATCCCACGCCTTCGCCGCTTTGGACCCCCAGTCTGACAAGCGGGCCTGAGACCGGCGCCGGCACTGGCTGTAGGAGGGTGGCTGCTTGCCTGGGCTGGATTACCTCCACCCCCCACTCCCCTCCCCTGTTGCAAGTCATGTGTTTCATGTTGTAAAATGTATGTGCTTTTGTTGCTGAGGTGTTTTTTCCTGTTCCCACACTGTACTCCCCATAGGGGCATAGTCTGGGGGTTGCTTTTTTTCTCCTCCCCTCTCCTCATGTTATGCTGTATTTTTCCTCAATCGGGGCGCCGCGGACAGCTGCCTCGGTGTACTTGTACCAAGTCAAATTCCTTGAGTGCAATCCTACATGGCAATAAACTTTATTCTGATTCTGATTCTTTGGCAACAGGTTCAGGGTCATGAAGGCAGGACAGCGCATCTGGTGTGACATTTTGTGAACCTGGTCGAAAAGATAGAAAAAAAGATAGTGTGAAATTGAACCTGCAGGGTCCATCTAGCCTGATGTGAATTCATTCATTTAGCTTTCCTGATGTATTCAAGGTTCTTGTGGTCTGTCCACACTAAAAAAAGATGGTCTGCCCCCTCTAACCAGTGTATCCATTCTTCAAGCACCGCTTTGACCGCCAACAGTTCTTTGTTACCCACATCGTAGTTCCTTTCTGCAGGCGTCAACTTACAAGACAGATAGACGCAGGGGTGCATCCTGTTGTCTTTGGCAGATCTCTGGGACAACACCATAAACTGCCGTTGGGGGTCAGGAACAGTACAGGAGGGAGGCATTGGAAGGCTTTCTCAGCCTCGGGGGTGGACGCGTTACGGCAGCGTAGTGCTGCGAGGCAGCTGGATTCGAGGGATCACGCGAGAACTACAAGACCACGCGAGAATCAGGAGACCACGCGATAATTTGTGGATGTCAAAATAGAACAAACGGTTACAAGGTTACTTTGCCTTTCCGAAGTTGACTTGCAGTTGCTTTGTCTGTCAGAAGTTGATTTGCTGTTGATTTGGTCGTTTTTCCTAGATTTGTGTGCTTCTACCATGAGTTGGTAGGCTATATAGTAAATGTTTACTTTTTTGTCTGGTTTAATTGTGTTTGGTGTTGTTTATTGTTGTTATGTCCTAATGTGTTGTGCTGTAGCCTATAGACAAAGTCAGTTATAAACGACAACGATGTGTGGCCGTGTTCGATCGGGAGGGTGGTTTTATTTTGAAAATTGACCGGATGCTCTATGGCTTTTACTATTTCACTTCCTGCCCGGTCGGTCTGCTGTTTAAATTGACGCAGTTCAGCAGCGGCTCCCGTCAAAAAGCTACGTAAAGATAGCGTTGCAGCTACGGCGCGCCGCTCCTGGGACGCTGCTGAGACGTTCCGCAGCGCGCCCGGTGGAAATGCTTTCATTGACTAGAGTGGCAGCGATCAGCAGCGGTGACCGCAACGCAGCCGTAACGCGACGCCCACGCGACGCTCACGTCCCCAGTGGAAATGTGTTCAGCTTAAGCTTGTCCCAAAGAGAAACGCGGTCTCTATCGTGTGGCAGTATTTTGGCTTTAAAAGGGAGGATACGGCTCTGTGCTTCGTTCCTTGTTCAATAAATCTGAAGTAAAAGTACTTAATTTGTATCTTCTTCATTTATTTTCAGAGACTGTAGGTTTTACATTCCTTTTTAAAGTGACAATAAAAAAAATAGTTGCAATAAATAGGTCCGGGGAATCATACTAGTATCAATTTAACTGGCTGTGGCGCAATTATGCTGCCACAGCCCCATCTAGTGGCCAAACTTTGCGCAAGGGGTGGTGGTAGTTATCGTCCATTTATCGTTATCGAGGTGAACTGCTCAATATATCGTGATATTGATTTTAGGCCATATCGCCCAGCCCTAACGTGACCTCACAAGTGGGAGTGTCCACCCAGATGTATGATGGATAGATCAGCCTACCAGTTGGTACAGTCCACTGGGTAGGACGGTAGACTGATCTAGCCATCAGACATCTGGGTGGACACTCCCACTTGTGAGGTCACGTAGAGGGTAGATTTTGAAATGGCTTGTAATGGCTAATCACACTCACACCTGGTGGTGAAATAGGTGCCCTTTAAGCCATGGAAATCCCCAAATTAGCGGATACTGTGCCAAATTAAATAAATGAAATTGCGTGATCTCTGTGTGGTTGTCTCCTGTCGTTACCTGTATGGGTTCGGTACAATGAGTAACTCAACAATAAATGACCATCCAAGGCACTTGCATTAACAGGATTTGACAGAGCTACAGTCTTAATCTGGTTCTGTTGGGCTAGATTCCAGTCCATGAGGCTCTCATATGCCCATCTAACTTTCGGCCCATCTCCAATCTCCCCTTTCTGTCTAAAATACTGGAACGTATTTTCGCCACACAACTAAAAACCCACCTCTGCTCAAATGACCTGTTCGAACCATTTCAATCCAGTTTCAGTTCCCAACACAGCACATGAACAACCCTCCTGAAAGTCACCAACGACATCCTCCGCTCCGCTGACTCCGGCCACCTCACACTCATCCTCCTGGACCTCACCGCAGCCTTCGACACCATCAACCACACCATTCTCCTCTCCCACCTTGAGTCCTCCCTCAGCATCACTGGCATTGCACTCTCCTGGCTCAAATCATACCTCACAGACCGACAATTCATCCATATCAACTGCACCTCCTCCACTGTTCCCCTGTCCCAAGGCATCCCTCAGGGTTCAGTGCTTGGTCCTTTCCTCTTCATACTCTACCTGCTCCCCCTTTGCAACATCATTCGCCACCATGGTCTCCACTTCCACTGTTGCTGATGATGTCCAGCTTTATTTCTCCACCAAATCCATCACCCCGGCCACTCATTCCACTCTCTCCAACTGCCTCACCGACATCAAATCCTGGATGCAGATCAACTTCCTTAAACTCAACTGTGACAAATCATACCTTATCATTATTGGCCCCAAATCCCTCACCAAAAGCACAGACAGTTTCCACCTCACATTGACAACTCCACCCTGTCTCCATTTCCCCACAGTCGCAACCTCGGAGTCATCTTTGACAATAACCTCTCCTTTGAACATCACATAAACCAAATTGCCAGAACTGCCTTCTTTCATCTCAACAACATTGCCCGACTCCGCCCATCACTCTCCTTCTCTGCTGCTGAAACACTCATCCACAGCTTCATCATCTCCAGAATCGACTACTGCAACAGCATCCTCTATGGCACACCATCCAAAATTCTAAATAAGCTACAGTACATCCAAAACTCTGCTGCACGTCTGCTCACCCACACCCGCACCCGTGATCACATCACCCCTGTCCTCTAGAACCTCCACTGGCTCCCAGTTCCACAGTGCATTCAGTTCAAAAATCCTCCTCCTTACACACAAATCCCTCCATAACCAGGCCCCTTCCTACTTCACTGACTTGCTCCATCGCCACAATCCATCCCGCAGCCTCCGCTCATCTGACGCAAACCTTCTGACTCCACCACCCAGGACCAAGCACCGAACCTGGGGCGACAGAGCTTTCTCTGCAGCTGCCCCCTCCCTCTGGAACTCTCTCCACAAACACATTTGTGACTGTAATGACCTCCCAACATTCAAATCTCTGACAAAAACATGGCTTTTAAAGTCTAGCTCAGTCTAATGTGTTTTTAGTGTACTGTTTTATATTGTTTTGCTAATTGATATTCTTGTATGTACGTGTCTTTGAGTATTTAGAAAAGCGCTTTTAAATAAAAGATGTTATATAATTTGACAATCACCATCTTAACAAAAACGTTTCTGAGGAAATAAACCCTTCAAACCTGCCTATTCAATTTGTGTTGGAATGTGAAGGGTTAAATGAAAGAAGCCCATTTGCCCAATGAAAGAAGCCCATCAGATTATTGCTGTTGTTGGGAATGAAATGCTGTAGTGTTCTTTGAGGAAGAAGGCCGCCGACAGGATCGCTTTTAACTCACTTTATTTGTTTAGGTTTTGGTCTATTATCTATGAAGCAAAAGGAGAGGAATTGTATAATTCACGCGTGGAGCGACTCTTAGCTGAATATCTAATAGATACGCTGCCTATAGAGTTTCTGCCCTCCCCTGCTTGTGTGCGCTCGATAGTACCTGGGCAGGCGTGGCCTCTATGACGCTAATATGCTCTGATTGGCTAGTGTTGAGCGCCCGCCTCCTAGTGTATTATGTGTGCCGCCATCTGGTGGCCAGGTGCGGTTAATACAGCTTATATATATTGGGTCCTGTTCCCTTGTGGCTATGTGAGGATATTACAGCCTGTTGATACATGTGCTGTTATTTATTCGTAACAATGCAATGCAGCTCTGTGAGTGGTGGTCCTGCTAAAATTTCACAGAGGGTTGAGTAACAGTAATTCAATGAGAGACTAATTTCAAATGACAGTAAAATTGACCAAGCATATCTTCCCTCTGAATGGGTAGGCTTTGTTGTCGCTAACTTTATGCAAGTTCCGCCCGCTGTGAGGGGCACAAATCACAAGCTAATAAACTAGCTAGCTCGCTTATGGGGTGTGATTTGTGTGATGATGTGATTATTTGTCAGGATGATTTGCATTTTGCTTAAGAGATGGCTGTTTTTTGTTTCACTGATAACTCTCACTCTGTGCTGTTTGGCTCATTGCATTGCTTAGACTGAACTAGCGTATTCATTTTTGTTTCAGAGCTGGGATTGTCATAGGTAACTTTTGCAGTACTATAAAGAGGAACTCAGTAAGCTAAGCTGGAGGTTTGCTTTTTTCCCCAGACGGTAGAAGTGGGGTCAGAGGGCCAAGGTTTAAGAGTCATGGTTCGCTACTGAAAGAACCCTACCACACAATCTGAAACAAATTTACAAAACATTTTAGCATTCAGCATGATGGAGTGTGTTCATATAATTTATTTATTTACTTATTTAACCTTTATTTCACCAGGAGAGTCTTTTGAGATTAAAATCTGTGTCCTGATATCAATCACAATGTTTCCACAGACAAATAACACATTACAAACCAAACAGATGAGGGAAAAGAATAAACAAATAATAATAATCACATTAACAAAGATACACCAGGAAAGGCAGTACTAAAAACATTTGCAAACTATAGAGGCTGACCCTTGAAGGGTCAGCCTCTATAGTTTGCTCTATAGTCTTCAAGTCCCTTGAAGAAAGTTTTTAAAACATTTAAAGAAACAAGGTCCTTCATTTTAAGGTCTGTCTGCAGCAAGTTCCACGTCGAACGGGCAAAATAGCAGATGGCTATTTTACCTAGCTCTAGGCATACTTTAGGAACAGATAGAAAGAGATAGTCCTGGGAACAAATGGATTGGCCACCAGAGTCACTCCTACACCTTTATAAATACAAATCTGTAAATGGCTAAGGCTGCGCCTGGCTAGTGGAAGTGCAGTGATGTGTCAGAGCGTTCGCATTAGAAATGAACCTCAGCACACTATGATAAACCACATCCAACATCCACAGACATTCTTCAGATGCACATGAGTATAAAATATCACCATAGTCAAGAAATGGCAGAAAAGTAACAACTTTTTGTGGATGCAGAAGAAAAACAAGATTTATTACTAAAAAAATAAACTGAGTTTCAGCTTTAGTTTCTTGGTCAGGTTTTGAATGTGATCATTAAAAGACAGAGTCATCAATAAGGAATGTAGGATTCCACCTTTTCAATATCCTTCCCCTCTAGGGTGACAATACCTGGCAAGGCTAATGACTTTATCCTAACTCTGGAGAAAACCATGAGCTTGGTTTTGTTACCATTTAGGACAAGCTTTAAAGTGCAAAGACATATCAAAAGCAGTCTGAAGGTGTTCAAACTAAAGGCTGACACAAGTGAAGACGCAATACAATAAATAATGGTGTCATCGGCATAAAACTGCAGATTATAATTCAGTATATTGTTACAAAGATTGTTAATATAAATAGTAAAAAGCAGAGGTCCCAGGACAGACCCCTGGGGAACTCTGTGGTACTGTGTACCTGTGTACTTGTTCTAACAGACAAGTAATTTGCAAACCAGCCAACTGTCAGTTCAGAGAGACCAATAGTGATGGGTCGTTCGCGAACGAACTAGTTCGAACGAACGACTCTTTAAAGTGAACGAACTGACCTAGTTCGCCACCGTCGTTCGCGTCGTTCGTCTCGTTCGCTGAGTCTCTCTGACGCGCTGATTCGCGGCGCCGCTGATTCGCGAGTCGTGACTCGTTCGCTGACTGATTGACTCGAGGACTGAGACGTCACTCACGACTCGTCATCACGAGAGCCAGCCAATGTATGTTGTTTGTCTGTCTGTGACAGTCTAGGACGCTTTCGAATGGTTGACACATTAACAATACCACTTTCACATTTGAATATTGCCTTTTACATTTACATATCAGTGAAATGGTAAATACATGCTGTCTTTGTATTTTCTGTGTCATGCCAGATTAATAAAATATTTGAATGTCTCGTCAATCTGTCTCGTTCTTTCATGCTTCCTTCTCACGCACGCAACCCGGCCGGGACCCGCAATATAAAATATGCCCAGAATAAACACAACTGTACATCATTAACTTTAAAACTCATCATTGCTAAATCAAGTCTATTATCTTGCTGATATACATCCAATAATCTACTACGCCCCCCCCCCCACACACACACACACACACACACATCGCGCTGCGTTTGGTGTGTCTAACTTTACCAAGTCTATTATCTTGCTGATATATTAAACATCCAATAATCTACTACGCCCCCCCCCCCCCCCACACACACACACACACACACACACACACACACACACACATCGCGCTGCGTTTGGTTTGTCTAACGTTACGTTGAATTGGGGGAACGGGGCATTTTGATCCTGACATGTCATTATGCATACATTAAATAAATCTGTTGAACTCAAATGAAATACATATGTTAACATATTCAACCAGACACAATGTTGTATTTGCTATTAACACATTTATTAACGCCATCAAGCACCATTGCACGATTGTGAATCGTGATTTCATGATTAGTTAGTAAATGAGAAGAACGAGGGAGTCCGAGACCGACTCAGCTGCATTCGTGATTCGTTTGAATGTTGTGTGAACGAGGAGGAGCCGAGTCGGCAGTCGCCGTTCGCGAATGACAGCCCTGAGCCGAGTCGTTCGTGATTCGCGAACGAGGGAGGAGCTAAGTGAACGACTGAACGAGTCAGTGAATGATTCAGCGCTACCGGAAACACGAACGAACGAACGAACGAACGACTCTTCATGGCGAACTGAACGACGCGAACTAGTTCGCGCAAACTGTTTCAAAATGAAAAGATCAGCTGTGTCAAAAGCTTTCGACAAGTCTATAAAAAATGTAACACAGTGAAGTTTCTTATCAAGTGACTCAGTAATGTCGTTAATAGCCTTCATGGCAGCGGTGATAGTACTATGCTTTTTTCTGAAGCCAGACTGAAAAGAAGAAAAGATAGCCTGAGAATGAGGCTGAGAATTCCTTAAGATGAATTTCAGTGATTTCCAGATCCTCTGAATTTTGTTACATTCCAGGGTGAGATTAAAAAGATACATGATGGGTTCAGCAATGAAGTCCGCTGCAATTTTTAAGAAACATGGATCGAGAAGATCTGGGCCTGCAGGCTTTCTAGGGTCAAGAGCAGTAAGGCCATCATGTATTTCCTTAATTGAAAAGGACAAAAAGCTAAAATTGAGTCCCCTGTTTTGTGTCTTAGATGAGCAAGGGTTTAGTGATGAAGAAGAGCCTGGAGAAACAAAGTCCTTGTTAAACAATTCAACATTTCAGTATGATCACATACAGGAACATTGTCATTCATAACACAAGCAAGGCAGCTCATAGTGGTACTAACCCTAACCCTTAATGGTTTTCCGGAATTTCCGAAGATCCTTCAAAGTTTCGAAGTCATTGTCATTAATTAAAAATCTGATTTAGCATTCCTAACAACAGTACATTTGTTACGTAGTTACTTGAACAATAACCAACCACCTTCAGTACAAGACTTTCTAGCCTTGGCCCATGAGGTCTTGGTCGTGAGTAAGAGCAGAGTACGAGTACATTTCCTGGAGATGCCACGACCACAGTTACAATAAGAACCTTAAATACTTCCACATTAAGTGCAAGGAATTCCAACTGCAATGGGATAGATTTAGAGAGAATCACCTTAACAGAAAACATTGACTTCATATTAAATTAAAACGTTTGAATGTCGGTCTGTGAAATACACTCTGTAATCATTTATACATCACTGTCAGAGATTGATTTCTTGAGGAAAGATTTAGAAATCACAAGTTTGTCAGAGTCAGTTGATTTAGCCCATATCCTAATTAAATACATTTTAGGCAAGATGCTACAAACATTTGTGCATAATACTAAGAATACACCTGGTTTTAAAATCAGTTTGTAATTTCACATCAGGACCAGGGTTTGGCTGAACATTTCCTGATATTAAGAGTAGTAGGACCACTACACATCTTAACTTTGTAGCATGATATGAAGAGATTTTTTTGAGTACAAGACAGGTGAAATCAGCAAGGGAATTTTTCTTTCAGACAGCACAAACAGTCTTTTAAAACCATTTGGCTTATGAGGTTAAATAAATAGTGGTTAACCGTTAGTCCTATTCAGAAAGACAGGTTGAAAAATATTGCTGTAAAATTAAAACTAGCCTATGTCAGTTGGACATAGTTAGCCGAGATGATTAAATACTGCGGAATATCTGCAAGTGGCTGTTTATTATAACTGTCGGTATTGTATGGAGCGCGCAGCGGACCACTACGGAGCTCACTCTAGGATTAGGATTGGACTACATTGGCCACATTTGGTTCTATCCAAAAACATCTACGTGTGAAGAAATGTTCATGTGTGTTTTTACATGCGCATTATAGGCAGGCCCTTAGCCCACCTTATGTCTATGGTAGCAGGTGGCCAAATGTTCTGGTAATCCCTCAATGGCGCCATAGTGCAATTTGAGTTATCCTTTACAAAGGGAAGTTGATGTCACATGACAATCCTGCTGTTTTTAATTATCACACTTAAATGTGCATAACACATAAGACATTTTGTAAAAAAAGGCAAATAAATAAATCAATACCAAAGTCATTTGATACCACCGAACGCGGTGTGATGATCACCAAATACATCCCTTACTTCTGGAGTCTTGGACATAATTAGGGTCAGGGTTCTCAATGAAGGTGCCTTGACAACATCTGCTTTTTCTCGATAAAGAAGATAAACTCGGCATTATTTACAGTTGGGTGGAGTACGGTATGCAATCAAAGAGGCAGCCTAAAAAGCACCACTTCTGTGAAGCTTAGCTGACAATACCAGAATTCTCTTTGTTGGCCTGGTTTGTTGGCTATCGAGGTGACCTATTGGTATGTGTTTCAATTCTCTATTGATTTCCTGTATAGTTACGTGTTTCACCTTATGAGCTTTGCATACAACAAGGTATATGATGGACATTTACTATGTCCACCATATATGGCACTATTGGCAGGATTCTTTTTTTATTCAGTTGTGTTAACTTAGTGTTAACACTACTTAGTGTTAACACTAAGTAGTGTTACACACTACTAGTATTAACTTTTATATTTATGGCAAATGTTCCTGAGAATTAATCCTTCACACCTCTTCTATTATATGCTTTATAGAAATTCACGTGAGTCTGGGATAGCCACCGCCGAATAACTAATTGTCTATCAATCTATGTAACAGTCAAGGTGACACCTATGAACTTCAGAAGTTCTGAAAATACAATTATCTTCACTCAAATGTTATTTCTTAGTTGAGTGGGTTGTCATGTGAGTCGACAAATTGTCCCCCGATTTCCTGGCTACAGCAGCATCCACTTTGTGTTCTCATTGCCCAAGCGTCACAGTAAAGTCTTGAGCTGAGAGTGCCCTTAAATCATCCCATAGTGCTTTCAAGATTGTTTCCATATCGACCTGTTTGGTTTGGTTCTGTTAGGACCTAGTGGATTAACCACTTCAAACGCATCTCTTAATGTGAACTGCAAGGGTTCAGCCGAGTCATTCTTTGAGCATTATTATGTTCTGAGAGATCTGAGGACGTTAGGAGTTCCATGAATGAAGGACAGTCTAAAGCATTATAGCCATTCTGCTGAAGATGGTAAGAAATATGGGAATCATAGCTCTCCTTGAAATAGCTACACAGAAAGTTCAATCATCTAAAATGTCTTGTTGAACAGACTGTGGGAAAAAAAGTCAAAACTTGTCTGAGAAATACCAAGGTGTTCTGGGATGTGTTGGGTGGGCCACAGTGAAGATGAAGTACGCAGACAGGGCAGACAAAATACCTCTTCCATGCCAAGGCCTCTCTAAACTGTCTTATCGTTCACTGTGGCAACGGGCACTCTTCTGGGAGAACACCATCTTCCAATCAAAGGTATTCGGCAGATGTACAATGGGGTACGGTGTTGCTGGTTCTCCCTAAACGATGGAGTCGTGAAGTAGTTACTGTAATAAACTAATGTCATTACATGAGGTCAAAGGCAGAAGTTCACTGTAAACGAGAAAGGTTTGGCTGCAGCCTTTGGCTGTCAATCCTATCTCTGCTCTCAATACAAGCTAGTTACAGAATTACAACTAGTTGAGATCTTGCGTAAAGGCTTTGGTTGACTGTGCCCCATGGTCCAAAATGTACTTTTTGAATGCTGTCTTTTTACCTGCTAGAGTGGAAAGATCTACCTGCCAAGCAATTGTTTTAATTTGTAGTAACCCTGCATTTTTTTACTTGCCTAATGATCAAATTTATCCACCATTGGCTGGTGGCAGGTGTACATTTTGAACCCTGACCACGTGCGTGAGGTATAGCGCGAAAATAACTGTCAACAGAAGAGATCCACTATAAAATGTACCTGGGGACCGCCTTCCTCTTTATACGTATATATTTCTAGATATGTATTTATAGCTGCATATTTCCATAGCTTACGTTGATTGAAGTAACACGTCATAGCCATATGAAAAGCAAAGCATTAAACAAAAGGCCAGAATCACAATATGCTGTAGGTAGTTATTACATTATTATCCACGACTGGGAAAGCAAATTTGTTCCCTCTGAACATTTTAATCCAATTTAGTTCAACAGCATGTGTTACAAAGTGTACAAATGTGTTAACAAAATCAATTTCGGATTCATTTGAATAGACAGCCATTCTAATATTCTTGCACCTGGTATAGGCAGTGTAGGTTTTCTGTTACGCTCATTCAAACATCCTTCACTTGGTGACAGCTGTTCACCAATGGCTTTGCACTGCCTGCTTATTAAGCTGCTTATTAAGTGCTGTGGGCTTACTCAATACAAAAAAACTACATGGTAGACGTGCTGCACACCATGTACACAGATGTTGCACTACCCCACCCAAGGGCAGTCACGGCCCTTTGGGGCTGCTTGGCAGGATCTTAATGCATCATGTTTGACCTTTTAAACTTCTCCCCTGGGTTCCAGCTCTGTTTTCCTAGGCATTGCATTTAGTAGCAACAGCAGCAATGGTCTATGAGAACTCTTCCAATAACCAAACCTGGAAATGAAAGGATGTTTCTTCCTTCATTGGTATGGTGTTTAATTTAAGTTGTGGGAAGTTTTGTGAGCTATGGTGTCTGTCACTAAGATACAGCTTAGGGACACGGTCTTTCAGTTTTAAAACCAGGTTGTCTCTGAATTTAACCTTTCATTGATATTTCCCTACTTTCTCATTAATATTTCTCTTTTTCTACTCTCTATCTACTCACAACATTCAACAATTATAGTTGAGTCACCCCAGGCATATTATAGTAATTTTACATTAAATGTAAAACATAAAAAAGTATTGTATATGTCAAAAGTCAAAATAACTCAGTGTCCCGAAAGTGATCTTAATTTGTCTCTCTCTGATGTCTCCACTGTCCCGTCCTCTGCTCTCTATCCTCTCCCAGATGACAGGACAAAGAGTTATACGTGTTGCCAGACGTGACACTATGTTCCAGTGTCTCCGTCGTCTATTTAACTCCTGTACCAGACTATGATAACACCATGATAAGGCCTTCTCAGACACTAGTGATGGAACACTTAAATACTCCCACTCACATTCTTCTTGTGAAACACATACTTACAGAAGTAAAACATCAAAGTATCCACAAAGATGCCATACTGCAATAGGATAAGAACAAATGCTCTTTGAAACCTGAAACCTTAGTAAAACCAATGATTACAATAACAGTGGGCATGGCTACAGTGTCACCTGCTAGAAGCTGCAGAGCTCGTTAACATTAACTTAAGTGTTCACAACTGGTTGTTGGTCTCTCATGCTAACCACTCCCTCTCCCTCTCTCAAAATTCAAAGATTTCAAATAATAGTAAAATAAAATCAAAAATCCCCCCCCCCCCCTCCTCTCTCTCTCTCTCTCTCTCTCTCTCTCTCTCTCTCTCTCTCTCTCTCTAATGGTGTTGCTACTACAACAGCAGAACCTTCTCTACTCTAGTTTTCCATTTCCCAAGATGGAGCAAGAGATGTTGTTTTCCTGCTGTTTGTAGTGGGATCGCAAGTGATAGAATAGTTGTCAGCTGTGGTTTCCCTTTTTGTGTGTGTCTGTGTGTTCTTTCATTGGATCTCCTTGTATCTCAGGGTGTTTTCACAGATAGTTCTATTTAAACAAATTGAACCCTGTCCTATTAAAGTGGACCAAAAAGTGGACCAACAGAAAAGGGACTCAGAAAAGTTATTTTTGTGTACACATTGTCGGTTCATTTTAAAAGAGGACTCTTTCTGGTCCACTTCAGCTCTGATGGGGCCTCAGCCCTCTTTCTGTTCACACTATAGTTCCTCTGGAGCTTATTATTATAGTATAGAGTAGTCTTCACTTGGAACAAGATGGCTGCTGCTATACTTGTCTTCCTGTGGTATTTGGTAAAATTAGCCCACATAGACAGGGAAAATCAAAGTATTATTTTTCAGATAACATTTGAACACAAAAGGCGAGAGAGACAGGTGTTCTGTCTGTCGTAGACAGTTGCAGATTGATGTGTTCTTCGTTGCATATCTGGAGAAGTGCAGGAGTGTCTTCCTCGGACCAAACTACTCAAAGGGCAAAGCGAACCTGGAGCACTTTGTGTTCACAATGCACAGGTTAAGCGACCCGCAACGCGGACTGTAAGCGAACCGTACTCAGACCACCTCCCAAGGATGTCTGAGTACGTGTGGAGGGCTGAAAAGGACCAAGTGTGAAAACATCTTGAGCGCTCTGCTCTATATCCAGCTTGGATATTCTAATTGACACTTGGATTTGTGTTTGGTTGGCGGCTGTTGCACCCATATTTCAGCTACACATACACACGCACGCATGCACATACACACAGAATATTATCTATTAAACATATCATTGTCAAATACACACAACCATCCAAAAGTTTTTTCCTTTTATGCTTTAAAAAACACCTGACAGGCAACCTGATAATTAATCTCAACAGGATGTATTATCACTGTTCTCCCTGCCTCTTGTTCAATTTATATTTTAGAACATGACTTTCATATTCCCTGCCAGTGATCGATCTTTTGCATTGCCTTCAAAAACCATTTCCTCTTTCTCTGATGCTAGTAAGGTAAAGAGGTAGCACTCAACAGTTTCATTATATACTGTACCGCTATCTATCTGTCTTTCTAGCTGTCTCTCTGACTAGACTATCATCTTGTCAAGAACAGCTTTGAATGTATTCTCAAGTATCCGTGTTGCAATCCACAAAATAGCATTCTGTGAAATAGATTGACAAATTGGAGGTCTAAAACAATATTATTTTACAATAAACATACAATGAAACATTAAAATAGCAATATGCAGTTGTCATTTAGTTATCAGAATTTGACTAGCAAGAGCAATATTTTTGAATTTGCCAAACACAAAACTAATGAAAAAGGAATGGATTTTTTCAGAATTGACAATTGAGTCAAGACAAATTACATTGTTTAGGTGATTTCATTAACAAAGAACTGTGTAGAATTAATTTGCCATGGTTTTTGTGTTCACAAAATCTACAGACCACCAATATGCATTAAAGGACCGTTTTTAATTGGACATTGATAATTCATATTGCATCATCGCTCATAAATAATCAAACTAACAATTATTGTGTATTCCAATGTACCTCGCTTTGTGAGGCTGGGAGAATCAGTGAGGTTTTCCCTAACTTATGATATCATAACTCAGTACATAATGTAAATTATTAACTTTGTTCTGCTCTGTGTATAGTATGTTATTGTATTGTGTTCATGGCCATTCAATGCTCAGAACATTGAGAATGATCGTAAATCAAAAAAAAGTTAAAGTTAAAATTGTAGTTTGAACATTTTGGTTGCATTCAAGTGGACATCAATGTTAGGATACACTTCACAAAAGGTTTAGTATTTGTATCTGTGCTCATTTTAAACTGAGGTTGATGTGGTAGTACCATGACCACCTCTGTTGCTGTAACTTCATTTCATGACCACAAACAAGGTTGGCTAGGCGACTATACAGATACTATACCAGACTATACAGATACTATACCAGCCTATACAGATACTATACCAGACTATACAGATAATATACTATACCATACAAATACTATACTAGACTATACAGATACTATACCAGCCTATACAGATACTATACCAGACTATACAGATAATATACTATACCATACAGATACTATACCAGACTATACAGATACTATACCAGACTATACAGATACTATACCAGACTATACAGATACTATACCAGACTATACAGATAATATACTATACCATACAGATACTATACCAGACTATACAGATACTATATCAGACTGTACAGATAATATACTATACCATACAGATACTATACCAGACTATACAGATACTATATCAGACTATACAGATAATATACTATACCATACAGATACTATACCAGACTATACAGATACTATATCCGACTATACAGATACTATACCAGACTATACAGATACTATACCAGACTATACAGATAATATACTATACCATACAGATACTATACTAGACTATACAGATACTATATCCGACTATACATATACTATATCCGACTATACAGATAATATACTATACCATATAGATACTATACCAGACTATACAGATACTATATCCGACTATACAGATACTATATCAGACTATACAGATAATATACTATACCATACAGATACTATACCCGACTATACATATACTATACCAGACTATACATATACTATACTAGACTATACAGATACTATACCAGACTATACAGATACTATACTAGACTATACAGATACTATATCAGACTATACAGATACTATATCAGACTATACAGACACTATACTACACTATACAGACACTATACTAGACTATACAGATACTATACCAGAGTATACAGATACTATGCTAGACTATACAGATACTATACCATACAGATACTATACCAGCCTTTACAGCTCCCTGAAGCCATCCCCTAGGACCAGCACTGCAGTTTCCCTTGGTTCCTCATTATTAAGTGGCCAGGGACCAAAGGCAAAATGATACTCCTTTCTGTGACTTCCACTGGCCAGGTATTTACCCTTATGTGAAGAGATGCTGCAGTGTCTATCACAAATATAATTTTGCCAATCCCCCAGCAGCCAATTAGGACAGCGCTCTCAGAAGCAGGAAGTGCTGGTGGGCATATAGCGAGAGAGAGAAAGTAGATGTTGAAATCGCTGGGTTGCTGCATTAATACACCACCTCTGTCTCCTAGAAGACTAGGAGGAATGAGGAGGATACTCTTGTCTCTGCAGCATCTGTTGTATTAAAACAATGAAGCTATGGTTTCTAGACTCCAGGCCTTATACGAGCCTTGGTCCTACAAACAAAAGGCTGGTTTGTCGCATTGGGAAAAATATATTTAAAAGTGTCTTTGCCCTGCGTCTGCACCGCCACCAACTGTTTTATTGTGATTAGGGGTGGTGAAAAAAATCGATAATCGATTAATCGCGATTATGAAATGACCGATTATGAATCGATTATTAATTTTTCAAAAATCGATTTTTTATTATTATTATTTATTTTTTTTTTTTTAAGTTTTTATAACTGTGTACATTATAGCTATAAGGCTACAGTAAAACATGTGTTGCGTCTGTCTTTCAAAAAAATAGACTTCAGTCGGTAACTATAATAATCGAAAATCAAATCGATAATCGTTAATAATCGAAAATCGGTCTATAATCGAATCGAGACTTCAATAATCGGAATCGAATCGAATCGGGAAATTGGACCAATTAACCACCCCTAATTGTGATGCCCACAACGTACGTCTTGCGTATAATTAGTGTTGCATATGTTCAATAATCTATTGTTTTCTATGTATTTTGCATGCATGCATATCCAGTATACTTGAAGTTGGGATTTAAAAAACCCAGATTGTCCCATATTTAAAATACAGCCGCATATACACATCTATTTAGACAAACAAACACACACACACACACACACACACACACACACACAAGGAACATTTATCAGTCTGCAACTTTGAGTGGCAGAGGTATTGAAGCAGAAAATTGGCCAGTATGTGAGAGTTCTGTTCTAATATAATCTCATTTGAGGTGGAGATTTGAAGTCTGCCAGTCAGTGCAATCACTTAATCTATTAATCACACACACACACACACACACACACACACACACACACACACACACACACACACACACACACACACACACACAACATCAACTTGCACATGATGACAATTTCACATTTAACCACTTAATCACTACAACTGATTTGCTCGGAAATTATTACAACTGGTAATAGGACACATATCAGAAAACATGCAATCAATAACACTTAGTCTTTAGGTATGTATCTATCATGTGACAACGAATCACAAAACTCTGAGAAACATTTCCCGCAGAAAGTATAACCTGCATCACTTCGAATAGTGACATTAATCACAGCAGGAATCAACGAGCACCATCTTCAAACAAGGGGCTTTTAATTTGGAGTCAATCTCTAGCCGAGCAGAACCAGAGTTGATTATGAACATTTACAGTTAGTTTCTGCCCACAGTCTATTACGCAACACCATGCTGGTAAACAGAAAGCTGTAACACACAAAGTTCACCAGGCTGCCCAACTGTGAAATAGACCTCAAATTACCTGTAATTACGGCATAATGAGTCCAATAACTTCAACCCACAGCACCTCATAATCATATTAAATTAATGAAAGTTTTAATTATCAAATCAGACATTAATGACATTGTAACAATTGAGGGGGTGCAGTGGGGGTCACCTATGATGTACTGTATGTAAAAATTGCATTGGGGCGCCCAACACGCCCACTTCTATTTTTTGCAAAGCTGATTGCAAGTTATCCAGCAGCGGTGCTGCTCCACAGCTGAGTGCATGTAGGGGAACACTGGTAGTCACTACACTTAAAGGTCTCATTGCATCGTTTTTTCGTTAATTTTGCAGTGGTCTCTAGTATTATTGAATGCCCTGTGAGCCGGTTTTGGTGTAAAAAATGCTCTGGTGCGCCCAGGGCCGAATTAAGGAGACCAGGGGCCCCTAGGCTGAAGGTTGATGTAGGCCCCCCACCATGAAGGACCGGCCTGATCGGTCCGAGTGGATCGAAGCGCTGGCGGATCGGGGGGCTACCGGATCGGGAGGCTACCGGATCGGGGGGCCCCCGATTCGGCCAATCGGGGGCCCCCCGGCAGACTGGCACACGTGGGGCCCCTAGGCTGCAGCCATATCTAGCCTGTGCGTTAGTCCGGCCCCCGTGCGCCTGTTTCAGGCTGTTCTAGTTTGGAGGAGGAGTGGGGGGGGAAGAACGAGAGGTTTTCGGCTCTTACTCATGAATATTCATGACATTTTAATGACTTGCCTCTGATTGGCTAACAGCACTGTCCGTCACAGTGATGTTAGCCAATCAGAGGCGAGTGATCCCTCTAATGTGTTATCGACACTTTACCTGGCTCAGTTCTGTCAACTTGACCAACTTGACCGTGCTACGAACTGATGCACAAAATGTCTTCGGACATACAGCCTTATGTGTTTGAACGTGGAGAATATGAACATGCTATTTTTTAACAGAAACCTTAGGTGGAAAAGTGTATTGTTTTACTTACAGACAGTGAGCTGGTGGTCGATCGTCGCGACGGTACAGAATCAGGTTTTAGGGACTTCCCATACCCGTATGAATTAATGAGATGTCACGTAGCACCCGCAAGAAGAAAATCATTCATTCAACAAGCCATGTACTGTTTTCTCGATCGCTCTGCCCTGTCAAATGATATGGAGGGGTTTGTTTACTAGTTCTGCCATCGGAGAACGCTTCGTCTTTTGCCACCCGGAAGAACGTATATTGTTGTTGTGACGTCATGGTGATTTGTCGTATACTGTTTTCCTGAGGGCGGTCTCAAGCCAAGGTAGGCGAGGTCATGAATATTCATACACATTCATACGTCAGAGTGTTAGGCTTTTTCTCACTTCCTTGTTTCTTACTTCCTCGTCCGTCTATGTTCTTACATTGGCTAATGCATGCACTGGGCGTAGAAGAACGTTTTCCACGTGCAGCATGCATATGCAACTAGGAGTGACCTATCAGATTCCAAAAGGAGCAAGTAAAAACGGCTTACCGGAGAAATACACCTTTAAAGAGGCCAGTTGATATTATTCTGTACAGTCTGCAATAGTCAATACAACAGTGAACCTTATCCTCTGTGCACTAACATTCAGCTCATGAACACATAACTACAAGATAAATTTGCAATGTAGGATACATTTGAATCTAAATTTGTATGCTAAAATCAACTTCATCAGTACGCATCATAATCATCCAACTTTATGGTTTTGATATGTCACTTATGGCTTGTTTATTTCATGTGGTCTCTGCAGCACAAACAGTAACAGAAGGCAAAGTACAACGTTGGACTGCCAACGGCAACGATAGAGATTGTGATATCGAGCCTCTGTAGCCCTGCAGACCTTATATTTCCTGGTGGGAAATTTCAACATTCAAGTTATTTGGGGTTTTTATTTTATTTTGCTGTGACATGCTATTTCAGCATGCTGTGTGGGCCCAGTCCACATCAGTATGATATATTATATCCATTACCACCAGTCTGCCACGGCACCAGACTGGCTTTTCAAGTTGTTGTTTTTTTGTTTTTTTTTGCTATGTCATGTATTAAATGTCATGAGAGCCGCTATGCTACTTCCAAAATAGACTGTAAAGCTTTAACTTTATTTTTTATTTTTTTATTGTGTGTGCCAAACTTGATGTTACATTGTTCTTGATTTATTGACTTTGACCTCACCCCTGCCTGCTGTCATGTATCTGAAATCACTGTCGCAAGTCGCTTTGGACAAAAGTGTCTTTTAGATAATAGTGAAATAATCTCTTGCTACACACTCAACTACAATTCTGCCTGTGTGTATTTTCTAACATACGCCTCATACATCTGTGTTAAAATCACTTGAGCTATTCCAAGGTGTACTTGAAACTAAATTCATGCTTGTAATGCGTGGATGGCTGAATAAGATGTCACCCGGCCGTTGGCTGTGGGAGCAATCCATCCATTCCATTTCATGAAATTCACACAAAAAAGAAAACCATCCCTATGTGAGTCTGGCTTTCCATTTGTTTTGTCTCAATTTGAACAAGCCTGGTAAAAGCCAGGCTCCCTTTTCTGCAAGAAAGTCGGCTATATACTTGATGAAATTGCCAGAAACTGAATTAGTTTGGCTATTTCAGTGGGGATTTAAATTAAAGTTGACATTGATACATTGACTGGCTCTGAAATTTCACTGACTGGCTGAGAAAATATCAGATGAGGATGCCTGAATAAGCTGAACCTTTACTTATTTCCCTCTCTTAAACACGACTGCCAAGTGGTAGCTTGTTTGTTTGGTGTTTGCAGTAGCTGTAGGGGCTAATGTTGATGCCAACAACAGTTAAGTCATTGTGGGATCAATCAGTTAAAGCACATTTTTTTCTTGTTTGTTTGTGTTGATGGTAATTCATAATTGTGGCAAAATAGAGTTTTTTTCCAGACTTTAAACTTTTCATTTCATACTTGACTTGATAGCAAGTGGGTACCATCTGGAAGCAAATAGAATTTGACAGTTTGCTTGCAAACACTTTACCGTTGACAATAATAAGCACCACGTTTCTGATTTTGAACAAAAAAAAACAAACAACATGACATTGACACTGAATGGCAAAAGGTACATGGGTTCAAGGTTTAACTTATTTGAGTACCTTGATATGATCATGACACTGACATCCATTGCTGTGTTGAGCAAAGAATGTCAATATTAATGCTACTTTCCATATTCCAGAATAGTTTAACTTGGATGTAGGTTATATGTTAAGTATGACACTGATATTTATATCCTATCCTGTCTTACCAGGGAAAACTATATGCATATACGTTGTGCCCTATACTACTTCAAGCCAATAAGGTCGATGATAATTGGTATTATGAACATTTGTCAACTAATTCTTATCCATTCCACAACCTAAACAATAATTAACTATTGCTTGTGTCCGAATTTTGAAATATGAAATTAATTGCTATAATTTATCAATTTGTATTAATAATAATTATTATTATTAATATTACAGAATAAACAAATATGATAAGCTGTATCCCCTCATTTGAAACATCCGTAGACAATATCATACCATGGGAATCGACAAGAAATACGTCTAAGAGCCCTTCTATTGGCCCTTCGGGTAATTGCCACTAATTGCTTGGATACTCATCAACAAAATGGAAAGCCATGGATTCATTGTTTCGCTCACGGTTATTGTGTGTACATTCACACCCACTGAGTCTGGATATTTTAGTCCCCGCTTGAATAATACCCCAGGTGAATGGATAATTAAACCAGAGCGTTGGAGGTATAAAAACCGCACAAAAGGAGGCTTCTCAGTGATCTCTGAAGTAAGTCTCTCTGTGGATTCCAGCTCGCTGTTTAAATAGATGGATGGAGCGACTTTATCAAACGCCACTTTTTGGTCAAAGATGGAAGATTAAGTGGGAGTGGCTGATGCACATGCTTGGTTGTTAATAGTGGTTATTCATAATAATAATAATAATAATAATAATACAAGTATTCACATTGTAAGGCGCGATTAGCAACAATGCTAAATTGTAGTGATGAATTGGGGATTTGAATGAAAGTGATACTTAGTTGAGGATACAATCATTAAATGAAGCTGTATTGAATGATGGGAACGTAAGTGGTGAGTCATAACACTGTTTAAGCAACGTCTTTGCAATGTAAGGTTTCATTATATTCTAACTGATCCGAATCATTTTAATCAAGATGGTGAGGTGTGGTTTGAAAGGACATACTTTGTGGAGAATGATAAACGCATATTGCACCAGTTTTTTCAAAGTTACTCTGGTCTTCTTGGACACAAATTAAAAGTGTCTATTGAAGAAAAACTAATCTGTCAATTCAAGTCTGCAGTGCATTTCAAAGTCAAGATTTTTTTCGGTTAGTTTCAAAGAGTTTGGTTTACAAAGGACACTTAGCCGATAGTCTATCCTTCTAAAAGCAGATAATCAAAGCAGAGCCATTTAGCACAACACGCAGAGAGAGAGGTTTCCTGGGCATTTAAGTGGCTGGCTGATGTGCATATCACCACCCTGAGAATGGCTTTAAAGTTGTTATTGATTGGATCAGTCACCCATGGCAGTCCACAATACATTGTGTGTGTGCGTGTGTGTGTGTGTGTGACATGTTAACATCAGTTGTGTCAGTCGTGGCGAAAGGAACTACCTCAAAAATTACTTTGTTCGGTTTTTTTTCCTATCTAAAGTTTGAGGATGTAACTTTTCTTATATAATGTAATGAGCCAGGTATTTTTGTGATTTTTCCTTTTCCAGTCCATTCTGTTGTTTGTATCACACTGGGAGATACTGTCAGTGTCCCACTGCTTCGGTTCACTCCCTGCTCAATGCCAATACAGACACAAGACAGTGTAATATTGTTGAGCCTGGATGTGAAAAATAAATCATAGCGGCAAGCTCTGGGAGTACACAAAGGGGCCATTCCAGAGCCCTTAAATCAAAAATTATTGATGAGCTATTATTTATTTTGGTGTCGTGCACACTGCCAACGGCTGTACATTTTTAAAGGAAGTCTGGCTGCAAATCAAACTGATAGCTGCTGTTTTAAAAATGTTAAAACATGGGGGGAACGGGATCCATTTGCTAGCTGTCCGTTAGATTCACATTTGAATGACTATTCGTTCCCCTGACCAACCGTAGCACTAAACCTGGCTACAGAATATGTTTCAAACGTAGTCTTCAATAACAAAAAGCTGTCTTTTAACAATGTTCAGCTGCTACAAAAATACAATATATGTGTTTGTCTTGCTGTGTTTATTATAATTAGATTATAATTTTGTAATCTCTTTCTCCGTGGATTCACAAAATATATATATATATATATATTATATATATATATATATATATATATATATACTGTATATATATATATATATATTATTATTATTTTTTTTTTTTTGGGGGGGGGGGGGGGGGGGGGGCGGTGGTGATACAATCAATCACCCGTCAATGTGTAGGAGTAACTGGTTGATACGATCCGAGAGGGATCTGTTTGTTTGCATCAGGAGCTATGCGTTAAGGCTAATAGTTTGATGAAGTTACTAATCCAACCATAAAGCAACGCGAAGAGATGCCTGCATGTTGTGATTGGCCTTCATAGTCTGCTTCTTGTCATTTACACCCTTAAAAATTCACTCAAATTGCACGAAATTAGGTCTGTGAAACTGATTTTTTTCTGCAGGAGGACGCCCAGACCCAGTAAATATTTTCTACAAGCTGTAGGGGGTGCATGTCAATAACAAACTAAACAGATGAGATATTATTAGAGATGGTGTATGAGAGATAGAAGCCCACAGTATCCGTATTCATAATGCAGGTCTTTCAATATCTACAACAGATTTGTGTACAAGAAAACTCTCTTGGCACTTGTCAAAAGACTCTCACTTCTTGCACACATTCCTGAGAGACTGATTAATCATTGTGTTTGTCAGCTTGGGCAGCCAGTCCGGTCGTTAGTGAAATGGGCTGCATGATGTGCTTTCCGAGGAAGCAAAGGCTGCAGGGATTCTATCAAGTCCTGACTTTGCTTGATGACAGCCCACCAACAGTTTGTCCTTCCTGAATATCCCGCTTTACTTTGGAAATACAAAATTAGAAATTAATTTCAAGGGATAAACCCTTGAGATGGACCGTTTCGTTTTTCAAAAGGGTCCAGTATGACAATAACTGTAAGGACCTGTGAAGAATCATGATATTGGATATTGTTTGCTGAGGATCTTGTTTATGTCAGGCATTGGGTCCTCGTTTTTTATATTCCGATTTGGAAATATGGATTTGGTCTGAATTTATCCACAGCTGGATAATCCATAATTGCGTCCGTGTTCACTTCTCCAAGATTTCCATGGTGACACAATCATCTCCATCAAACATATCTGAAAAACATTCTGCTTGATGGAAGTATTAAAATGTACGGTAACACTACTTGAATGCAGGTGCATAAGACTGACATGATGCTGTCATAATCATGACATGACACCTGTCATGACACTTTATGAATGCTTATGACAGTTGTCATTAAGTGTCATTCGAGGATTCAGCACCATGGACAGTGCTGGTATGTTACCTGCGCTCCACCCGGCTCCACCCCGAGCACTATGGGAGGCGTCAGTGGGGAAAAGAATGGGAAAATTAATGTTTTTGCATGTCTAATCTGGTGTCCTCTGTGCCAGTTATCTCTCAACCTATTTCCAACCAAAAAGATAATGTAAAAAACATAAATAAAGCAGTAAAAAGAACCAACAAAATGCCTCGTCAATTCTGAAGATTCCGAATTACCGAATGACACTTAATGATAACTGTCATAAGCATTCATAAAGTGTCATGACAGGTGTCATGTCATGATTATGACAGCATCATGTCAGTCTTATGCATCCGCATTCAAGTAAAGGGTTACCAAATGTACTTAGTGCTGTTAAATGATGTGTATGTCATATGTGAGTGTGTTGTATGTGAGTGTGTTGTACGTGAGTGTGTATGTCATATGTATGTGTGTGTGAGCGTGTGACTGAATTGTCATCCATGTGTGCATGGATTCCTTGGCGGTTTCACGTGTACTTCACAACCTCTCTCTCTTCCTTCCCTCACTCTCGTTGGCCACCTTCCCCCTGTGTTTCTGCAGTCTCCTTTGCCCCATCATTGCTCTGACTCATTTAAAGTACAATTAGTAATCAGCTGGGAGCCAGAAACTCTACCTCTCTGCCTCTCCTTCCAACCCTATCTCCTCCTCCTCCTGAATATGCACAGCTGGCGCATTGTTCACTGTAGACATATGTGTGTGTGTGTGTGCGTGTGTGTGTGAGAGAGTGAGAAAGAGAGTGCGCGTGCATTTGTGAGTGGAGTGTGTGTGTCTCTGAGAGAGTCAGTGTGTATGTGTGTGTGTGATAGATTGTATATGTTTGTATATGTTTGTGTGTGTTGTGTGCATGTCTGTTTTGTGTGCGTGCGCGTGTGTGCGTGTGTGTGCGTGGGTGTGTGTGTGTGTGTGTGTGTGCCCTGCAGTATATATCCTCCCTTCTGTGATTTTCGGTTGCAGAATAGAAACCGGCCTGGAGAAAGAAGTCCCCGTGCTGACCTTAAAGGGGAACTTGGCAACTCTAGCCATTTCTTCGCTGGTTTTCACTTTTGTGGTCGCATGTTTTCTCAACGAGCTCCCTCTACAGGTCTGGGACGTATATTACACAACACTGTCGTAAAAAAACTCACTTGCGGCACCCTCCTCCCCCTTTCTACGCTGCTCATGTGCATTTGTTGCCGGACTTTTTCGTGTGGCGCGATGTCTACCGAGGTGGGTAATACATTATACACTGTATCATAGAACACTGACATGTATAGCCGGCGTGATTAACCGTTACTGAGGGGGGCCAGTGGCGGAGCTAGACTTTTTTACTTGGGGGGGTCAGGGGGGGGTCAAAGCTATTTCAGGGGGGCCAGTATATAACAATGACTTTTCAATGCTGCGCGATTGTTGACGGGGGGGGGGGGGATGCTGCGCGAGTGTTGCCGGGGGGGGGGGGGGGGGGGGGGGGGCGAGTGTTGACGGGGGGGGGCGTGCGGTCAGAGTGCGGTGCCGCGACAGGGGGGGCACCTGGGGGGGCCAATGAGATTTCGGGGGGGGCCCCCCCCCCCTGGCTCCGCCCCTGAGGGGGGCGTGTGTGTTGAATTGCCGTAAAGCAGTTCGTGTTTCTCGCTCGTTCTCGCTCGTTCTCGTTTCTCGCGATACTTCCCATTTCCAATTTACCGGGACGGTAGTCCCAAGGTTGCAAGGCTGGTTTTCCACCTGGGGGCGCTGGGGGGAGCGGGGATAGTCACCATTAACACCGGAACAGACCATTTAACCATCCAAATGATTTCCAGACGGGTTTATTAAGTTGAAAAAGTTGCCAAGTGCCCCTTTAAGCTAAAATGGCCGCTGTACATTGCCAGCACTTTCTATGTCTTTGATTCCCAGTACCTTACCGAAACTGTCAGAGTTAGGATGAATTTAATAAATATACAGTGTACTGTGTGTGTACATTGGTGCATAGGTCTGCAGTTGTGTTCCTGTGTGTTTTTGTTTGTGTGTGTTTCTAAGATGACTCAGGCGTTTTCTGTCCTTTGTTCCATTATTTATTAGACAGCCATTAAATCATCTTCTCCCTGTCCTTAAGTGACAAATAAGGTGTGAGGTCTGATAAAGTCAAAAGAGTGACTGAGTCTGATAAGATGTAGTGTGTAATCAAAGCACGCCAACACTTGCTCGAAGTGGGGCGTTTTCATCGTTATCATGGCAAGCATTACACACAAAGAAAAGGTTGTTTTTCACCCAAGTAAAAGTTATGTCTGTGAAATATACTTTAATATCAACCTGGTGATAACCTCAGTAAGGACAGACTTTCCCCTGAAGACACTTTCCTATCTCACCTGTCCCAAAGCTCTGCTCAGCATTCTCTGCGTTTCAGACTCTGCTTTTCATATTAAGTAGGTGTGTAGTGGATACGTCCCTCTGTCATATTTTATTTTTATTTTACGTGTTCATATCTTGTTGTCCATCACTTCAATGGTGTACCTTTGTTGTACTTTTGTACCATGAGTTTTTAAGCTCATATACTACCAAAAATTGGGATAATGTTGAAGTACGTACAGATCATGTTGAAGTACGTACAGATCATGTTGAAGTGTAAGCACAGATCATGTTGAAGTTCAATGTGCTTATGGCTACTGGCTTTGACATTATATTATTTATATTTAAAGTGACCTGAAAACCTACTTGCCGTGCATATGGTGTAATACATACATGTGGAAATAAAATGTAATAAATACCTGAAATTACTTTCCTTATGACGACCATTGTGCAAATGATTTTACGTTTCTAAATGTCTCTCTGCTCCTCGCTGTTTCTCCCCAAACCACTGCTTCCTTGAGGTCCCAGATACAACACTGTTGTCACTATTGTCTCCAGTGGGCTGAGAAGAGAGGAGAGGCTGCTGGAGGCCATATTTCCCCTAGGCACCCAATCACTGCCCTGCCATCTCGTGTGTGTGATGCAATCCGAAGCCAACCTCTTTGGCGGAATAACATTTGCAATCAAGATATTATTTCCACTTATTAGCACATTTTCCACAGAGCGGCGAAGCCAAAGATATGCTTGTCAGGATCGATCTTCCTGAGTGATATGGTCCGTTAAATGTGTTTGGTTTGAGAATGGAACACAAACGGCACGAGTGAGTGAGTGTGTGTGTGTGTGTGTGTGTTACTGACATGCTCGATTCCTTCCACTGTTCGCTGTTTAACTTCCTTTTGCCTTCTGTGAAAGAATGGGGTAACAGGGGTCCATGGTGGTTTTTAGTAAAATACTGTGTAACAATCTTGTTAAAGATTTAATTTTTAACAACTTTAAACAACATGTTATTGAATTTTTGCGTATGTATCATAACTCCCAGCTTATCATCATCCACAATGTATGATCATTTAAGTTATTAACGCTTTTTTTCTGGGGCATTTTAATAATGACAATTATTTTAAGTCTTTTATTCATATTTAATGAAAACTTCCTCCTTCTAGCCCATATTTACTGATGAGTGTACTGTGAATTATTAATGAGGTGGATCGAAGAATGTCCTCCATTAATTACATCACAAAGGTAATTTATTCCATAGGTCGCCGTGTCCAATCATGTGCTCTGAGGGCCAAGGGTATGCAGATTGTCATTGCGTTCACAACACCAGCTGATTTGTTGAAGATAAAATGTTTTTGCAGTACAAATATTAAAATGACAAAACCATCAAAATAAACCATCAATCATATTATATTATTATTGTTACTAGACCATTATTTTTTACAGTAATTAAGAGGGAAAGCATTTGCCTGAACACGACATGTGAACAATTAATTTATGAAAAGAGGTTGTAGTATTGCATTGTATAACATCAATTTCCTCTGGCCAAACACCAATTCTACCTGAACTTACTAAACGATTGAAATGCTCCATGGTCCTTCTCTTTTGAGTACCGTGAAGAATGTGACTTAGTAGTGTTTTTAGATATGTCCACAACCTCACTGAGAATCCAAATAAATAAATGAAAGCTTGTATCTTATTGTATTTCCGGTACAGCGTCCTCAGCACACTAAAAAAAAGTGGAATTAAAAACACGTCTTCACACTACGATGAATGTTTCATCGCCATTAGGCAAGGATATGCATGTTGGATGACCTTCTCCAATGTGAGTACTTAACAATGTACAGCCTTCCCCCTTGATACAACCACGAAACATGTTCTCCGTGGTTAAATATTCAGAAATATCGTTCTTTTGGTCAGATGTCACTGTTTTCAACAGTGTTTGTGCATCAGGTCTCCTGTCTCTACGCCATGTTTGGACCACAGTAAGATGCTAACTTCATGCTAGGAGGAGGTGAACTCACGCATGTACAGTAAATATCCCGTACGTTGTTAAACCGTCACAATCTTAGAAACTTGGTCCTTTCATACCCATCGTTCTCGCTCCAAACTTTCTACACATGATTGCTTTGTTTGTAGACTAGACTTCCTTGTTTGTCTATGTTTGTGCATGTGTCATTTGGTCAACGTATTTCTTAATGAGTGTATATCTAGTCCAGTTTCCATTTATCTTTCTGTCTAAATGGCATTTGTCTGAAACTATTATCCAGCATACAAGCTTAGCATGGGTGGCACCAGTGGGAATCAAACCCTTAACCCTGGCGGTGTTAATGCTAAGCTCTGACAGTTAAGCTCGACAGGACCATATGTCCTGCCTGTCTGTCTCTGAATGTGTGTGTGTGTGTCATCTTCCCCATGATTTAGGTGGACATGTGTCTTTTTAGATTAGGGAAGTGAGACACACTCTCATCCCACGTTGTCCTTGGCTACCAGTGTATCCTGTGGCCACACACACACTGCCTAAATTATTCACTCCCTTCCCAATAGCTGCAGGGTCTGTCTGCCTCCTGCTTTTAGAGTCACTATTTAATTCTACTGCCGTTTCCTGTGTCACATACAGAGTCACACGGGCACCCTAAACGTGTTGATGGTTTACCCAAAGTTTGTGGGATGTGGGCTAAGTAAGAGTTTCATTTTAGACAACCAACCCTGTGGTTAGATAACCTCCCCCCCCCCCCGAAGAATGTTTATTTCCATCAACTCCTGTCCTTATAGACTTCCAGTTGACAATTATTCTCTTGGAGGCAGTTCTAGAGGGAGGACACAAACGGCTAAACCTCAATGTTCTGCATGATAAAGTAGGACATATAAATCCTTTGTTTTGGTCAGAATTGAATTTCTCCACAATAGTGAGTTCTGGAAAAAAACAAGCAAAGGACCATTGAGGAATATGATGTCCCATCAATAATTATCTCAAATGTATTTACTGGTGAACGAGTGAAGGAAAAGACAGATGAGAGATAGAGAGGGAGATACAAAAAGTACAACTGTTAATTGTAAAGTTGAAGTTAGTGTGTGTGTGTGTGTACGTGTGTACAGTGCACACCTGATGTCAGTGGCAGTAAAGGAACAGGGCATTTCTCTCTCGGTCGTCCTCAGACGAGCTTCCATCTGAGTCTCCAATCGTTCCGGTTCTCCATACATCCGGCCAGCTCCGAAGAGCTTTCAGCTCCTGCATCCTTCTTCAGGACGTCCACATACGTCAACGCGGGACGTCCTCGTGATCGATGCCCGCGCGTCGGTTCCCACAGGACCAGCCTGCTGGCCGGGAGCTCCCTATGTCTGTGGCAGTGGCCGGCCAGCTTCATCCTCCTAGCTGCTACTTTCTTGCTGAGCCTCGGCAGTTGCCCATACAGGTCCTTGTTGGTAATGTGGATGTTCTGGTCCACATTCAGAACAACTCGTAGCATTCTGGTGTAGCACCCATCCAGGGACTTCTGCAGGGTGGGTGTCAGGGTCCAGCTTTCGCAGCCATACAGGAGGACAGACACTACAGTGGCTTGGAATAGGCTCAGCTTTTATGTGTCGGGGGAGATTTGAGCACCACACTCTTGACATACCGTTCAGGGCCCTCCACGCTAGTGCCTTCCTGACCTTAAGGTCCTGTTCTGTGGAGTTCATCCATGAACCCAAGTACTTGAAGTCATTGACCTCTCGCAGAGCGTTTCCATCGGATGTTGTGATCGGCGGATGGTCTGTGTGGATGTTATAGGTGATTACCTCAGTCTTCTTTGCATTCAGTCTGAGGCCAACCTTTGCACATTCCACCTCCACTCTGTTCAGGAGTTCCTGTGCTTGCTCCACACGGTCAGATACCAGGCAGATGTCATCTGCGTAGTCTAGGTCTGCCAGAGCTACAGCAGGGTTTCTACTGGACTTCCTTGGTGTAATTGTGAAGCCAAGCTCCTGCTCCCGCCCGTTGATGGCTTTCCTGAGCGCATAGTCCAGAGCTATGATAAAGAGGAAGGGGGCAAGCGTGTCTCCCTGTTGCACCCCTGTTAGGATTTCGAACTCCTCGCTGATGCCATCTGGGGTTACCACCTTGGCTCTTGTGCCCTTGTACATGGCCTCTATGGCCCGAAGTAGATTCGGGGGGACCCCATAAGCCTTGAGGATTTTCAGCATTATGCCCCTGTCTATTGAATCAAATGCCTTTTTGAAGTCAATGAAACACAGCACTGCTGTCAAGTTGTTCTTTTTCACTTCCTCAATGATTCTCCTTAAGGCGAGGATCTGACCTACGGTGGTCCTTCCCTTTCTAAAGCCATTTTGGTTGTCTCTCAGGTGTGGGTCAATGGCGTCCCTAATCCGCTCTAGTATCATGCGGTTGTACATCTTCGCTATGACACAGGTCAGGCTAATGCCACGATAATTGTCTGGCTTAGACAGATCTCCAGATTTGGGAACCGGGATGATGTTAGCTAGCGACCATATGTCGGGTTTGATGTTATCCATCAGAGCCTGGTTGCAGATCTCCAGTATGATGTTGTCGAGATTGCAGTTTTTAGGGACCTCTGGGGGGATGCCATCCGGCCCAGCACTTTTTCCTTGCTTCAGGGTGGATTTCACAGTGGCAAACTCAGAAGCTGTAAAGGGGCCATCGTCAATGTCAAGATCTGTGAGGACTGCAGGTATTTCTTCCTCAGCTCTGTCCACTGTTGGGTGGGTGCCAAGGAGATCCCGGAAGTGGGTGAACCAGGTGGTCACTCTCTCCTCTGGGCTGCAGCCTGCCAGTTGTCCCTCTCTCGCCCTCTTGCGCCCACTCATCTCGTTTATGACCTTCCATGACTCCTTGTATCTTTGTTCGCCATGTTCCGCCTCCACCTTCTTCACTTTCTCCAAAATCTCCTCCTCTTTGATCCTGTCATATGTGCTGAACAGCTGCTGTTTGGCCCTGTTCAGCTCCTCCTGACCTTCTGCGGTCCCTTCTCTCTCATAGTCTCTGCGTTTCTCAGCCAGCTGGGCCCGCGCTCGGACAACTTCTGGGTGTTTAGACCCAGGGGAGGTTCTGAGTCTCCCCTTTGTCGGCACCCACTTTCTGGTCGCCTCTTCATTAGCGGAGATGAACCGCTCGTAGGTTGTTGGCTCCCCCTCCTCGGCCAGCAGATGTAGGCGGGTTCTCACCTCCGCTGTGTAGTTGGCCTGGAGTTCAGGGCTTCCCGCGAAGGCCTCCCAGTCGGGTCGGGTCCTTGGGGCGCTCTTAGGGACCCTCAAGCTCAGGCGCAGCCTTGTAGCTACCACACGGTGGTCAGAGCCTACTGAGTCGAATGTACTGTAGGACTCTGCATTCAAGATGGACTTCCTCCACTTCCTCCTTACCAGTATATAGTCCAGCTGACGCCGCATACTGGTGGCTCGGTCCTGGAACGTCCATCTCTTGCCCAGCCTCTTACGGAACAGGGTGTTGGCGGCCAGTAGGCCATGTTCCGTGAGGAGTGCAGCTAGATGTTCTCCGTTACGGTTGGTAGTGTCGTGGTAAGTGAAGGGCGCGTCTTCCGGACCAAGTCTTGCATTGAAGTCCCCCAGGATTATTAGGAAGTTGTGAGCAGGCACATGGTGGATTGCTGTTCTTAGGTCATCGTAGAACCTTTCCACTTCCTCAATCGGTGCTACGTTGGTGGGAGAGTACACACTCATGGCTGTTGTAACTGGGTTCCCCTCGAAATCGGCACTAAGGATCCTGCTGGTGTGTGGCTGCACCCTGCGGAGGGCCTTTCGTGCTCGAGAGCTCACCATGAGTCCCACGCCACCTGTTGCTGCCTGGGCATCATTACGCCATGCGGATGAGGTGATGAACGTGCACCCCCCCACTCTGCGATAGTTAATTGGCTGATCCGTGTGCACTCTCCTATGCTCCTGGACTGCCAGGATCTCCACTCCCCTTTCCTCAGCACAGTGTGCAAGCTCTTCCAACCTCGCCTCCTCCCTCACTGTGTTTGCGTTGTAGGTTGCCATAATACATGGTCTCCTGCAGCGCAGGAGTGCATTGGACAGTGGGCTGTGTTCAGACTGAACCCTCCCTCCCCGGAGGAGAGGGTTTGGGGTCCAGTCGTCATAGTGCCCTCCCGAGGGAGGACCAGCACCACCGTCCGCTGCGTGGTTCCTGCGGACTCCCGCCGCTGGAAGTATAGGATTTTCGGTATCTTGTGTCTCCATGAAAGCTATACATTGCGCATTAATAATGACTGTGGGGCGCAGCTCCTCGCAGCCATACTCTGGCCGTTTCTGGCTTGAAGCCTTCATCCGCCCTTGCTGCACACCTTCAGATGGTCTACGGTGCGGAGCCAGGCGCGAGCAACGCCTGTGGTTTTTCTTCAGAGTGTCCTTCTCCTAGGTGGGTTGCCTGCCATGGCTATGAGCCCCACCTGCCCATGCTATTTACCCATAGCTGGGACAGTGGTTGGCAAAGTGCCAGGGCGTGTCCACACACCGGCGGGCCTGCGCAACTCACCTCTGGGGCCCACTGCTGCTCCGAGATCCCCTCCAGTTTAGTTCAGTGTCCGCAAGGACACCTATCCGGGTGTGGCCACTCGGAGGCACTGCAGGAGTCTTGGTGGTGGAGAGGCTGTGTACCGGCATGAGGAGGCTTACGCTCTCCGCTCCTCTCACCCCCCGCAAGGAGGGCTAGCCGGCGACAGTAGCTGAAAGCAGAGAGTAGCAAGCAGGAGCAGCATGCAACATGCACTAACTACAAGCACTTCTACGCAATACTACTGTACTGACGCATCCACGCACCCTGTGTGCAAGCACACCCACACCCAAATTTGGTTTCTTCGAAGCAAAGGGGGGAGATGGACATTTTTGCCACGTGCTCTGTTTTGTATCACCCAGTTATGTTTTCGTGACATATTGCAACAATGATGTGGCAGTCGTCCCTTTGTCACACGCCACCTTAGTGACTTTTGCTGGGACCCTCCGACACAGTACACAGGCAGATGTTGGTTGGAAAATGCATTTATTGGAGATGGCGAGATGTAATACGCCGAGCGGATGTAACATGCTGCCATGACAGTGGTTCTCTCCTGAGTGTGTGTGTTGATGGCTGGTTTATCCTGGGTGCCATGATTGTTCTGCACCACAGGTGTGCAGCCCCACCCAGCCCCAGAGTCTAACCAGTCTGACTCAGGCCAGGTGAGGCTGTAAACGATCACACACACTCCACAAATGACAATACTTTTTTTATTGCTTTTTAACAATCATCCTAGGTCTACTTCATATGCAACCCACATCCCTTAAGGTACAACTCTCTTTGGAAACAACAAAATAAATGGTTTCATGCAATAATTCATGAAGCTACCAACTTCATGCAAAATGTGGACAAAGATGAGAACAAAGTAAGCGCTGTTAATTGTGTGGCAGACTGTTGGTTCAACATCCAAACTAACAATTTTTTACTAGGCTACCATACTGTATGTTGTAACGTTTTAGCAGTAGAATGGCATTTTTAGTAGCAATTTGAATTACCGGCTTTGTCGGGTCCTACCTGTCCCCAATCCCAGAAGCAACGGGTCTTTACTATCTGGGACAAAAAATGGGTCGGTATATATATTTTTATTTTTTAAATGGTCGGATCCAATCGCATCTCGAAACAAATTTCCCAGGTCAATTAGGGTTTGTGTCCATCATTTTGGACCTGTAAAGACCTGTACTACCAATGTCTGACCACATGGCATTAGACCAAATCCCCTTTTGAATTCCTTCATACACAATCTGGCATCGCTTTATCGTATACAGGGGTGAGCTCTATAGAAAGTAAACTAAGAATGGTCTTATGAGAGAAGAGACATAAGTAGAATAGATCAGCCATGATGCACCACACTAATGCTAGGCTTACACCAAAAGATGTTCACAGTCCCAGACTAAAAACTGAAAGTCTTTAGTAAATCTAGGAGTTTTACTGGAGTCACAGCGCGCTCCCGTCATCTCGATCGTTAAGTTTAAGGTAGTAATCTGCGCTGTTTCAGATCAGTCTTTTCCTAGTCTTGGGCTTGCGATAATATCAAACGTGTTTGATATTATCGCAAGTCGCAGTGACATAACACAATCAACAACCAATAGATGAGCTCTGACAAAAGCGGAAACAGGAAACCTGACAGTTTCTACTAAGGGCACGATGGGAAAAAATTGCATGGTGGGAAAACAGAATAAAATAATCTAGTTGTAGTCTTGTAAATTGTGACCCTGCAAGATTCACAGTCTTTGTAAAATCTCAGTCTGAGACTAGGCTATGACTAAAAACTCTAAACACTTGTCTTTAGATGTGAGCAGGTGTGAGCTGATAGTTTTCCCAAGTCTTTTCCAAATCTTTTCAAAGTCTTCTGATGTATGGGTAGCATAAATCTCATCAGTAATTGCAAAGGGATTTTTTTTAATTTCCAAGAAGAGGAATCGACTCAATCCAAGCACAGTACAACAAATATTGTTCTTAAATAAAAACCCATGAAAAAAATCCATCAGTTGCACAAGCACATCTTCAATGTTCACAAGCACAACCATCTTCAAATCATCTTCATCCATAAGCACCACAGTCTTCCTTGTTAAAACACAGTAGCACTTTAAATCAACAATTGTCCTGGCAATGTCATGTTTGTTAATGTCTTATCAGACATTGATGAAAATTACATATTGAAACACTGTTTACAGAATTCCACTTATTTTCATGTTACACACGAATACACATGCAAATATACATTTTATTTATTTGGATCAATACATGAACCATACGTGCAATATATATGAAGGTGAATGTAATTCTCATTCATAGCATGAATTACTCCTGTAGCACTTTTTGACCAGCAGGGGGTTTGTGTGCACATGAAGCCTCGAGAAATGAACCTATTTGCGAACCACTTGGCTGGAAAGCTTCAAAGTCTAAAGAAGCTTCATCTGCCCATCACTAGCTACAGGTGCTATGCTACAAAGACATAGCATCTTTCCATGTGAAAATAGTAAAACAAGTATGGAGACTAAAAGCCATCCAGCTGCTTGGGGATTTTAGATGCTAGGTGTGTATTTGTTTGGGTATGACAAGTGACAAGTGGAAAACCTTGGCTGAGCGATAACCTGATATGCACAGTGCAGATCAGGCTATCGTGTTGCATAAAATATTCAAGTCGATAAATAAAACATTTGACTGTATCAGGCGAGACTTTATTTTTTCTCCCAATGTTTGTTTGTGTGTGTGTGTGTGTGCGTGCGTGCCTCATGTTTGAACAGTGTTTGAGTGTGTGTGTGTGGGATGTTCCTTGACTTCCTGGGGTGCTTCAGGTTAGGCGTGCCATCAAACTTCCCAGAAAATGCGGTCTTATGTCTTTAAACTTCATACCCTTTTACGATGGACTGAATAAGGCACTTGAATTGACATGAAAGGGACAGACTTTCTACCGTTTTAATGAAAGGCACAGTCTCATAAAAAGTCACTCAAAAATCTGAAATCACAGGGGCTACAAGCTACTTATTAACATTATCATCATTATCTCTGTTCATTTATTTTCTCTTCCTCTTTGATTCAGTGGAGTTTGAGTTTGAATATGTTTGCCTAACTCTAAATTGTAATTGTATAACACACCTGCACCTTGGTGATACGCAGTTCCTAGTTTGGAATGAACTAGACATGATGGATGATGACATTGTACTCGTCAACACACAAATGAAAGTGACTGCCAAGTACGCTGACAAACAGACCATTGGTCACTCACTCCGACCAATGGTGAAACTCTATCATTCAGTCACTTATGGCGCATTTCCACTAGCACGGTACGACACAGCACGGTATTTGCGTGTTTCCACTAGCACGTAGTACCTGGTATCAGGTACTATTTTGGTATCGCCTCAGCCCTGGTTCCAAGCGAGCTGAAGCGATACTAGAACGTGACGTCAGCCGACTGCCTTCCACTGATTGGCCGACGAGTGTTGTCACTGGAAGCGTCAAAAGGCGCGCGACGACCGACCAGACTGTAAATAAACACAAGACTCGACCCCACCACTTTTTAAAACCCCGCTGCTCTTTGACTACACTTCGAACAAGAGAAAATGGCTTTGCAGAAAAAATCCACGCCATGGTCGGTCGAGGAGGTCCAGACGTTCCTCTGGTGGCCGAAGAAAGGATACAGAGGGAGCTCAATGGCACAACTCGGAACGAGAAACTATATCAGGAAATCGCCCAGCTGATGGCCACACATGGGTACCACCATACCCTCCAGCAATGCAGGGATAAGCTGAAGAAAATGAAAAGTGATTACCGGGCCAGCTTGTGCAGGCAATGAGTGACCGGCGCGCATAGAACATTCCCCTCACCCTAAAAAGTACTGGGCCCCCCTCTGTCTCTGTCAGAGACATGTATATACTTCGGACTGTGCATAACATGCACATATGGCTTTGCACTTTTGCTGTGTGTTTTTGCTGTCTTTGTATTTTGTATTTTTTTTGCTTTAATAATTTAATAAACCATTTGTGTGATTGTATCATGACTATTTCATTTGTCAGTAAACATGCAACAAGATTTAATTACCATCTAGATTTTATATAGAGCTTGTTTTGTTGTCTTGTAATATTCTGGAGCAAGGAGAGAGCAAGCGACAAGGAGAGATCCTTGATATAGTGTACAGGATGTGATAGTTATGGTTAACTTAGGGTTAACTTCTATTTACATTTGTCAGTAATTCCTGGTAACCTTGGTGAATTTATGATAAATAAAAGTGGAGACATATTTGCAAAATAGAAAAAGTTTATTGTTGGTCAAACACACAGATCTATACCCTCAAACGTCGTCTTTTTGCAGCTCGTGTTCTCGTCTAGGGCTTCATACTGCCGTTTGGCTTCCAAAACTCTTCTGTACTTTTCAACTGTATTTTGTCTCGTGGCCTGGAGTCTACTCTGGTTCTCTTCTTTTGCCTTGTGCGTGACAAAAAGTCACAGAGTGAGCAGCAAATTGTTGTGTTGCTGATGTTGTTGTTGTTCCGGTTTTGTGCGTGGGTTGGCACGGTGTAAATGACGTCACGGTAGTTTCGCGCAGCCATGTTATGACGACCCCGCCCACATCGAGGAGGTACTATATGGTACTCAGTTGTAATGGAAACAGACCCTAACTGTACCGTGCCATACCGTACCTGTAAGATATTCCAGTCAACGTATACGCTTTAGACTTGGAGCCAAATGCAGCGTTTATTGTACTGCGCATGCGTACATACAATACTACGGGTAATGCGTTAGGACAGAACAGACAAATCAAACTCAATACATTACATCTCCCTTCTTACAAAGAAAAGCATGTATATAAAAAAATAACTCAGAAATACTGTTGTATCATTAATTATCATTAATTATCAAGTATCATTAATTAACTGATTTCATGTCAAATGAACCTTGACATCCATTTCTGTTTTGTTTTAGGTCAGTGACTTAAGTAAACATGTAACAAACACATAATGCTTTAATACTCAACATATTAAACTTAAACTTTTGTTCACACTGACTTGGAAGGAGAGGTTACTAGCACTTCACTTCCATAGGTGTCTTTACCACACCTTGTCCCTCACTAACTTGTAAATCACTCATAAAGTCAGTCTGTCGGGCGGCTTGACAGTTCTGCCTCGTCTAGTGATGTACAGTTCACTTGGCCGGGCCTGAGCTTCGCTCAAGGGTTCTCTGGGAGGCGAGCGAGGCTGTCCAGCTGGAGTGGGGGACAGCTGTTCTTTTTCAACTGTCTGTTCGTTTTCAGCAGTCAGCTCTGGTGGTTCGGTCCATACCTCCTCGCGTATCCAGTGGCGTGGGCGGTTGGCGGCTGGAGTGCTTGCACGAAGGTGTTGACTGTTGCGGCGGTACTCCTTGTGTCCACTGTCCACAACATAGGATCGTGGGGCAATGTGCTGTCTGACCACAACTGCCGGTGACCATGTGTGGCTACCAGGATGAGGCTGCATTCTTACCTCATCACCAGGCTTGAGAGCAACTCGAGGTTTGCCTGTTCTCTTGCGGTCATGATAGTACTTTTGATTTTCCTTAGTCTGATCTAGCAGACGCTTGACTTTCAGTGGGTCATAGGCCGTTGGTGCAAGGAGCTCACGTGCTGTAGGCAGCTTGTTGCGTGGCCTCCTTCCCATGAGCAGTTGCGCTGGTGAAAGGCCTACTGACTCAAGGGGAGTCGTTCTGTAATCCAGTAGCGCAAGATGCTTGTCTGGTGCCTTGTGCCAGAGCCTCTTCACTGTTTGCACTGCACGCTCCGCTTCACCATTTGAGTGTGGTGTGTGTGGGGAGGACGTGACGTGTAGGATGCTGTAACTCATGCAAAAGTGTTTAAACTCCTCTGAGGAGTACTGTGGGCCATTGTCGGTCCGCAATGTTGCTGGGATGCCGTGCCTGCCGAACTGCGCTTTCATTGTCTCTATGACAGTGCAACTGCGCGTGTCTCTCAGCACATTCACTTCAATGAACTTTGAGTAGTAGTCCACAAACAGTATGTACTGCTTCCCTTCAAATTCAAAGAGGTCTGATGCTTCTTTCTCGAAGGGAAGTTCAGGTGTTTCTGTTGGTTTGAGTGGTTGTCTGGGCAGTTTATTCTGGAAATCTGCACACAAACTGCAGTTTCTAACTACTTCTTCAATTTGAGCAGTCCTGCCTGGCCAGTAAAGGGCCTCACGCGCTCGCTGTTTGCTTTTTACTATCCCCAGGTGTGATTGGTGTATGAGCTTCAGCATGTGCTCACGCATGGTGGGGGGCACTACTATCCGCAGTCCTTTGAAGAGGAGGCCATCGGACAGTGCGAGCTGACTTCTTGAGTCCCAATATGGCTGTACCTGAACGGGCACCTCACGTCTGTGCTCTGGCCAACCACGCTGGATAACCTGTTGGAGACAGCTGAGCTCTTCTTTTGTGCGTTCTTTGAGTTCTGCGTACTTTTGATCACTGACGGAGACAAAGTTCAACATGGAGATGCACTCCAGGCCATCTATCTCTGGTGTATTCTCGGATAGCTGTGCTCTGGACAGTGTGTCCGGGAGCTCCATGTCTTTTCCTCTTCTGTATTTTACAGTGAGATCATACCACTGCAAGCGAAGACGCATTCTCTGGATCCGCATCGGTGTCGACAACAGAGATTTCTTGAAGATGTCTTCGAGAGGTTTGTGATCGTTATATACTGTGACATGTGTCCCAAATATGTAATTATGAAACTTAGTGCAGGCATGGACAATTGAGAGTGTCTCCTTCTCGATTTGCGCGTAGCGCGTTTCTGCATCGGTAAGTGACCTTGAGGAGAAAGCAACGGGCTGGTCATCCTGTAGTAAGACTGCTCCTAGTCCACTGCTGCCGGCATCACTGAATATCACTACAGGCTTTGCAGGATCGAAATACTTAAGCACTGGGGGATGTGTGCACAGCTCTTTTAATTTGTCGAAGGCCTGTTGCTGTGCTGGCTGCCATGCGAACTCCACTTCTCTTTTGAGCAGCTGCCGCAGCGGCGCGTCCACTTCACTGGGGTTAGGGATGAACTTTGACAGGTAAGTAACGAAGCCCAAGAAGCGGTGGACAGCATCTTTGTCTGACGGTGGTGACATGCCACGAACAGCTTCCATTTTCGCTGGGTCCGGCTTCAGACCACCAGCTGTTATCAGGTGTCCCACATAGGGGACAGAAGACTGTCGTATGTGGCATTTGTTAAAGTTAAGCCTCAGGTTGTAGCTTGTTGCTTTTTCGACTACTCTGCGCAGAATTGTGTCATGCTCTTGTACTGTGGGGGCAGCTATAAGGATGTCGTCCATCACGCTCACAGCTCCCGCGATGCCCTCGAGCATCTGGTCCATGATGCGCTGGTAAATTTCAGGAGCGCATTTAATGCCGAAGGGAAGTCTAAGCCACCTAAACCGACCTATTGGTGTGTTGAAGGTTGTGAGGAAAGACGATGTCTCATCCAACTCAATTTGTAGAAATCCTGATTTTGCATCTAGGACTGAGAAGACTTTGGCACCTGGGATCATTGAGACGACTTCCTCTACTGTTCGCATGGGGTGATGTTCTCTTTTTATGACTTTATTCAGGTCGCTCGGGTCTATGCAGATTCTCACCTTGCCATTTCTTACGGCGGCGACCATGGAACTCACCCACTCAGTAGGCTGCTCCACTCTTTTTCCATCTCATGCAGCTTTTCTATTATCTTTTCTCTGAGAGCAGCTGGCTGCCTGCGTACAGGATGAACTACACCTTTTGCACCTGATTCGAGCTTTATGGTGTATTTACCTGGCATTGTTCCAGTGGTGCGCGTCAGCTCCGGGAAATCGTCAAGTCCAGCGGTCCCGTATGTAGTACTTTTCTGCAGCACTTTTCAGTAGATCCAGGCGCACAATCAGCCCCAACGCCTCAGCTGTAACGCCACTGAGCACATTCTCTTGGGCAATGTCCAAAATTTCAAACACTGCACTCACTTGACACTTTCTTGACTTTACTTGCAGATTAACAGCAGCTACAGGCTTCAGTCTGTGATTGGAGTATGAGCGGAGCACTATGTCAGAGCGCTGCAGCTCACCTTTGTGGTCAAGTAACTGGTAGCTATTCAGAGTCAGTGTGTTACACTTTGCTCCTGTGTCAATTCTAAATGTCACTTTTTTAGAAAGAATTTCCAATTTGACCACCCATTTATCAACAGTGAGGTCTTCGGACTGCATCATATTTATGCTCAGCATATCCTCAACATCAGCATCATCAACATCATCTTGGTTTGTTTCCATACTTACAGTGTTCACTGCACGCTTGTGACACACAGCCACCCAATGGTTGGGCTTGTGGCAGTAGGAACAAACAGAGCCTTTCGCTGGGCACCTGCCTTGGTTCCGCTTGTGCTGAGGGTCTTTCCCACACTTAGTGCAGTTTTTTGATGAACTGAATGATGCTTGTGGTCGGTAAGTAGTATTTCCTTTGTAGGGCATTTTCTTACTTTCATTTTCTTGTCTTGGCACAAAATGCTTCGATTTGAAAGACACTGTTGATATTTGTGAATCCTCTTCTCTGACTATTTTCATTTGTCTCTGTGACACTTCGAACTGCTGAGAAAGTTCTATGGCTTTACTTAAGGTGAGGCTTTCACCTCTTTCGAGCATTCGCTCTTGGACGCGTTTCTCTCTCACTCCCGCGATTATGGCATCGATTAGCATATCGTCCGGGTCAGCATACTCGCAGTCCATCAGAATTAGCCTTAGATCCTTCAGGAAGTTATCAAAGCTTTCAGTCGGCCCTTGTTTTCTTTGCTTAAAACGGTGCCTTGCTATCCTCTTATTTTTTCGAGGTCTGATATAATTGGCAAATTTGTCCAGTACCTTATCCGGATCCTCCTTTTCTCCGTCTCCCCATGCTAGCGTCTTATAGACCTCTCTGCCTTGCTCTCCGATCCACGTTCCTAGCCAGCCTGCCTGTTGCTTCGCCGACAGGTCGGAGAGGGGACCATCAAACACGAACGTTACGTGACTTCTGAATCTTGAAAACTCTTGAAACAAATCAGAGGCGTCCCAATCTATCTTGGGGTGTTCAAACTGTGGCGACCACGACATTTTTTCGCTTAATTTCGGTTCTTAAAAACTTCTGACACCATGTAAGATATTCCAGTCAACGTACATACTTTAGACTTGGAGCCAAATGCAGCGTTTATTGTACTGCGCATGCGTACATACAATACTACGGGTAATGCGTTAGGACAGAACAGACAAATCAAACTCAATACATTACAGTACCGTGCTAGTGGAAATGTGCCATTACTGTCACTGAGCGTTGGGGATATAGGCCTGCTGGTCCAGCCAAAAAAAAGGTGATGATTAAGTCAACTTCACGACAATGCTGCCTCAGCATCAGCACTAGCAGTGGCACAGAAAGTAGCTTCAAATGAGATGTCAGTGAGAGAGGGTGTTAGGTGGAGTCCCAACAGCATGGCATGGGACGGCCGGGCCTGCAGGACTGTGGTGTTGTGTTCTCCACACGGCTCACACCATAGAAAAGACCGCAGGCTGCAGAGAACCCACAGAGGGTGAAAGGAGGCAAACAGGCCGACCTCGGGACAAACGTCAATGTTTGAAACATGCACACATGCACATGTGTTTGTTTGAATAAGCGTGTTAGTGCCGCTGTGTGTGTATGTGCTTGCGTGCATGTGCTTTGCGTGTTTGTGTGTGTGTGTGCTTGCAGTGTGTGTGGGTTTGTGTGTGTGTGTGTTTGCTTGTGCTTATGCAAGTACTGTGGATGAAACGATGGTGAGGAGACTTGGAGACTCATTGCAATAATTGTTTTCTCCAGAATGTACTACATCACAGAATGGTACGAGTAAAGGGGAGTATCAAAAATATAGATACAAAAATATTCTACTTCATGTAAAAAAAAATTACAAAATAATTAAAGCGGGGACTGAACGTAAATAATAACAGTTGGCAAACAGTTGCGCTGCTTCTGCCCTTGTCAATGGTTGCAACATGACACATGGGATCTGTCACACTCTGATTGATTGGCCAATCTTTTTGAAGTCCCCGGAGAACTTTAGTGCCTCTGACAAACGAGCGGTGTGGTCTGGCAAGAAAACCACAAGAACAAACCCACAGGGTGTCGTGACATGGGCCTATGTCTTGTCATTCATTTGACTAACTATTGGATACCCATTCATACCAAATGCCCATTTTTGGACCAGTAGTAGCAATCATGGATGGGCCATTTCTTTTTTTGTTGCTGAGATAATGTTCAATTAATTTAGGACAATATGCTTTTAAAGTCCCTGTAAAGCAAAAGTAAATGTGTTTTGAGTTTGTCACACCACAGAACCATGTGTTATTAACCACCCAGGCAAATTTGAATGATTAACTTTATGCAAGTCCGGGGCATCCAGCGAAACAAATCTCTGAATTTGTTTTACAGGGACTTTAATGGGAGTGATCAGACATGTTTCAATGTATTTATTATGTACCATCTTTTTTTTCACGGAGGTCCCAACATATATCACGATATATCAACTGCTTTCCTTCATTTACCAAATGAAGGAAAGCATGAATAACCCTCCCCACTAATAAGCATCCACCCACCATCCATCCATCCACTTTCCATCCATCCTTCCACTATCCACCCATCCATCCATTATCATTATCCAACAATCTATCCATTCATCATCCACTATCCATCCATTCATCCGTTCACTATCCATACATCCACTATCCAACCATCCACCCATCCATCCAACCAGCCTGTAGTTGCCCAGTGCAGACAGAGTCCAGCCACACCGACCACCACTAGTTGGCACCAGGCTCCAACACTCAGCCCTTCTACCCAGCTGAGGAATCACTCACTTAAGCCCAACACGACCTAGGACTAACCCCCACTGATGGATGTTCATATTGCTACTATCTCTACTTTTCTCCTATGCTCTCTCCCATTATTTTAGCAGTCCTTCTCTCACTCCGTCCAATTGTGGCCATCCATTTTCTCTCCATCTGACCCATTTTAAGGGACTTGACTGGAAATTGTAAATGTCACTGTGCTGGAATTAATGGCTTGACCCGCAGGGCATGGACTCCCTGTTGGCAATACTGCTAGCCTTTCCTGCACTAGCGGTCCAGCTCGCTTTCCTGTATATTAGGCTAGTGACAAACTGTCAAAAAAGGCTTTAGTTTTTGAGATACCCCTACCGGAGGTAGAACAAAACCTAACAATGTTTTTCCTCATCTCTAAGGTCTCCCATATATGAAATTGGTTCTTAGGTTAAAATATTTTACTGCAAACATTGTTAAATTGATACATATTGTTATACACCCCAAACCTAAAAAAGAACAAAAATATAGCCTGGCCGTATGGGAGTTAAGACATAGAAACTTATGTAGATTAATAGCACAAGCTCTGAAAGCTTTGAAACTTGGCATAATTGTTGTCAGGAAGTTGATGTACCTATTACCTATTATTTTGATTTTGTCAGACGTTGTTCAATAAAGACAGCATTCTGCTTTGCACCATCTTGGAGGAAGTTTGAGAGCTCTCACAAGGTGGCTGATGACAAGACATGTGACCACAGCATATGTAGATGGCATGAAAGAGCTTTGTGACACTGTTGCAAAGAGCCCGAGAGCACACAAGGAGCATGGAGCATCCAGAATGGACAGAGATGAGAGAGACATACAGAAGATAATGGAAGCTGTGGAGCAGAAGCAGAATCCCTTTGACCTTGATAGTGTTCCTGAGGAACTGATCAATATTGCAAGTGGTCAGGTTGCATCAGAGAAAGTTGCAAAAGCTCTTTCATGCCATTTACATATGCTGTGGTCACATGTCTTGTCATCAGCCACCTTGTGAGAGCTCTCAAACTTCCTCCAAGATGGTGCAAAGCAGAATGCTGTCTTTATTGAACAACGTCTGACAAAATCAAAAAGAACAAAGAGCTTCTGGGACCCAGACAAAAGAAACCAATGTGCAACCTTCAAGGACATGAAAGCATCAGCTGGAGTTAGTGTATCTAGACAGGTTCACATGGACTCAGATGTGCTCTTTCGAAGGTTACTTGCTGTTTCCAAACAAAGAGAGGTGTCCATGGAGACTGTGATGTCTCACGAACTCGCTGCTGTACCACCATCTTTGTTTTATGATGATGGAAGCATGAGGAAGACCACAAAAGCTGACCTTGCTAAGAAACTGGAGTCTGTCATTGAAGAGACACAGCAGCTGCCCAGTTTTAAGGAACCATCAGCATATCTCATCGATGGCATGGCTCTTCTGCAGAGTCTCCATGACTCAAGCTTTCAGACATTCAATGACCTTGGTGAATGTATCTGGAATAAGATCACAATGTTAATGGGAAAGGAAGGCATCAGCTGTGTTGTTTTAGTGTTTGACAGATATGATCATCAACACTCAGTCAAAGACCTTGAAAGGCAAAGAAGAGGCACTATCCAAACCAGCAGGCGGACACATATTATCACAGGGCAAGCAAGTGTTCCAAACTACAGGAAATACCTAAGGATCAGTGGGAACAAGGCTGCTCTATGTAGCTTTGTCAGCAACTACATCACTAGTGCTGGGCCAGAGAGAATTTCTTCAGAGAACACAGTCATATTGGCAGGTGGCTTTGAAAATGGTGAGGAGGTCAAGAGGGTTAGCAAGTCAGGTGTTGACTGTTTGACCGATCTTTACAGTGACCAGGAGGAGGCTGACACAAGGCTGGTGTTACAGGCAATACACCTCGCGGAGTCCTTTTCCCATCTCAATGTAAAATGAATTGCCACGCCCTCACAGGTTGCGATACCACAAGCAGCTTGTACAGAATTGGAAAGACGACCGCTTTCACAAGACTGAAGACCCATCTGACGGACTTAAAGGAAATGGGCAACTTTGGACTGTCTGAAAGCCTAGAAGCTTTGCCTGTGGCAAGAAAATATGCCCTCTTCCTGTATGGGCAAAAGAAAAAGGAGAATGGCTGTCCTTGCACCAACCTAGACGAGCTGAGGTACACACTCGCATCTACCACTGATTCTTCAGCAGCAAATTTACCCCCAACAGAAGATGCCTTCGAGCAACATGTGTTAAGAGCCTTATACCAAACCGCAGTTTGGCGTCATAGCCATCAAGCCAAGCCTCATCTCTGGAACCCAGTTGGAAGAGGATGGAAGCTCAGACAGGATGGGTCCATTGAACCCACCATGTTCCAGAAGGCACCAGCACCAAAAGAGGTTCGGGACATCACCCACCTGTACTGTAAAGATGGGACATGCAACGAAACCAGCAAATGCCAGTGCCTTTCAGTGGGCTTGACTTGCACTGAGTTTTGCTGTTGCTCTTTTCCAGACTGCCCAAATATGACCCAATTTGTGAATGATGACAATGCGGATGAGTGACAGGGATGGCCCATGAAGAACACCAGCCAAAGAGCTGTGGAGTTTAACTTGAGGAGAGGTCTCATTCCTCCTCAGAGTGTTTTGTTTAATGAACATTTGTTTGTTTGTTAGTAATTTAATTTATGTTGTGTGAAGTTAAGTTTTAGTTCTATTAAAAAGATTATCAAGGCCAAACTACAATCCTGTCACCTTGTCTCCTTTGTGTGCTGTTGCTAAGCTGTAAGACCACTGATGTCACACTGTACAGTACATTGCTATGCAATGCAACATATTCTTTTATTTGGGACAGTTTATATATTTAGTGATGAATGATTATGCATACCATTTACATATTTGGCATTGCTGGATTCAGCACAACCATTTCTCAATGTTTCACTTTCTTTCATTTGGGACACCACATACATTTAGTGATGTGACATGCACAATATGCATGCTATATTCACATATTTGGTATCACTGGATTCAGCACAACCCTGGATTCAGTGTTCATAGGTCTCTATATGTTACACACATCAAGATATTCACATCAGGTTTTTTCTAATAGGTACATCAACTTCCTGACAACAATTATGCCAAGTTTCAAAGCTTTCAGAGCTTGTGCTATTAATCTACATAAGTTTCTATGTCTTAACTCCCATACGGCCAGGCTATATTTTTGTTCTTTTTTAGGTTTGGGGTGTATAACAATATCAATTTAACAATGTTTGCAGTAAAATATTTTAACCTAAGAACCCATTTCATATATGGGAGACCTTAGAGATGAGGAAAAACATTGTTAGGTTTTGTTCTACCTCCGGTAGGGGTATCTCAAATTTTGGGGGGCATTGTCACTAGCCTACCAAGTACTGTACAATCTACAGTTTATCCACAACAATCATGAACGATAAAGAAGTTCACATGAGAAAAATATTTTACACAGAACAAAAAAGGAAATACAACTTTACATAAGTTACTTAACTTCTTGTGTTTTTGTGTGTACCTTAGCTAACATCTAAGTAAGTGACTTTTATTTGTCCCCCAATGGGGCAATTTGTTGTGCAGCAATAGTACAGGTACACACAATCACACACACAGTTAAGAGAATGCCTGCTTAGCAGGCATAGTTAAAAACCAATAAGAATAAGATAAAATAAATAAGAGGCTCCTAAAAGACAATGAAAATATAAAATAAATAAAAGGTTCGTCATCATATTCAAAAAGTATGAAAGCGTGTGGGAGGGCTTATCTGTGTTTTTTTTGTAGAGTTCAGAAGTAAGATGGCTGACGGAACAAAATAATGTTTGTATCTGTTTGTTCTACAGTTGGGGAGTTTGAAGCGTGATCCAGATGGCAACATCTGGAATTCAGCCTGTAGGGGATGAAAACTACCTGACAGGATAGAATCAACCCTTCTGAGCACCTGCTTCTGATAAATTTCCTCTAGACCTTTCTGTTTAACGCCTGTGATGCGGCTACTCATCTTAATAAGCTTGGAAAGGGAGTTTTTTTGTTTTACAGAGATAGACCCATACCAACATATTAAAGAGAAGGTGACAACTGACTCAACAAAGGACCTATAAAAAAGGGTAATCAAAGTCTTGTCCACATTAAATTTGGCTAGCTTCCTAAGGCAGTGCAGGCGCTGCTGGCCTTTCTTGCAAAGCAGACTAGTATTTGGCTCAAAACACAACTTATCGTCAATAATAGACCCTAAATACTTGTACTCTTTGACAACCTCTATTTCCTGACCATTTATATTAGTTTTTTCCGTGTTACAAACATTATGCCTGAAGTCAATGCACATGTCCTTGGTCTTAGAGGCATTCAGTTCAAGAAAAGCATCCTGACACCATGTTGAAAAATGGTCAATGACCGGTCCGTGTGAGTGTTCTTCATTGTTCAGTAAGCTAACAATAACCGTATCATCGGCAAACTTCACAAAGTGTCGGTTATCAGTCACAGAGCGACAGTCATTTGTGTACAGAATGTAGAGGAGGGGGGAGAGGACACACCCCTGTGGTGAGCCAGTTGATGTGAGGGCCAAGTCAGAGAGATGACCGTTTACTCTCACTCGCTGTGATCTGTTTGTGAGAAAGTCTAATACCCAGCCCACAAGGTTGGCCTCCAGTTGGAACTGATGCAAGAGCTTATCAACCAGCAGGTGGGGCTGAATGGTGTTAAAGGCTGACGAGAAGTCCACAAACAGTAGTCTGGCATGGTTTTTGCTGCCCTCAAGGTGTTTAAGGATGAGGTTGAGTACTGTTACAGTTGCATCCTGGACCCCTCTGTTGAGCCTATATGCAAACTGTAGTGGGTCGAGAAGGCTCTCCGTCCTAAGTGTCAGTTGTCGTTTGACCAGTTTTTCAAAGGACTTCATCACAAGTGATGTAAGGGCTATGGGTGTGTAGTCATTAAAAGTCTTTGGGTGGCTAATCTTAGCAACAGGGACTATAGTTGACTGTTTCCATAAGTCAGGGACCTTCTGTTGGCACAATGATTGATTAAAAATAAAATTAAAAATTGGGCCTAACTGTTCTGCACAACAAGAAAGAACGCGGCTGCCAATGTTATCTGGGCCTGGACTTCTGGCTTTACAGTGTTTAAAAGTGTTCACAACACTCTGTGCAGGGAAACAGACAGCTGATTGGGACAGGGACAGTAAAGACTGTTTTTGGCCAGTAATTTCGTTGCTGAAGTCATGTTTGTCAAATCTTGAATAAAATTGATTTAGTTCTTGGGCCAGGGATATGTCTGAGGCGAAGCCTTTTTCTTTGTTTTGTCGTTTTGACCCACCATTGTTTTAATGCTGTCCCATGCTGAGCCAAGGAGGTTATTGCTCAGTTTGTGTTCCACTTTAAGTTTATAGTCCCATTTAGCCCTTTTGATTTCACATTTGATCTCCTTTTGGATTCTGTGCAATTCCTGAAGGTTATTTTGTCTGAATGCTAGCTTTTTCTTTTTTGTCTTTAAGTTGTTTTCTCACCCATGGCTTGTTATTGGGGTATATTTTGACAACATTTTTAGGAATTACAGTGTCCTCACAATATGCAACCCACGAGCTGACCACTTCGGTGAGTTCATCTATGTCCCGAGAGGAATTTACAAACTCCTCCCACAAGGTACAGTCCAAGCAGCCTTGCAGGGCCAGTGTAGCCTCTTCAGACCAGGCTTTCACTTGCCTAGTTTCCACTTTCCCCCTCTGTAGACAAGTGCGATACGCTGGTATAAGATGCACACAGTTGTGATCGGCAGAACCCAGGGGAGGGAGAGGGACAGATTTATAAGCACCTTTGATGGAGCCATAACACTGATCAAGAATCTTCCCATTTCTAGTTGGGCAAGAAACATATTTATAAAAACATTTTAGAGTTTTGTTCAGTGAACAGTGATTGAAGTCACCTAAAATTAGGTTTGGGGCGTCGGGGGACAGTGCTTGTAATTTCTGAACAGTGCTATGGATTAATTCTAGGGCAGTGCTTTCGTTAGCCTTCGGGTGAATGTAAACAATAGTTACGAAAATCTGCGGGAATTCCCTGGGTAGATAGAAGGGGCGCATGGAGACTGAGAGCAGTTCAATGTCTTTTGTACACAGCTTTTCTCTCACTAGTGTTGTTTTGCACCAGCGCTCATTTATGTACAGACACACCCCGCCCCCTCGCGATTTGCCAGTGTTAGCTGTGACCCGATCCATGCGAAAAGGTGCACTAAAGCCATCCAATGCAATGCCAGCGTCCGAGTCCGTTTCTCCCAACCATGTTTCAGTCAGGGCCAGGATACAGGCTTCTTTGAATTCATGTTGGTGTCGGACATGGGCTTGCAGTTCATCAGACTTGTTTCGGAGGGACTGCATGTTAGCGAGGATGATAGAAGGCAAGGGAACGCGCGACAGAGGCCGCCTCGCTTGCTCGCGTAATCCACCTCTCCTACCCCGCTTCCGTGTTCTCCGACGCCGTGTGTTTGTAGAGCTCCCACTCGTTCCATACTGCCATTTGGTGTCGGCGATGTTCGGGAAGATTAGATCTGGAGGTGGTCTAGAGTTCGCTGGTTGATCGAACTTCAACAGATAGTCCCGGCTGTATAAAATCCGAGGCTGAGAGGTGCCGCACACGGCCTCCGCCAAATGGAAAGTCTCCCACAACACCACCAGCAGTATACATCCAACAGTCCAAATCATTTTAACTGATCAGGGAAAACGATCGCTGCAGGGCTAATCATGCGTTGAAGTTGTGGATATGTGTTAGAAACTACGATCGAATATGAGAGAGCACTGGAATAACTTCCAAAAACAGACAAAACAAACAGACAGACCGTGACCCTACTACTATGCTGCCGGTCGCTGCGTACGCATGCGCCCGATGCCCGAACCTATCTAAACTGGTTTGTGGACTCAACCATTGATGCTGGAGTGTTTTCAACATGCAAAATGATCCAATTTATTTCATACAATGATTTTCTATTAAGAACAAACTTTGTCTGCCACCTCTAGCCAAATAACCTCTATATTTACAATTTTAATAATAATGATTTATAAATTGCCAAGCAAAACAGTTCAACATGAAACCAGTTAGAGGTGTCCCTACAAAATAATATCACTGGTTTATGGCAATATTTAATTGCTCCGTGTTTCCATATGCCTGTTGTCTCCTGTTGCTTCTTTTATAGCTAATCTCTAACACAGGTGTCTTTTTGTCCAGGAAAGGTTCTGTGTTGGAATCCCCCACATTCCTATTCCTATTCACTTCAAAAGTCATTTTGGATAAAACGTGTCTCCTGAATGACTAAATAGTCCATAGTGTAGACTAGCATACAGTAAACAATTGTAAGGCAATGGTAATCGTAATTTTATTCAGCACATTTCATTACACGTAAACTCAATGTGCTTTACATTGACATGAACATGAGGACATACATAAGATAAGCAACACAAATATAAGAATATAAGCAAGTAAAATGCGAAAACCAAATCAATTTACATTAACTATACTACACAGCAATAAAAGCCCAAAAAACAACAACACCATCAAATAGAAACCCTTGCCCTATCACATGTAACCAACTGAAACACACACAGTACATTTACCATAGGCCTGGGAGAATAGGAACATTTTGAGTTTGCTTTTGAATGTGGACACAGTTGTGATGGACCTCAAGTCAGCAGCAGGCAGCCTGCTCCAGAAAGTAGGACCACAGAAACTAAAGGCACCCATAACCCAGACCTGGATCTAATCCTGGGTACTGCTAGAAGACCCCTACCCCCCCCCACCCCCCACCCCCCACCCGATGACTGGGGAGGCCTGATCGGGTTCAGTGAGCAAGTCAGAAATGTACTGAGGAGCCAAACCATTAAGTGCTTCATAAACTATTAGAAGGATTTTGAAGGTGATTCTGTATTGTACCAGGAGCCAATGAAGTGATTTCATTACTGGGCTAATATGTTCAAATGTTTGTGTATGTGTTAGGACTGGCCGCTGCATTCTGAATGAGCTGGAGCCGTCCTGCTCATGGTTTGGATAATCCTGCAAATAGAGCGTTACAGTAGTCTAACCTGCTTGAGATGAATGCCTGAACCAGTTTCTGAGAGTCAGTTTGAGACACGAATGCTCTTAAGTGTTGCTATATTTTTTGAGTGATAAAACGCTCCTCTAGTGGTATTGGTAATGTAATTTTCAAAATTGAGATCCGTATCATAAATAATGCCAAGGGTTCTGACTTGCTCACTCTATTTCAGAGACAGTGATGCGAAGTGTGAATAAATGTTCTGTCTCTGACTTTGAGTCCCACCTATGAGTCTCTCAGGCTTGTCTGTATTTAGCTGTATTTAGGTGACTTTGTTCAACACATCTACATTCTGTCTGTGTGCCAGTTCTCCTGTGAAGTGCAGCGGGTTCAAGAGGGAGAGAGCATATTATATTGTCCCTGTGAACAGCATTGATCAAATCAGTCATGGATCAGGAAAGAGACAGGTCTGAACACAAAGAGATTATATTCCCTCTGACTTCTAAGGCTCATTGGAAGGCATCTCTTTTGGCATTTTTGGTTTTGCTTTGTGAAGAGAAGGCAAAATCATATAGAATTCAAACAAAAAGTGAGCAAAATGTAATACATACATTATTATAAATGTATTTACTGGAGTACTTCAATCGTAATGCCTGCCAATTGAAGGCAAGCATGTATTTCAAACAACCTTCTTTACCCATAACCTTCTTTACCCATGGGCTGACACTAGCTTAACCAGATGGGTATAGTCCTCACCGTGGCAGCACTTTGTGCTAACAGCTGAATATGGAGTGTGAGCACATGGGGCTGGTGCTTAAAGGAGAATCCCAACACCACTTTTAAGATTGGTTTGCACTGTAGATGACTCCCTCTCAAGGTTAAACACATGCTATTGCATACATAACCTCTTATAGGTTGTTTGCAGATCACGTCACAACAGTGGAACGAACATGAGATGGGGGCGGGACGAAGCATTCACTGGATATACATACTACTGGATACATATACACTTTACTACTTTTCGTAATAAGAGACAAAATGCATATGGTTTGCATGGTTGCTCAAATCGATCAAAACAAGAGAAAAGCGTAAGTTTGTATCGCATTCCACTAATTTTTCAGCACAAACATGTGCACATGTACAAACTATCCAAAATAAAAGCAAGATAAATCGTCTGGAGGAGCCAAATCTGAAAATGCCCGAGTGTGTAGTGACCACTTCGTAAATAGTATTTAGGATGATGCTGGTAATTAGTTGTGGAGTGCTATGCTCTTATGTTGCACGTCCTCGTTTACATCCTGTTTCTTGGAGGTTGATGGCATGTTCAAGCCTAATGGTTTAATGATACGATGCTCTCTAGGAAGCAAAGGTTTTTTTTGTTTACCGCTGGTACCGCCTACACTAAGCATAGTGAGTTGGAAGCATTTTTACTTAGCTTAAGGTGTACACTCAGAACTGTATGACAATTGTCCTTTAGTGTTTTCACTCCCATTTCGTGAACCCTTTCATTTGATCCGTGTTGATTGAAAAACAACACGGATTGACTCAAATATATTTTTGTATTTTTTCCAGGTATTTTTCTTGAACATTTGGTTCCACACTGTTTACATAAACAGAGTACTGCTGCTTTATGTTCTCCATTTTATTTCTTGTCCTCCATATGAAGCTTGCGCATCACTGGTGTCACGTGACTGCAAACAACCTCGGTTAACCGGTCACCTGCTGCTTAAGCGTTGATGCGACACATGTCCTCCACTTATTGAAACTGAATTGAAGGGGTGTTTACAGGGGAGCCGACAGGCCTGCCCCAGAATGAAAAACATTTTTTTAAAGGCAGTGTCAGGGGGTTTGGTTCTCCTATCAAGGAGCAGTTTGTGGCCCAGTAAAGATGTCAGCCATGGGTAGAGTGGAAGTTATTGTCGGTGATGACCAGCTGCATCCTTTTAGCCTAATTGGGGCTGTGGCTTAAATGGTTAGTTCTGGTTCTTTTGTGGTGACGTAGGCAGCAGTGGAGGCTGGTGACTTTAGAAATTTGGGAGGACAGGCGGCATCTTTTTTTTGTATACGGAGCATTTATTAATCAAATAAATAATGTTTTGAACAAGTAGTCAACCTTCTTGATGATCCCACGATGTATTCTGTAAAAGACCATGAAGAACACAGATGCACACACACACACGTCCAAGTCATATTCTGTGAAGTGTTGGCAAATTTGCGTTTTTTGTGTGACTAGTGACAAATGCAGACTACTTTGCTCATACCAAATTGGCATTCATAGGATCATACCATCTAGTAAAGATGCCATCGAGCACAACATGCACTCATTTGAGAACAAAATGTGTTAAACAGAAGCTACTCACAGTGCTCTGCTGGTTTGGCTGATTCAGATGGAGGACATTGGAGGGCATAAACATTTTTTTTAAAAACCTTAGCAATTGTATGTTTGTATGTACTGGAACTTACATTAGTATTTTGCACTTGGTTTAGTAGCAATGGGTTAACTTAGCAATTGGGCATGCTTAAAACTTGTTCTTGTGAAATCCTTGCTGTACCAATAGTGATGTACTGTTGCACTTTCTTCTGACAAATGTACTTACTGTAAGTCGCTTTGGACCAAAGCGTCTGCTAAATGCCCTAAATGTAAATGTAAACTAAAATAATTAGAGTTGATGGAGAGTTGAGGAGCACTTGCAGAAGTCTTCTCCACAAGGATGTGAGACAGATCACATGTCACTGTTGAAGCATTTTAATCATTTCAATTTCAAACAATTTCAATAATGGATTTTTTTCCAAAGAAGAGAGAAAAAATATTTTATAAATGATACTGGGATTTGGTAATGGTTTATTTCAACCAATTGCTCTTATCATATTTTGATCTCTTTCTTGCCTCTCAAAGATAGAGGAGGAGCAACCTTCTCTGCTGCGATGGACCAGCCTCCTGGTCCATCCATCGCAGGTGAACATTTCTATTTTATCAATAATTATATAATCTGTCCTTGGCTGATAGAAGGGGAAAAAAAGTATTTTGGTTGCTTGATTGACAGCATTCGGCAATGTCCAGAATCCACATTTCTTATGTTTTTTGAAATTCCACCATCACTTGGATGAAATATGAACTAGGTATGACAGTTTGAAAAAGATGGAGGATGGGCCGAGCATATCAGATGGGATAGAGGAGCCTGGCAGGATACACAGCAGGCTCTGCTGGATATTGTCTGCATGCAATGTTGTTATTCATCAGAGGCTTTCTGTGTAGACATGTCTGTGGTGGACACAACATGGGTTTCAATGGCTCGGCATGGGACAGTCAGACTGTGGTGGAAATATATGAGGCAAATGAATAGATACCCGCAACGCATTGCCTTTTAATATCATTTTATAGTTCATATTTTACATTTGAAATAGTGATGGTATTTTTTATTGTTATTTGTTTCCCAGGTGTGCCGTAATCTGGCATTCTCACAGGAGTTCAGCAGGAGTTTCTTGACTCATGCATTTAAAATAGTGAACAGCAATTCAACACTGCTTATGACTGCTTATACTGCCACGCTATTGGTTTGATGAATAGCCTCAGTTAAACTTTATCCAATCATATTTATAACTTCTGCAAAAGCAGATGAAGATTACCTGGCAATGCAAGACTTTTGTTGTATAGTTGTTAAAAAGAAGATGCTATACAAATAGAACATGCAAATTTAAAAAAAGATCAGACCCTTATTTTGGTTGAAGGGTCAGTTGTCAGATGGGTGACAGTGATGCACATCCTTGGGCGGCAACGACAAACATTTTCCACCTATCAAAATAGGGATTGAGCCAATGCATCCTCTTTGGGTAGAGGATGCATTGGCTCCTCTTCAGGTACCATACAATGACTGAGGATACTACTGAAAAAGCCCAGGAGTAGCAGTGCTAGTAAGCTCTTTTGTGACTCAGGGCTAAGCACTTTACAGGCTCTCTTGAGGAACCTGATGTTTAAGTTTATGTCTCGACTTGATGAGTCACAAAACTGTATTATAATGATGCTCACAAGCCCCAGGTGTAGGGTGACCACCCCCCCCCCCCCCCCCCCCCCCCCCCGTCAACAATCGCGCAGCACCCCCCCGGCAACAATCGCGCAGCACCCCCCCCCCCCCCCCCCCCCCCCCCCGTCAACAATCGCGCAGCACCCCCCCCCCCCCCCCCCCCCCCCCGGTCAACAAAATGGTTGTCTGTGGTTGTCCCCCCATGTCCCCCCGAAACATACCCCTTGTCCCCCCTTGGGCTTCTTAGCAGGTGGTCACCCTACCCAGGTGCAGCTCGATCAGATATCAATCATATCTGTGGAAACGTTGGTATGGATGCCTTTTAAGACTCTTGTGAATAAGAGTATGTTTGTATGTGTTTATGTAACTGTTGTTTTTTTCTCTCCTTTATGTTGTATCTCTCGCTATTGGGTCTGTAATAAAGTTTATATATATGGGACTATATGTTAACAGATGATGGAGGGAACCCAGGAATATATACAGAATTTATTCTGGGGGGAGACTGCACAGAGCTTGGGCCAAAAAATGAAAGGTGCAGAGTTACGCCTTCTTTCCCATTTCGTTACGAAGATATTCTACCTAGGAGAAATTAATTTGTGCGGGTGGGCAAAGATTTCAGAAAGCCACACAAAACCCACAAAAAAGTAAACAACATGCCCCATTTTGTTTGCCAATTGGTCACTATGGCTGTGTCCCAAATGAAAGGCAGCTGCCTGCTGCCTTGCTGTCTGTTTTTGTATAAAGTTACCTGTAAAGGAGCCTGACCCTGGATTGAGACAAACTTCCAAGGGAGCAATGCATCGCAACGTCATGATGTTGACAGTTGACGTCCGTCAGTTACAACAGTTATACTACCCTGTCGGTCATGGCAAAAGTAAAGACAGGACACATTTCTTAAATAAGCATTATACATTTAAATAGAATGGATATTCACTGACTAAACTTGTCGATTTTTTGGTAGAAAAGAAAACATGAGGTTAAATGTAATATAAGTAATTATAAGTTATATTTGTATACAAACTCGGGGCTGTTGCTCGTCATTGTTTTTCTTCTTGTTGGAGCAGTGGAGCGTACACACGGGATTGTGGGTTATCTTGACCAATAAATGATTCTGCCTTCAAAACTTGCCTAGTTGGAGGCACCTCAGCAGGCAGCATTTTTGGTAAATATTCGATGGAGACATGACTTGATCCCTGCCTCCGAAGGCTGTCTGAATAGGCAGCATTTTAGACATTTGGGACACAGCCAAAATAGAGATTGACTAATCCCTTTATGTCCACCATTCCCCTTTGCATCTGTTCCTGAATCTGGGCATGTGATTGGTTCCCCTGGTCACACCAAATGCATTACAACCTCTTCCCATGATTGCTGCTTTCCCAGACGGTGGACAGCTGAAGATACTTAGTCTAATTGGGACTGCAGCGTTAAATGGATGCTGTAGCAGTGAGTGAAAATCCTGCATGCATTGCAATGGCCGAAATGTGAAGTAAACTATGAAGTAAAGCTTTTACTTGAATTTGACAATTGTGTGTTAAACTTGCCAATTGTCATTTCCCAAGAGCATTTGAGAACCTACTTTTCCAGTGGCGTAAATGGACATTTTGCCCTCCATCTCTTGCATTGGTAATTCAATTATACACTCGCTTTAATTTAAAATATTTAAAAATCTTTATAAGTTGGCACTTAGATTTAATTAATCCCTTTTTCATTAACAATTCAACCTGTTAATTATTAATGTAGTAGATGCCCTTGTAATAGAAAGAAATCTATTTTACTGTAGCCCTGACCTTTTCCATCAATCGCTGATATTTTTGGACACGTTTGTAGCAGCCATCTGAAACAAAATAAAAAACACAACCTCTCAAAACCTTTTCTGAAGAAAAAAGAATCCACTGTGCTATAGATAAAAGTTGTGAATACCTTAATGGTGGAAATAACGCTGGATTGCACCGTGGATAAAGTAATGCAGATGATTGTTCATATACTGGAAGATCTATACTGTACTCTATACTCTAGATCTATACTGTATGCTACATTAAAGGGATTTAAAAAATTAATTTAAAAATGAAATAAATAAAAGTGTGCATTGAGTGAGTTCCTAGTTGTGAGTACCTTAATGGTAGAAATAACATCGGACCGCACTGTGGATAAAATAATGCAGATTAAACGATGGTAAACAAGATTGTTCATTTACTGGAGGGCATATCTAGATCTATACTGTGTGCCTCCGTTAAAGGGATTGGATGACCATTTAAAAATGAAATTCAATAAACAATGTGTGAGTTGAGTGCAGGCAAGGCTTGATTTACACAACCATGTAGATATTGGATGCCTGATGAAGATGCTATTCTTGCACCCTGGGATGTATGTCTTGGCATGGGGAGGGGATGCACTTGAAGGAATTAAAAAAGAGGCGTGGCAGATGTAGCGAATTACGGGAACCAATCTTAGCAAGCGAGAAAGGCGGGCTGTCTGGTGCTTTCTAAGAGAACCTGAACTCCGTCCATGGTGATTTATAAAGAGAATGGTTTACCCTGGTCGCATGGGAGGGGCATGACAATCAGCTAAAAGCAGAAAAGGTATTAAACCCATTGACCAACTATAGGCCAAGTCACCATAACGTTTGTATTTATGTATTTGTATGTATTATACCGTTTGGGTTATGTACACAGTGTGTGTGTGTGTGCGTGTGTGTATTTCCCATAAGCACCTCAAGAGCTTCTTCAAGGTCGATTGGGATGTTTGTGCCCCATCCATCCATTGTCTTATTTTGTTGAACCCATAGTGGTCCAGTGGTTGGTCCCTAGGGCAATCCAGACATCCCCAACCCCCGGCGGGATTCTGGTCTACTTGGATCATCCAGGTCCTCACCCTTTCAAAGAGAGTTTAATTTCAAATGCGTTTTCGTTGTAGGGGAAGTTGAATCAATTTAGATTTTCATGTTTAAAAAAAAGCGTTTGGCATATTACTGTTAAAGGTCCTGTAGACAACTTTTTTGCTTTAATGTATCAATATGAAGTAAATGTTGATTGCACACTTTAATGGCTACAGAATAATGACACCATCTGCGTTTAGATTGGTTCCCTTAGCTTCCCTATAAGCCTCGCTTTCACGATGCAGCTCTGTCTGCCACCGGGTACGATCTCCCGAGAAAAATTAAGGCTCCATTTACGGCACAAAGAAAACTTTTGTTTACCTGGTAGCTATCGGTAGCTATCCCCATTAGCCAACTCAGTAGTGGAAATGGCGGACGGTGGAACAACCAAAGTAAAGCCAATCTGATGACACTACTTATATCTGCGTACGCTACGTTTTTGCATTGAGTGTATACTATCTGAATAAACCTCATGTTGCCACTCGCCAGGCGATCCAGTCAGGCTACCGGGGTCCGCCCTTTATTACGACAGCCCGTTATTACGACAACCCTCCATTACGACATGCCGTCATTACGACATGCCTCTATTTAGACATGCCCCTAATCCGATCTTTTTTGGTACCGCTATTACGACAATTGACATGCCGTCATTACGACATGCCTCTATTTAGACATGCCCCTAATCCGATCTTTTTTGGTACCGCTATTACGACAATTAGGCCTACTTTTCATAGAAAGTGCAATAGAATAATAATAATAGTTATTAATATAGAATAATAACTAGATAGGCCTATGGACAATGATCATTGAAAGTGCAATAGAATAATAGAATAATAATAATAGTTATTAATATAGAATAATAACTAGATAGGCCTATGGACAATGATCATTGAAAGTGCAATAGAATAATAGAATAATAATAATAGTTATTAATATAGAATAATAACTAGATAGGCCTATGGACAATGATCATTGAAAGTGCAATAGAATAATAATAATAGTTATTAATATAGAATAATAACTAGATAGGCCTATGGACAATGATCATTGAAAGTGCAATAGAATAATAGAATAATAATAATAGTTATTAATATAGAATAATAACTAGATAGGCCTATGGACAATGATCATTGAAAGTGCAATAGAATAATAGAATAATAATAATAGTTATTAATATAGAATAATAACTAGATAGGCCTATGGACAATGATCATTGTAGATTCTGATTCTTGTTTGTCGCCAGTCGAGACAATCTTCAAATGTAGGCCTACCTCTATCATCCCGCCCGCACCCGCAATGACCTTCCATTTGCATCGCGAGTGCAGACCTCTACTCCAAACAATGTTTTTCCCAATAATTGATATCGGCACACATTTCAGTCAAAAACTAGGTGATTTTGAACCGGCCATGTGAATAAATGTTAGGCCTACACACATTATGTAAAAGACAGGGAGCTCTCCTCATTTTTATTCAGCTCTCAGGGGGAAAAGGTTGAAACTCCATGCATCAAACAAACTCTGTGCGTGCAGGCCAGCAGTCTACTTAAAAATATATAAGAAGAAGCACGAATAAAGCTCTAGGACCTGAAATTTGGACTTGTTCGTTAGAAATCAATTTAATTTGAATTATGGACTGCCTTTGAATGAAGTTACACACCCATGCATAAGCTGCGTGTATGCTAAGTCCAGAACATATGGGTATAATCACATTAATTAATTAATTTAAAGTACAATGATAATGACAAATATTAATGGCCTCATGTCGGAATGGCAGGACGTTTGAAAAAAAGTAAAGTGCCGCTACTCAGACAATGGGGAAAAAAATTGTCGCAGTAGTGGGACGCTTGGAAAATAATATTAATGCCGCCACTCCGACCACTAGACGTCAATGTCTAAGTAGCGGCATGTCGGAATAGCGGCATGTAACCCAGGCTACCAACACAGTTCGCTTTTCTCAACACATACTAAATAATTTATATCTGCTTTCATGTCTCCATTATAGACTAAATGAATGAATAAACTCACGTTTTTTTCTCCTACTACTTCTTCTACTACCCCCTCCACCCCAACACAACCCCTGCTGCCGATACTTGTTTGTGCGAAGCAATACTCAAACTATGGTATTAATTACTATAATTCCGATAGCTTTTGCCTGTTCCCAAATAAAATGATGCCAATTTCACTTTACCTCCTCAGTGAACATGCTTCTTTCTTTCTTATTTCCAAAGTGTTGATCGTTTCTTTCACAGAGATTTCCAAACAAATGTGCGTCTTGTGTTGTTTGTGGTTGCTAGGCTTTCAGGAAACGGAAAGCGAACCAGTTTGTCTTTGCGACAGCAGCGCAAAAAATAATAGCACTTTGAAACACTAGGGTGGGAAAAGTTGAAAAGTTGTCTACAGCCCCTTTAAATAGGTGAATAATACGAATGTGGAAATGTGCTAACAAGTCTTTAGGTATAGCCGTCATCACTCATGCACACCTTAATCAAATTAACACTAATTAAAAACATCCTCATTGACTACAATAAACATTTATGACAAGTGACTATCATTGAATTTATGTAGCCTATGTATCACAGATGTCATTCTTTCATATAGGTGACCTACTTTATTCAGTCAGTGTCGATCCTCCACTTGCATTATAATGTATGATTCCCAACATCCCATCCTATACACCACTAGTAGGTCAATAGGATCCAGTCAAAATGAAAATGTACTTAATAGAAATGTCTTGGTCCTGTAATGTCCAAAAGTCCTGTAAATAAATACAACACATTATAAGGAATTCGTAGTGCTGTTCGTAACATCTGAGAGTTGTAACGAGAGAGAGCAGAAGTAAGCAAGATTTTGAAAATAATAACCCAATCCCTCCCTCTCTAATCAGGAAAGAGATGCCCTGATTGGTCAGAAATTAGTCCTGGAGCATTTCACTCGTTAAAAGCTGACAGACGCCTATGGAATTTCTAACAAATTACGCTCAAATTATAGCTCTTAAATCTTACCTACAGCACCTTTTTACGTCATTACATCTTGGCAGTTATTCCTGCATGCTATGCTTGTGTGATTTACTCAATACCCAAAAGAAAAACCCTGGTCTATATTGTCTGATGTTACATTAATTACCGTGTAGCAGCCCCCTCTCACAGTAGGAATGGTTTGGCTCATAACACATCAATGAATTAACTGCAGACCTATGATGCAACAGTGCAAAATAATCATTTAAAAAACAGCAGTTTTCGAAAAACCCACTGTGTTATACCTCAAAAAGTATTTCCCAAGCTATTTTTTATTCCGATCCTCTGCTGCTTGTAGAGCGATTTTGTTTGCAAGAAGTTGTGTTGTTTGGAACAATTCAAGAGGAATTAACTTTAAATGTGCTGTATGAAAATACACTCAGAGATAATGCCCGAAGCAGAGGACCTGCATGAGTTAATGAGTGAGTTAACTAGTTTGAAACCCGAAATGCTGTTCACAAATTGTTCCTTTTTTTTTTTTTACAATGTTTTTTTTATTTCTTTTAAATTATCAAAATTGTTAACATTAGCTGGTACTGGGCATCCAGAGAGCCATGTGTGAATATTTAATTCAGGTGTGAAATCTAATACAGCACATCGAGCACATACTGGGTGCGTATTAAAAGGCTTTTAGCAAACATAGGATGAGTTGCTGCCGGTGTGTCAAACTGAGAACAATGGAAACTTTTAATCAAACTCACATTAGGGCTACCTTACTTAAATCGTAAATCATTTCCTGTAATTTTCAGTTAACCTTTAAAGACTGAAGTCTGTTTTCAGTGGGTGGGGGGGGGGGTTGTGGATGGGGAGCTGATGACAAGTGGCCTTTTCCCTGTAGGCAGATTCATTTGGTGCTGCAGCGTGCCTGAATGCCATCCATCATCATCTTCCTCACTTCTCTCCTCCACTCTCACCGTGTCGGCTGTCTCTGTATGGACTTTCTGATGTATGGACTGCCCTGTGCTTGTAGTACAGTGTCAGCATCAAGCATGCTGCACGGGGTACATTAGGATTATAAAATCAATAGCAGCGCTTCATATGAAGAGTTGTGGGGGTGGCACCACGGCAGCCACCACCATTTCACACGCCACTCGGATGTTAAACACACCTACGTGGTTTGAACACTCCTCAGAAGTGATGCACTTTGTCACTCAGGTTAGCAACCGTGTCACTGTTATTGGCACTGTGTATAGCATATATGCACACACTCACAAACACACCACACATTTCTTTCTTTCCGTCCTTCCTTTATTTACGGATGCTTCTTCCCCATTCCTTCCTCCTGTGTGTATTGTGTATTCATGTGTATTCATGCATTTTGGTGTATTGGTTTTCTTGGGCATATTGGTTTTCTTGAACTCATCTCCTGACCTGTTCCATGTGTTTTGTTTCTTTTGTAAAAGCCACATCCTATAAGCGTCCCATAGACACGTAGTCCACACATCACACAGACCACTGTTTGTTTACCTCCACTAGCTTGGTAATGTTTAGAGGATTTGTAATTAGTCCAGTCATTGACAAAAGAGGCACCAACACAGAGACTATTGGATATCAATAACTGCCACGTTCAACAGAAAATAAAGCTTTAAAATATGGGCACTCTATCTCCTTAGAGATGGTTGCCCCAAGTCCTAATGGCATTGACCTTGACACCGTGCTGTCAAGATTTAAAGATACAAATGCAAGCTCACTTCGCTTTAATTATTGCATTTAAAAATGTAAGTAAGTCATTAAATTGTCAAATTTTACAATGACTTGATATTAGACTTAACCATAATGAATTATAATTTGCTTACTACTTACAGTACTTACTTTACTTGACCACTGCTACTACTACCAATAATACAAGTAATAATACATTCATCATCTTCATCATTGTAATAGTAACCAATTGGACTAAGTGTTCCTGGAAAGGCAAACACATGATCTAACAGGAGCTGTCAGCAGCAGCCTCTTGGACTCCACCGGTCCCCAGTGCAGCCGGTCCAGGTGGTGCTGCTATGGCTCCTGGATCACCAACAGAAGAGGGACTCTTTTGGGTTTTCTTTCAAAGGCTCTTAATTGCCGAGAGAAAAGTGTGGCGCTCTGCTGTCAGTCTGAGTGTCATCTTTGAACTGAAAAGCACCAAAGTTCTGACGCCCTGTTGTCACTGCCCACTCGCTCGCTCTCGCTCTCACTCTCTCTCTTTTTCTCTTCACTCCCTGACTCTGTCCAAATAATGCCAAATGTATCTTTGCAGGACATTTTGTTCTCAGTGTAAAAAAGGACACCAACGGTCCTCGGGTAGCCACTTCACTAACAGATACCAGATACCCTTAGTGGCTCAGATTACATCAATATATTATGAAGGTGGATTCGCTGACAAGGATTTATAGTCTGTTGATGGGGTTGTTTCACTTTTCGTGACAAAATATAATTTCTTCTTCCTTTTGCAGGAGTTTTTGGTATTATTTGGTTTATTTTATCCAAAGTATTGAATTTTTTTCTTTTATTTAGAAACATTAATGAGCAGGTAAGACTTAGGCATCTTATTCAAGGGTCTCTACAGGTAGACTGTAGGTATCCTCGCATCAGGCTTTGAACCCTGAACCTTTTAGCTGGGAGTAAAACACCCTGACCACTAGACTATCCTGGCCGACCTTTTTTATTGCTAAGGGAAAGTTCACCCGGGTTAAATTGGGTACTGCATCCCTGCAGTTTTGAAAATACACCATACTATTGGTGAGAGACTGTCTATTGAAAATATACCATACAATTGGTGAGAGACTCACTATTGAAAATACACCATAACAAAAATGATGATGCTCTGAATGGTGCACAAGTTATACTATGAACTACCATGCAAAAAGGACAACAATGTACACTATGTAGGTCTGGTAGATTAGGAAATCCCAGCAAGTCTGCATTGTTCTTTATCTTCAATCTTTATAGGGGTTTATGTATGTAATATAAAGAAGCATACCATATCCATCTTTTACCTCGTAAACAGATCTCCACTTCTATTGGCCAAGGCTGTTTTATTGAGCGATCTGAATAAACCATAGGGAATTGGACTTTCATTTGAACCTTCAAGGTTCTGCTCTAATGAAAATTAGACCATACTTATTGTACCATGCCAACCGTATCAACTAAGTAAATAATTATCTGGCAACTATCTAGTTTGACAAAAAACCCAGGTACTTAGCCCCACAGTCAGTAGCCTGTTCTTAGCTAACTTTGTGAAGATCAAGTTAATTGAGTTGGATTCAATTGAAAACGTGTTATACAGGACGCTAACAAATTATACTTGAATTTGCTTCGGTATTGGAATCAGTCCAGAGGTAGGTTGCCTGCCAAAGCTTGAAGATAATGCTTTAATGCAGTGCCGGCGCCTTTGGAATAATGTTCAACCCCGAAGCTCCATCTGCCTCCTTTCCTCTTGACAAGGCCCTCGGTGGTCTTCTACATCCCTGACTATGTGATCTACGACTAGAGGGATTTACTGCAGCATCCCAAACATTGACGCATTTCAAAGCAAATCATTAATACATATTTTGCTTTTTATTATTATTTTTCAACTTAATACATAATTAGATAATTAAATACATACATTAATACAAGGACTTAATACAATACAAAAGGAACATCATTAAAGTCACAATATGCAAGATTTGCAATTTCAAGCTAACTCTAAATAAAAAAAACACTGCTCCTACCCCTCCCTCTCCCTACCCTCTCCAAACCACGCCCACCCTCAAAAAACAAGGGGTGCAAAAAAAAAAACTTAGTAATGGACAACTGGATCTAAAAAAATATCACAGAGGGATGTATCCACTACAAATCTACCGAATATATCTCAGGAAAATGTAAAAAAGAATATTAATATACATCTCAAAGTCAGCTAAAAAACTCAATTAAAGGGGTGTGGTCTGAATCCCCGCCCCCCTTGCTATTTTGTCTAGTGTGTACTTCCTCAAAGTCCGAAACGCTGTAGCTTTATTCAGCTGCACCGTCACTGTAACGTGAGTGTACGGCAAATGGTCACTGCCTTGGCCACGTGAGTGTACGGTAATTGGTCACCCGCTTGGCTACGTAGTAAGGAGGGAAAATAGACTTGACACATCGGCTTGAAGGAATAGAAGGAAACCAATAGACAGAAATTAATTGAGATTGCAAAGGATTTCATGGAATGTCGTTTCATTTGATGCTTATGCTGTGTTCCAGACATTTGATGCTTATGCTGCGTTCCAGACACATTTGGGATTTCCCATTTTAAATTTCCAACTTCCGACCTCCATGCGCTCCGGGTGCAAGACGCCAAACGTAAACAAAACACATGCATTTTATTTTAGCGCACTTTTATACTTAGAAACGTATCTAAATGTTCCATTCACTAGCCTAAAACAAATACATCCTAGCCTCCCCCCCCCCCCCTAATGATTGAAATGTACAAGAGAAGAAATACATTTAGGCTAGGTGGCATTGAAAAAAAGCAGGCTAAATGTAAAATGAAATAAATTAAGCATTTAACTTATTGTTATTAACATAAAGGTCTCATTGCATCGTTTTTTCGTTAATTTTGCAGTGGTCTCTAGTATTAATGAATGCCCTGTGAGCCCGGTTTTGGTGAAAAAAAATGCTCTGGTGCGCCTGTTTCAGGCTGTTCTAGTTTGGAGGAGGAGGTGGGGGGGGGGGGGGGGAAGCACGAGAGGTTTTCGGCTCTTACTCATGAATATTCATGACATTTAAATTACTTGCCTCTGATTGGCTAACAGCACTGTCCGTCACAGTGATGTTAGCCAATCAGAGGCGAGTGATCCCTCTAGTGCAAGGGTCGGGAACCTGTGGCTCTTTTGCCGACGGCCGGGGCTCTCGGACGAAATTAGTTGAGGGGGGAAAAAAATGTAATCAAGGAATCAGACTAGGTCTACCCTAATATAATGCTAAAATAACAGTCAATACTAGGGGAGAGCTGTGTCGATTGAAACACGTCATTACATTCGGAGAAAACCGTATTTTTTTTAATCAACCCGACTCTCCCAACACGCACACACGCACGCACGCTGGCCCTATAATGGCTTCGTGGCAAATATGCAGTTACAGTCTATCTGAGTAATGCGCGGGATGCGCGTAACACACCCCGGTCCTAAGACCGACCGGGGGGGGGGGGGGCGCGATCGTAACACACCACCTCCGGTTGGGCCAAATTACTTTATTTTTAATTTTTATGACAGTCCTGGGCCGGCCCAAAGATGTGCGTCGGCCCCGATGGCCAGTCCACCCCTGGCGCTAATCAAAATGTTAAAAAGGAAAAAGCCCGAAAAGAAAGTCCGCAACTTTCAGCCCGATTGGACAGATTGCGTTCGTGGAAAGAGCTGGCAGTGCGATCTGTCTGTTATGTAATGAGAAAATTGCGTCCATGAAACGATCAGTGGCGTAACTATCGACGGTGCAACCGGGGCCCAGGGGGAGAGCCCCCCCCCCCCCCCCCCCCCCCGGCAACAAACGCGCAGCACCCCCCCCCCCTCCGTCAACAACCGCGGGGGCACAAAAAAAACAAAAAAAATATTTGCACCGGGGCCTATTATTGTTACGCCAGTGGAAACGATGCAATGTTAACCGCCACTTCGACACTCACCATGCACAATTTGCAGCAACATATCCTATGTAAGTTAAATATCCAAACTTTTGCTTGTAACCGTCTTTATGTGGCTCTTCTGAGATTTTTTTTTTTTTTTTTGTAAAAGTGGCTCTCAAGGCAAAAAAGGTTCCCGACCCCTGCTCTAGTGCGTTATCAACCATAGACATCTTATACATATGTTACTATTAGATACATTCATGATATAAGATGTCTGTGTTGTCAACACGACAAGTCACCACGACGTCACAACAACAATATACGTTCTTCCGGGTGGCAAAAGACGAAGCGTTCTCCGATGGCAGAACTTGTAAACAAACCCCTCCATATCATTTGACAGGGCAGAGCGATCGAGAAAACAGTACATGGCTTGAATTAATGATTTTGTTCTTGCGGGGCGCTACGTGACGCAAGGGCGTAACTTTGGGTCTGCCATTGGGGGGGTTAAACTCGCGGCATATTTATTTATTTGTTTATTTATTTATTGAATCATTTTCTTGTGTAAAAGGTGATATGCCAATTTGCCGTTCTTGTATTAGAAATACATTGCGATACTTTTACTGATTTTGGCTACTTTTTGACTATTTATGCCATAATGACACAGTAGTTAAATTCAGTGTTTAAGCACTAGCCAACAGTGGCAGCTTCCACCTAATTGATTTTGTGTGTGTGTTCACTATCTTATGAAAAAAAACACAAGAACTTAAAGATTAATTAAATCAATTGCATCACTGTATTGGCACCTACATGCAGCAAATGTATTATGCACAATTCAACTCTCAAACACATCACACAATACAGGGTGGCACACTGGAGTGCACCTCTATTCTGAACATGGCAAACTGATTTCACATATTGGTGGGCATCACCAGTTCAAACTAACAAAATCTAAACAAAAGCATGTAAATACAAAAGAAGGCCTATCTGTCAATCACATTTGAAGGTATTTTACAACATATTAGGCTAAAATAAGAATTGACTAAAAGAAACAGGATGCTATACTGACGTCTATTCTGCCAGCAACTATAGTACTACTAGCAGACTATAGATATTGTTGGGCAATTCAGATAAAAGCACCAAACACCTGTTTGCGTCTCTGTGTAAAAGAAATGAACTGTGTACACACTGACTTCTTAGTTAAGAGGTCCAATTTGTCCTGATGGATCGTCCCGCGTCTGTGTGAAACGATCTGGGTTCTCATAAACCCGTTCGCGGTGGTAAGAGACGAGCAGAGTCTACAGCGTCCGCTTGCAGAGCAGAGTCTACACTACAGCGTCCGTTCACTCCAATAATAACCCGGTCACGGTGATAGATTACGCTAACCCTAACCCTAACCCTAACCATAACCCTAACCCTTTTTGGAGTGAATTGTTTCACAGTAGACTGCGGACGCTGTAGACTCTGCTCTGCGAGCGGACGCTGTAGACTCTGCTCGTCTCTTACCACCGCGGGTTTATGAGAACCCAGATCGTTTCACACAGACGCGGGAGGGGACCTTTTGCGTCAGTATCAGATGTCTAGGGGCGAGGGGCGTGATGACAAATCGTCGGTATATTACGAGTTGGGATGAGAACGTGTTGGATATTATGGCCCCCCCCTTGTTCAGATGCGTTCCGCGGTCCATGCTATATAGTGCATGAAATTAACCACTGAGAATTCGAACACCACTACAAAATGGCGAGCACCCTATATTGTGCACTATATCCGTGATAGGGAACGATTTCGAACACAGCTCATGGTATAACAATAGGGGTTTTACCTCCTTTTCGTCAGGATTTTTACTCTTTTTCGACCAACAATGAAAAAGAGTTGTCTGGCTGCCTTTCCGTGTCCTTTTCATCGCCACATTCATTTAGCATGAACTTTCTCAACTATTCATCCCAGCGACTGCGCGAAATAGTTCGGTTTGGTAAAGAAAACGGGTTGGGTCATACCAAGTAGTCGGTGGGCGGGCGGGGAGGGGGGGGTACATTACAGATGATTAAAACATGATACTATCTTGCTGCCAAATTAAATTAATAAAGAAAACAAACAGAATATTTCATATTTTTCTGAATTATGTGTGATGATATTGGGGGGGTTATATTAGCTGGATCTGATTTTTGGGGGGGTCATGACCCCCCTAACCCCCCCGCAAATTACGCGCCTGACGTGACGTCTCATTAATTCATACGGGTATGGGAAGTCTCATTAATATATTACGGAGTATTAGGGCCACATTATTATATTTTCATTAAATTACGAGAATAAAGTCGTAAATATTGAATTAATTACGAGAATAAAGTCGTACATATTGAATTCATTACGGCTACACTATAGGCTACACGTTAAACGTTTATTATACGGTTGTGCTCACTGAGCAAACTCAGGTTTAAGGTAGTCTACAGGTTAACGTGTGTTACATGTTGTTTAAGAAGTCGGGGTATTGCTGGACTCTGTCGCGTCTATCTCCGGAACGGAAAATGATAGCGACGTAATACTTTTTTTTAATGAAACCGAGATCAACAACAATGTTTTTAACAATGTAACACCAGGGCCGGACTAACGCACAGGCTAGATATGGCTGCAGCCTAGGGGCCCCACGTGTGCCAGTCTGCCAGGGGGCCCCCGATTGCCCCCCCCCCCCCCCCCCCCCCCCGCTCAACAAAAATTTTTGGGCGCTTGGTCCTTCACGGGGGGGGGGGGGGGGGGGCGTACATCGTCCAGCAGCCTAGGGGCCCCTGGACCTCTTAATTCGGCCCTGTGTAACACTGTTTACAGTAGCCGGCTGGACCGCTTCAGTGGAAGCCGCTCTCTTCCTGCCATGCGTATGCAACTAGGAGTGACCTATCATATTCCAAAAGGAGCACGTAAAAACGGTTTACCGGTGAAGTACACTTTTAAGGACTTACAGTATTAACTTTAGACAGACATATACATTTAATTGTTAATATAACAGTAATACAACATTTCAGTTTAACATATTACATAACACAAGACACTGTACTCATTTCACATTTTTCAGATATAATTTACTGATTTATACACAATATTCATTTCATCATGAGAATTCTATTCAATTCACCATTTGAAACGTATTCTACTTTTCAGGAATGCAATCCTTACCCTATTGGTAAGGCCACAAACAACAATCCTCAAGACCTTCACTGAATGGGAGATACTTTTCCATATGGATGAGCAGACATTGTTCAGGCATCTTTGGGTCACCTCAGTTTGATTACCTCACAAATGTACTGAAACTACAGGGTCTAAATCCACCAGGCCACAGGTCCTCAGGAGATCCCTCTCAAGCAAAAGGTTGCACTCTTCTTTTGGTACATGGCTAAGCAAAATAGCTTCTGTCAAATATCTGACAAGTTCAATGTGTCACAATCATCAGCACACAGGTGGACTGTGGAAGTGCTTACAACCTTTTGCACCATGGTGCCATCTTTCATTAGTTGATTGATCATTTGTGAGAAGACAGCTACTTCTGCTGCCTTCCGCACGTGTAGCATAGAAGGAGTTATTGGTGCCATCGACGGATGCCACTTGCAGATACAACCGCTAATGTAATTTATCTGGAAATGGAGGACACACAGAATGTGATCGAAACTCTGCAGTGGTTAATAATCTTCCTCCTCTACCTTTTGCCATTTGTAATGCACATAGCGAGTGCATACACTCTGTTCTGCATTGTTTATGCTAGTAACTCTCAGTAGGGATAATAGAAGTTTATTGCAAGACTCGATGACTCAAGAAGCATGCATTCTTAGCATTGTATTATACATTTACTTGTGTACTTGAGTTATACAAATACTGTTTATTTGCACTGTAAATATTAATCTCTTCATCTTCTATACATTTTCCAAGGCTGTTGTTGTGATTATAGATTCAGGTTTTTCAGGAGAAATTTAATTTATTTCACATTTGTGATATAAGCTGGTGATTTCAAAGTAGCCAATGCATTGTGAACCGGACAAGGACATTGAAAAAAAACTGCAACAAAGTTTTTGAAAATGACAACTTTTTATTGTATTGAAGCATTTTGAGTTACATCACATGTCTGAAGTGGGACAAAGATCTCCAAATAGCACAAACTCAGTTCCATAGTAACCTCAAAATATTGTTAGGTTAGGTTCTCATAGTTTTTAAAACATAACACATGACACTAATGTAGAAACAGTAGCCACAGTTTGAACATTATGGACCCATCCTCCTCAAACATCTGACTTCACCATAAGACTTGTGAGACCTGCGAAGCTCCGATGTGACTCAATCATTACTCATGTCTCTTGCAGCCTCTGGCCTAGCGTTCTCTCTAGCATTCTCTTACCAAGGGCCCTATCTGTGGAACAGTCTGCCACCTGTAATCAGAGAAGCTTACTGTTGATAAATTCAAATCCAAACTTAAAACCTACCTTTTTATTCACTCATTTGGCTCCTAGGAGTGTCTCTCAGCTCTCATTACAGCTAAATCGACCTGTTAGCCAGCACTAGCCTACCCCTGCTGCCGACGGGTACTACTAGATTGAGGGTGTGTGTGTGTGGGTTTGTGTCCCATCTAACCACAATTTTGTCTCCGTCTTAGGGTGTTGCTGTGACCATGACTGGACGTCCGGCCACCTGGACAGCTACCAACTGCTCACCAGCCAGCACCTCATCACCATGGACAAATTAATATCCTATTCTTTGTACTTTATATGCCTGCTGTAATAATGTGTGTCACTTATGGCACCCATTGCACTCCTAACCATCCCTGGAAGGAGGTATCCCCCACTCTTGAGAAGGCATTTCTTCCTGATAGTTTTTTGTTGCCCTCTGGGGGGCTGGGGTTAGGGGGTGTCATACAATATGTGGCATGTGAAGCCCTTTGAGACTGTAGCTGTGATTAAGGGCTATACAAATAAAATTGACTAGACTTGACTTGCAGTGGTTTAAAGCAGGGATTAAAAACATGTTTTTCATTTCGGTTCATTCTGAGCAGAAACTTTATTTTTCCATTCCATTGTTCCCAGTTTTCTCCTCTAATTAGTAACGAGTTAGAACCTTATATGAGAACAATAAATAACGTTATTTTTAAAATGTCATCGCCTTTACAAAATTATTTATATATTGATAATGGGATAAAATAAATAAGCATCAGTGTGACAGGTCAGAGTCTGGGTTCGGGTATCGGCAGTTGTGGCTCGCCCATTTATTCGTATTTTCACGAGCCCACAACACAAGTCAAACAAAAGGTGCAAACATACTGCTGGCCGCTCCCCACAACTCCAATGCCATCCGCTCCACACTAACGTGGCTGTCAGCCAGCATCCCGCGTTGCTCGGCGTCGGCCCGTTCTTCCGGGTTTGTTCCAAACCCGCGGTCCAGTTACTGCCGGGTTTTTTAGAGACAGGTGATTAGTGATGGCTCGTTCGCGAACGAATCAGTTCGAACGAACGACTCTTTAAAGTGAACGAACTGACCTCGTTCGCCGCTCTCGTTCGACTCGTTCGTCGTCGTTCGTCTCGTTCGCTGCGTCTCTGACGCGCTGCTGATTCGCGAGTCGTTCCCTGACTGTGATTGACTCGAGGACTGAGACGTCACGACTCACGAGAGCCAGCCAATCGTATTTAAATATCAGTGAAATGGTAAATGCATGCTGTCTTTGTATTTTCTGTGTCATGCCAGATTAATAATATATTTGAATGTCTCGTCAATCTGTCTCGTTCTTTCATGCTTCCTTCTCACGCACGCAACCCGGCCGGGACCCCCACCTTGGTGGATCTTGGTCTTGAGTGGGGGTGGCCAATGGCCATCTTCACAATAGTAAATAAAATATGCCCAGAATAAACACAACTGTACATCATTAACTTTAAAACTCATCATTGCTAAATCAAGTCTATTATCTTGCTGATATATTAAACATCCAATAATCTACTACGCCCCCCCCCGCATCCCGCTGCGTTTGGTTTGTCTAACTTTACCTTGAATTGGGGGAATGGGGCATTTTGATCCTGACATGTCATTATGCATACATTAAATAAATCTGTTGAACTCAAATTAAATACATATGTTAACATATTCAACCAGACAGACACAATGTTGTATTTGCTATTATTCACACATTTATTAACACCATCAACCACCCTCCCCCAGTTGGTTTGTCAGAGTTGAACTGTAACTTGATCTCTGAATGGTAACTTAACTGCATTCGTGATTCGTTTGAATGTTGTGAACGAGGGAGCAGCCGAGTCGGTCAGACTCGGCTGGCATTCGCCGTTCGCGAATGAGAACGAGGGGCGGAGGGAGGAGCTGAGTCTGAACGACTCAGTGAATGATTCACCGCTACCGGAAACACGACCACGAACGAACGAACGACTCTTTATGGCGAACTGAACGACGCGAACTGATTCGCGCAAACGAATCATGAAATCCATCACTAGTAATTAGACAATCCTTGTCCCATACTTGCCTGTCTTCTCACCAGGTGCCACACCTAGGGTGACCAGATGAGATTTGCTGAAATTCGGGACGTTTTTTTTTTTTTTGTTCGGGGGGGGGGGGGGGGGGGGGGGCGCGATTGTCGACGGGGGGGGGGGGGGGGGGGGGGCTGCGGGGGCTGCCGTCGGGGACTGCATGCAGTCGACTCAACCTCTCTACGGACGTAGTATGGACAGTTTTTAATGTTTATCGGAAAATAACTACTCAGTATTCTGCTTGAGTATCATTAGGACAATTAGGGCTGGATTCGGGATTCGGGACAAACGCTTAGATTTCGGGACTGTCCCGAATTTCTCAGGACGTCTGGTCACCCTAGCCACACCTCCTCCTCTCTCTCCCCAGACAGCGCTAACCACCTGCTCCCTTATGGAGTCAAATTGATGCCAAAAGTATTGTACGCGTGAAAAGAAAAAAATCGTAGGCGTAGATGTGGAAATGTTTCTCGTGATTAAAAACAATGAAAACACATTTTTCTGAATTGTAAACGAAAAAGTTATGTGGCCATAGCTAACGTTAGCTAAGCTAGCTTTCTAGCTACCTACCTAATAATGAAGATAAAGGTATGATAGGCTAGAGCTAGCTGTTAACAGCAACTCCTTCGGTATTCGTTGACTAGATATTGTGAATAGCTGGATATGACTGAGCTAAATTGTTAACATTAGTAACTTAACCAGCAATCCATCACTTGGTACTTCATTATCCACAGTTTAATAGCTAGATAAATACCTTAAAAGGATGTTGTTGCTCCACCATGTTCCCGCATAAATGATGGCTGTGCATTCATTGCCTTCATTCAGGGAGGTAAACACGGCGCATACCAATGACGCATTTGTCCGAGTGACCAATAAAGTCGCCCCCTTCCCTTCACCCCGCCTCCACGTCAAAATCATGCCAAAACCCCAAGCGCGAGAAAAACAGAATCGTAATCGTAAAAAATGAAATCGTAAACATGAGTGAGAAAAAACAATTGCAATTTTATTGTTTACATTTGTGAACATAACTTTTTCGTTTACAATTCAGGAAAATGCGAGATCACGAGAATCACAAAAAACATTTCCACTATTCATTTCCAACATTCCATCTACGCCTACGATTTAGTTTTTTACGCAGACAATACTTTTGGCATCAATTTGACTCCATACTGCCTCCACAATCAGAAAAAAAGAAACAACAGATTATTTGCAACTTTGCACAAGGCTGAATGAGTAACGCACCAGATTTAGGCCTACTTGCATGTAGCCTGACAGCCCCTCCCACCCTCTTCACACTCCAAATAGACGAGGTGAAAACAATTATCTAAAATGGGGATTTGATTTTGATTTGATTTGATTTATTTCTGGATCAAGACAGTAAAATACAGTAATCCAAAGGATGACATGCAAAAGTACAAAACTTATTTCCAGCACGGTCCTTGATTCATGCAAAGAAACTATTAGAAAATGCTAGCGCTACAAATGTGATTATACAACACTAATAGGATGGGTGCAGGTGAAGGATAAATGCAATCTTACCACCACACAGTTGAACACAGGGCCAGGGAGATATGGCTCATTATTTGGCATTAACAGGCGGTCTGGGGAATACCGGCGCGGGCAATACTTAAATCACTTCCGGAATAAAACTTCCTTTGAAAATGTATTCGCAATAACATTTCAAGAAAAGTTAATTGGAAAGATAGATAATGTTATTTACCGATTATCTAAAATTGACAATAGTGTTTTCACTCCGGAACAACTGAAATAGTTTTTGTTCCTGTTTTCAATTACGTTCATCCTTAAATGTCCTAAACCGGTTTTCATTTTCGTTCTTTGAACCGTTTCTAATCCCTGGTTTAAAGTGACGCCTTTGGCGCGCAAATGAGTACGTATTTCCACTTACAGCATATCAGTTTAGTAGGCGGTCCTTCAATGTGGCCAGGATCACATTTGCGTTCACACTGCTAGAGAATGAGAGATATATGCATCCCAGGCCATCACCGAAGGTGGTCTGGAGGAATCAGATCTCAATGCGCGATGGGTGCGTGCACACCTGTACTTAGAGGTCTCTACTCGTGATCGGATCTCCAAAACCACATGTTAATACTAGGTGGGAACAGGGCCATATTGCTAGTTGTTATCCCAAAGGAAGAGTTGGAATTTAGTTGGCAGACTAATTGGAAAGAATTGGTGCAGTGCTAACTAGATCAAGCTAACTTAATAAAGCGGTGTCAGAGGCAAAAGCAGAAAGAATTCAAAGCCGAAATGTAAATCATTTAAGTTTAAAAATAGCCACCATTCCATAATAAATAAACTCTGGTGTTAAGTTGATTTGATCTAATTTTCATCTGTTGAGAACAGAACCGAGTGATCAAAGGAAAAAAATGAGAGCATGAAGTTTGGGCTGCATAGAACTCAGATAGAAAGTTGGAAATCTGTGTACACAGAAATTTTCTGAGATGTTCGAAAAAGGGTTTTCTGTTTATACATACCGATTGTCCTGAGATTGTGCACGTGAACGAGTCCACACCCCGTCAAGTCCCATAAATTACCAAACAAGGTTCTAGGAATGCCCATATGTCTCAATAATCAGATTACTCTTTTTATATTCATTTATAAGGGAAAGTAAAAAATGGCGAAAGTGGCGAAAAAGTCGATCGCACTGATTACATTTGGAAAACCGGTTGCCACCACAAATTGCATTTTGATGTTGGTCTGTTGAACTATCTATCTACTCTCTCTTTCGCTCACAGTGTCAACATATCACACTAACTTCTAGTGGTGCGTAGATAAAGACAGGGTTTTTTATACATCTGGAATTCTGCGTGGAAACCTGAATACACGTTTCTGAGGGCATGTCTCTGCGCAGCACCGTTTCATTCATCTGGACCCTGCTGTGTTAGACAGCACTCACTCACACTCACTACTTGTTAAAGCAAAATAGCCTCAACATCTGTTCGAACGTGTCTGGCATTGCAAAAAGAAAGTCAGGAACAGAATCTTAATGTCCATGTATGACTTTATTGGAATTCTAAAAGTTATGAATATCAAGACATCATCATAAAAACATATGCATGTTATATAGTATACATATAATATATTTGTTCCTTTACATATACGTATAATTCTCAATAGTACATCACTAGAGCTCTTCACAATTGTCTTTTCTTAACCACCTCTGGCAGAAAAATGAATCACTTAAAGTATAATTTATGAATATATGAGAGGAACATTTTGAATAATATATAAAGTTAATCTTATTCTAATTAGAAAACTACATTGTCATACATAGTGCCAATGCACGACTGATGACTAAGCAACTTTCCACATAGAGTATGCATCAGCTGTAATATTTTACTGTATAAGAGATTAAATATCATTAAATGTTAAATCTGCGCCCCATGTGCCAGTATGCAATATTAAACTTTAATCAGCTTGCTGCTTAAACAAGATCACAACAACAAATATGAAAAAAGCCGCTTGTTATGCCACTTGTTACATTATGAGTTCCGAAATATTCAGTACTAAAATAAGAGCAATGCTAGACTCATGAAGTCAACTGTCACCTTTCTGTTGTCATCTTGAATCTTTAAACAATAGGAAGAAAAAAAAAACATGGCATGTCTCTTGGTTCCTTCTTTTTTCCTCTTCCCTCTCTTTTTTTTGACAACCTTCCAAGCCCTGTCTTGGAGCGAGGCGCTCTGAAAGTGCTAAGAACCCGCAGGTTTTTTTGTCCTGTAAGGTCTTAATAGTTTCCTGGCGACAGCTTGAATCCTACACCAGTCACCGTGAATCCCCGTGGGGAGGTGCAACAATGTCTTTTAAACCCTACAGCCGCCTACCCCTGTGCTGGATACCGTACTGGGAGTATCTGATGATGCTCAGCTTTATCCAGTGGAAAGCCCTGTACTCCTCATGCTATCCCAATCCTTCACTGGTACCGTTGGATTATTTATACCTGGATACGTTCGCTGTTGCTATCTACCTGGACACAAAATTAACTTTTTTACTTGGTAGCACTGGTGCTCCCAACTTCAAAAAGTGAGGAACATCAGCAGAAATGTAGGAGCACCCACCAAAATGTAAGGAGCACCAACAATATATGTAGATGTTTTGTATTCATTGTTATAGTGTGGACAAATTAGTATTATGAGTATTAAAATATGTCTTTATTTCTTATTGGTTAACCTTTGACTCCCTTTTCCCAGTGACAACATGTAAGCTATATTTTCCATGCATATGCTGCCCAAATAAGCTGCCGTCGAAAATATAACAGTGCTGTTTATAAGTAACATAGAACAATAAACGAGCTCCGGCTCCTGCTAGTTCTAGTTGCTCCGGAGGCGCATCGTTGAAATGTCAATAATTTCAGACCGTTTCACAGTAAAGAAATCATAATCCGCTAGATTATATTTACTTGTGTCATAACTTTCATTACTGTAGAGTGTGAGCGAACGGCGGCTCACTTGCCCACAGTAATCAGTAAGCGGATCGATAAAATAAATCTAAAGAACCGCGTTCATTGTTAGCATGTCTTGACAAACGATGATTATGTAGATTTAAAACTTCCAAAGCTCGACAACTCATAACTCTTTTATCCCCCAACAGCAGTTCAACCGGTGCAATTGATGCACGTTGCAACTTAGCCTAATTTAAAATAGGTGTACTTACTAGCCAATGTACAGAGAAAGGGACGATGACTGGAATTTTAAAAAAAGGTTGCACCAGAACAATTATTTGCAATCCCACAAATGCTCCTGATTCTATTTCGAGAACGCACAGATTGTATTTAGGAAGCATATTTGACCAAAACGTTTGCAATTTCAAGCCCTGGGCCAAGCTATAGGTAATGTTATAGATGGTGGAATCTACCTCCAAGCCAGGAAGCTCAAATGCTCGAGTTTACAGACAGAAAAGAGAAAGACAGTTGAAGCAGTGAGGTAACAGATGGAACAGCAGACAGAAGGGAAGGTAAATTATTTAATGCTATCATTTGATTCATGGTACCTTGGCATACATTAGATTCACTGAGAAAACAACTACTTAGAAGCATAGCATTTAAGCGGTGAGTAAACTTAGTCTCCACTGAGATACAAACAGAAGTGACTACAAATTGTTTTTTTATTTTGTAATGAGCCTTTTTTTTAATTCTTCAAGAAACTGTAATTCTCCAAGCGATCAGACGATCAGACGTAGAGTTCTCTTGAAACATAAAACTGTAAGAAAACCATTCTAGTGTTTGCTACATGCAGAGTGAGATGCTCACCACTCAAAGCAATGAGGGAAATTGTGTGAAGTGAAGAGGCATAGTCAGAGCTTGGTGATATTGTAGGGTAGGTTCTGCAGTGGCAAGGGGCTTTCCAGTGGGAAACAAGAGCGGCCTCCTGAGTGTCAGCCAAGACTATCAAAGTAATCTTGCTTCTGCCACTCTGGATATATTTTATGCAGGAAAGGTACTGTAGTCATTTATAAATGTACAGCATGACTGTAGGAACTTTGTTTACATGAATTCGTAACCAAGGCTGAGACCTTACTTTTGAAATGTGTGTTTTCAAAGTAGGTGCCACTGCAGGTGTCGTTGGAGAATATGTAATGTACAGCGAGCCGGTTATTGCAAAAATAAACCCTGCCAGGGAGATGCAGGACCCTGACGCGACTACATTATCCTGCTTATTGCCCGGCTACTTACTAAAGAAATCTAGCCTAGAAATCTAGACGCCCCTAGCGGCAGCAAATTTAATTTGCAGCCAGGGGGTCTAGACTTTTGTCGTCGTTTTGCGCTGCTGGAAACAGAAAATCTGTCAGGCCAATCACATTGTGAGGGGCGGAATATGTAATAAAGCTATCTGTGTTCCAAAGTTGTTAAGGGAAGTCGTCTATCAATGTTCACATACACAAGGCCAGAGTTACTTAAAATGTCAGGATGGCTTTTCACAACATAAGCCCTTTAAAACAGGTGTGGATGGCTACAACGTTTCCAAATAAAAGGATATTGGAGGAATGTGTTATGGATTTGGTTGTTGATAAAGGGAATAATATTTCTGGTTGGACGCATGACATGCGTGAAGTAAAAGGTCAATTTCAATTTTATTGCATGTTTCAGAACTCATAAACTACAACTATGTAAACAAACTAATATAACTAGAACACTTTTTTATTTTCTTCTTTCTTTTGATTGCTGTATTGTTGTTGTATTGAAACATATTGTACCTCAGAACTTTTATATTGCCTTCTCTGGGTGACAGGAAGAATTGGGATACGTAGTTCACAGAGTGTAAAACTTTCTCGTAATAGGGAACAGATGCTAACTATTCTTTGCCATCTATTGTGGGCCACCTCCTGGGCAACCTGGCAGGTGTTACGGGACCTGGCAGTGTGGAGGAACCGTCCGCCATTTGGCCGAAGCCATCTGCGAGACTTGTGCTGCTATTGAACACATATGGTGACACTAGTGAAGCCTTTCTTCTTTGCTTAGCATGCATAGTGTATGCATGATTTTAGTTAGTGTGTGTGTGTGTGTGTGTGTGTAAGGAGTGAGAGACCTTTCCATCAGTGAATATATGGACGTTGGAGATTGATTAGTTTGGGTGAAGCTATTGATATAAAAGACCTACGTGCGCCATACAGCACAATTCATTAAATTAATTCTCACTTAAGTTTGCTTTGGCCCTTTTTCCCCAGGACTCGCATGTTATCTTTATTGCACAGGCACAACTTACGATTTAATATTCTGAATAATTATCTTTTTGGAGTCTATCTGCATTTAGCTCTTAATTAAGTGGCCAACATTAATGCAGGACAGTAATTAATACTGACTAAATGAGGTCTGTTAGTATTTAACACTGACCAGGTGGCCTGGTTAGATTAGGGGGCTAGATCTAGGCAGATTAGGTCTGATTAGATTAAAGGTCTGTTAGTATTTAATTGCTGACTAGATTAGGTCTGACTAGATTAAATCTGTTAGTATTAATGTGAACCCAACCGCAGAAAACCCATGAGATGGAGACTGCAGCTCTGGAACAAAACTCACACGGACAGGATAAATCACAACATTGGTGGACTAAACGCATGTGCGGGGGGGGGGGGGGGGGGGGGGGGGGGGGGGATAGCTATAGCCCTGCAGAGGGCTATAGCTATCTCCTGAGGTTTGGCCCTAATAGACTGTAGTCAAGAGAGACACTTCTGGAAGCCACATGAGTAAAGTAAAGAAAGGGTTTCAATCACAACTTCTTGGAGGAAATTAAGGATATTGAAAACCCCAAATTAAGTTTTGGGTTTCAATATCCAGAGCATTATGCATGTGTGAATTTCTTTGGTATGTCCTGCTATGCATTTTACAGCATTAAGTAACCACTTTTTTCCTATACCCATGCAAACTGTGCCCTCAAGATAACTTGAACGTGAAATACATACGTTTCCCACTTTATGACATAGGCAGGGACACATGGGGATATTCCCTACCACTCCAAGGTGAGTATATCCTCCAGATATGTGAGTGTAAGAAGCTGATCACTTTGTTTGCAGTATGGGGCTGGTATTAGTATGCATCGTTTGTGGCCATCAAGGTCAATGTAGGCACTTACACAGAGTTTTGATATCCTGAGTACAAAAAGACACCAGGGGAAATAACATAGAGACTGTCAGGGAACAGAGAAGCGCAATCAATTTGAGACTTCTCTGTTGTGCTGGTATGTTCCATGTATTTTATCCAGGTTTTTCTTGATTGTGTACTATGTATGATAAAAAAATATATATATTAATGTTTAAACGTTTTCTTTTATTGTGCTATGTTAATGCAGAATCTGCAATTAAATAGGTGCAACGATTATACTCCAAATATGTTATTGCCCACTTTAGCAAGGAATAAAAACACATTCCCAATCATTGGTCGTTAAGTTAACTATTAAAATAATATAATTACATAATTAAATGCCTCACTCAAATCCATGAAAATTGTACCTCTCATCGTTTGCCGCCATCTTCAACTGAGCTTTATATCCCTCTGTCCTCTTACTGACCTCAACTGTGGTGTGTGTGGAAAAGTCCCTCCAGAATGGCTCGAACACTCACTGGATTTTTTCTCCAATGCGCTGAAATATCCAGAGACCCTGCTGGGCGACAATGTTGGCAGGAGCATCAAAACACAACTAAAAACCATATTTCCTCCTCAGATCAAGCCGTAAAAGTAGTGTCACTGAATGTGGAAGCAACGCCGAGTGCCACTTTGTGTTTCTGATGTCAACATTACAGAGACCGCTGGTGGTAACGGTAATGGTGTGTAGCACTCCCACCATGTCAGCTATCGGTACATCGTTCAGTACCGGCCCAGTCCCCCTCTACAGCTACAGTGTGTCAGGGCTGTGAGTGAACACTTGGGAGTGTACACTGTGTCATGTGTCTTGGTTACATGCCTCCAGCAGGAATGCAACAGCTTATTGTTTCAGCGGCCCCTGCACACTCGACCACCCGCATCGCAACTTTAGAAGGGCCCGGGACGAGGTGGGAAAAGTGTTGTTGGCAGCAAAAAAGAAGAAGAAATGTTTTTAAACATCTTGTACAGCAGAGATGGGGTGCTGTGTAGAACAAGAGTTGTTACCAGCTGTCCAATTTGCTGCAGGATATAATCATTTCTGTCCTGACGCAGTGTTACCACGCAATGCATCGACTATCTTGTCTAATGAGAAGCAGTGGGGGGGGGGGGGGGGCTTAATACACTGTAAACATGAATAAAGATAAACTCCTCAATACACACACATAAACACAGTCTCACACACACGCACACACACACACAAACACAGTCACACATACACACACACATTGACACAGTCGCACACGCACATACATAAAAACATACACACACACACACATAAAAGCACACATCACTCATGGGTAGACTAGAGACACATTCATGGTTTTCTTGTGCTTATTTAATATGCGGCCTGATCCGCCAGGAGCCACCTACATGTTCTCACTCGCACGTCGTTCACGTCCACAGCTTGTCTCTTTCAGGAGCAGCCATCAGTATTGTAAATGATCGGGGTCTAAATGAATGGGATCAAGACATGGCATGAAGGGGTATGCATTCCTGGGGGTCAGTCACATGAGTTCTGTTGACCTACTGACGTCAAGAAAAAGTTGTTGCTTTAAGGACGGGAGCAGATTCATAATTTCAATATTACTATTCCATGGCTGTCTAAAAGGCTAATTGTAAACCCTGTGGTGTTTTTTGTTGTTGGTTTTCCAATTTAATCAAAAAGTCTATGCTGTTGTGATTCAGAAAAAAAAGCTAATGAACAGAGATCCCTGGTGGCTATGAAATCTATATTTCCTGCATAAGTAACAACAGTCATGGCGTATAACCTTTTAGAGCACTTGCTAATACATTTCATGATCTCTCACTATGAACATGAGCTCTTTAAATTCCGCATACTTTGCAGATATAATTGAAATGAAAATGAAACCACATTATTTAGTTCATCATTGACGCCGCAATGCTGAGAAGCAATTTCACAAAGCTATGATTTGCTTGCTGCCAATTGCAAAGTTTTGTTTGCTTGACGATGAAAGACCCCTCTTTATTCAAGAAGACAGAACATTAGTTAGTTAAAGGGCCTCTATTTTGTGAGTGTGATTAGCCATTTCAAAATCTACCCTCTAGTGACATCACAAGTGTGGGTGTCCAGGTGTAGGTGATGTCACTAGAATGAAATTATACAGCTAACGATACGGAACCACAATATACATATGAATAGTAAATAAGCCAAGGAATACATAAGAATAGTGAATAATTTATGGTTTATATGAATAAACCATAAATAAATAAAATACAGAGCAAATCATATAGCCTAAACAGACTGAACACAAACCGAAAATAAGCGTGATTCAACATTATCCTTAAATATGCTGAAGGTTTAAATAGGCTACGTGACTGTGTGACTTTTAAAGTCAAACATCTCTTGTCAGGTGTCTCAACTTTTCAGCTCTCCGGTTTGTCCCTTCAAGCTGCTGGGATCGCAACATGTAGCCTACGACCTGAGAGCAGTCGCTGAATCAAAATGAAAAGAGTAATGACGCAAACCATCCCTTTTCATGGTTAGTGCCCGTGGTGTGTTTCAGTGAGTTGAAAGAGTCGGAAATGAATACAGGGGGTTATAGGTTGGTTTCATTTTTGTTTCTTCTTTTTTTAAATTGTATTGATTCCGGTGACTTCCCTCCTACTGTTCTCATGGTAATGAGAGAGAGAGCTGAGATGTAGGCTACCGATGTTTTTAAATAGTGTAGCTTCGCTGATCGCACAGCTGAACAGCCGTCGTCTCCATGATATACTGCATTGCGCGCCACGGAATCTGAATATATATTTTTGGCGATTTGATCATTGTGACAGGTTAATAGCCAATTACAGTATCTCCCCTAAGTATGATTAGTTTCCCAAAGTTTCAGGATCAAATTATTATTTTATTTTAATTGCTGATTGGTGAGTCAAATGTGTCAACTTTTAATAGGCTCCAGGAACAAGTAAAGCAACTATTTCTCAACCGCACACGATTTATTAATTCATACTTCATGTTGATTTGAGAGAAAAATATGCGGCTTCATTTCAGACAGGAACAGAAATAATTTTGAGACCTGCACTGGGGAAAGACTGCAATGAGGCATGACCCTGTTTTCCTGACAACAGTGGAACTGGTGTTGATTCTATTCAAATGCTTTCTGTTCAAAGAAACCATAGCTGCAATTTGTCATTGTCTCCAGTGTGGTATGTGTATATATACATATATATATATATATATATATATATATATATATATATATATATATATATAAGGGATGTTAACAATATCGTTTCTGTCAGAAAATCGATGTGGTTGGTTAAATTTAAATGTATCAAATAAACTATTGTCATGGCTATATTTAAAACATTGTTCTTATAGAGCGTAACAGTGACCGCCCCCTTTTTAACAGCTCCGGTGCCGGAAGTAAATTTCCCATGCATTTATCTCGTCCACTTTTCATGGAATCCTTATAAAAAGAGTATTAAGCCTTTAACCAATAAGCCGATCGTTCGTTATGGTAGTCGTGACCATATTATGTTTGATTCGGGATGAGTAGTTCCTCACTCGGTCAACAAAATAATGTAGGCCTACACAGTCTTGTACCTTTGCCTTTTCTTCCGTTTTCCAAATTCTTTTTATGCCCGAATCAAACATAATATGGTCACGACTACCATAACGAACGATTGGCTTGGTTAAAGGCTTAATACTCTTTTTATAAGGATTCTACGAAAAGTGGACGAGATAAATGCATGGGAAATTTACTTCCGGCACCGGAGCTGTTAAAAAAGGGGCGGTCACTGTTACGCTCTATTTGTTCCTATTATAGCCTATACGTGGCTGGTGGTCGCTTCATCTTTTATGATATATTTCTGTATCATTGCCCTTGTAAAGCACTTTGTGACTTCTGTCTGTGGAAAGCGCGATACAAATAAAATGTAGCTTACTTACTACAGGCATAGAAACTACTGAAAGTTGCATTATTTCATCATTACAATATACCGTACCATTTCAACAAGAACAGAGAAAAGTGTTTAGCCTACTATTCAAGACTATTGCATAAGAAAACATACAAAAGTTAGACCCTTATCTAATGTTTGTCCCGGCACCATTTTATTTCTATCTTAGAAATATATAATTGGAAACCAGGTTACTTTGTAGTGGCCATTACAATAAAACAGGGAAGAATAAACAAATATTTTTCATAGAAAGTAAAACAAAAGAAAAGCCTCAGCCCATGCTATGCTTTGCACTTTACAACAGCAAATTATCCCTTCTAGATATGCTCATTTCAAAGCCAAGAAAAAAAGAAACACAACAATTAAGACAAAAAAGTTTGGAGTTGCTTTATTATAACCCCCTTTTCTGGATGAGGCTGGATGGGGTCAGCACCCATGTCCAACCATCCTAAATAATGAGCAAAAATAGGAGGCTGTGGACACCGCTTCCATGCATCAGAGCTCTGGCAACAATACGTAAATTACAATTTAGCAGGCTGTACCGAGAGAGTCCTCGTAATTCAGATACAGATAAACAATGGTAATTCATGGTAATAGCCCTCCAATAATTAGGACAACACAGTATGTAGTATGTACAAATTCATTTATTTATTCGCTCTCGCTCTCTCCTCAATATACATACTGCCCTGTATTCCTTCCTAAGAATATACACTACAGTGAGTTAGCACTACCGTTGTTTGAATTACATTTTCCATAAAGTTAGTGCAATTCAAATCTCAGATGTGTGGACCGATGGGGGAATTTCATGTTTACGATAAACAAATCAAAGATGTTGAACTGCATGGACAGTTCTACATCGACAGGAGCCAACGGTTTCCAATTTTTCTATCGTCATATTTCATTCATCTAAGTATTAGTGGTCAGGCATACATTGTTTATAAGACACCGTGCTCAGATGTTGGATCGTTGTGTGACTGATGCATTTACTTTCTAGAACTCATATGCAAAGATGATAGGCAAGATGTTGAGACAAAAGAAAAGACAAACCTGTGGTGATACTGATATATACGTATATACATCCAAACATTTCTGACAAACAGGTTGTGTTACACCATGGATTTTGAATACATTGGCTTCACGCACTTTAAAGGAACACTTCACCCATTTGCATTAAACGTTGCATCGTTAGAAACCCAGTCATTATTTTTGAATGGTCGTGCAACATTCACTCATTTTCCCCTTGAGACGGGAGAAATCCGTATTTACCTCTCACACTTCCTAGTTCAAATGACGTAAAACGACGATTTTTGCGTCATTTGTACTAGGAAGTGTTTTGGGGGGGGGGGGTTCTAGTGACGCAAAAATCGTCGTTTTACGAGAAATACATATTTCTCCCGTCTCAGGGGAAAATGAGTGAATGTTGCACGACCATTCAAAAATATGACTGGGTTTCTAACGATGCAACGTTTAATGCAAATGGGTGAAGTGTTCCTTTAAGTATAGCCGTCCAATGCAATATTTTCAGTCAGACAATAAATCAAAGTGTTCTTTGACAATAGAGTCTATCACGTTTCTCAAGTTGTCAGTTTACCAAAACGAAAGAAAGAAACTGGGCAAGAAAGCTAAAAAAAGACAGAAAGAAAGAAGGTCCTTTAAAAAGAAACAAGAACCATTTGAGAGTGTACTTTCTTATCAAAACAGGCATGTGCACGGACGAGGGTGGGTGGACGCAATGACCCAAAGCTGCTGGCCAGACACAGATCAGAAGATCAGTTCTACTACTAGCGGAAGAAGGTCTGCTCCAAGCCAAACACGGCTGGCTCGGTCCCCCCTGTTGTGAAATATGGTGGGTGAGGTCAGCCTTTATTAAATAGATCCTGCCCCTTGTGTTATGTTTCCCCTGAGTGACTGCCCACCTGAATGTCAGTGCGTGTGTCCGTTATCAATACATATTTTATCCTCAGGTTGTTTTTTCCGGGGGACATTTTCTATCCTGGGGTCATGCAGATGACATTTTGAATTGAAAAGCAAAAGAAGCAGAGAGACACACAGACCGGTGCGCACACACTGAAAGTCAAACCAACGGCACAAGAATATCCGAGCAAAGGGAGAGAGATATGGACACACGTAAGCACACAGAGTCGCACGCAAACTCTCTCTCACGCACACACCTAGCGGAGAGACTTACACGCATGCACACACACACACACACACACACACACACACACACAGACCGTCAACACATACCGTATAAAGAATATCATCCTTGTTCTAGCTGTCTGGTTTTAGCAACAGACAGCGAAATGCGAAAACCAGACGGAGACAACGTTGAACCGGGAAAGTATTTGGTGTCATGGTTGGGTTCAGGAAGCTTTAGCTCTCTTTACACCACAGCGATGATGAGGTCATCCAGATATCTCTCCTTGTCACTCAGAGAGGCCTTTCTCCAGTCCTGGATACCTTACCTCCTGACAATCATTATATCCATCTCTCTCTCTCTCTCTCTCTCTCTCTCTCTCCCTCTCTCTCTCTCCCCCTGTATCCTTTCTTCTCCTTTCTCTCTCTCTTTAGCACTCTGACTTCTTTCTTTGTATGATGTATTCTCCTCATTGGTGGAGAGATGTGTAGAGGAGCAGGCCGTGCACAGTGAGCACTTATAACAAGGCTCTTCTTAACACTTACTGTCACTGCTTCTCAGCCGTTCTCCGACGGAGCAGCCTGTTGGATGGAAAGGACCCAATTAATCTATCTAGCCCTCTTTCTCTTTTACACGCACATGTACACGTGCACAGTCTCACACACGCACACAGACACACAGTCCAACACGCACACAGTCTTACACGTACACACACACATGCATATGCACACACACACACACACACAATTAATTATAGTAGTTGTGTAATTATGACGTGCAATTAAAAACACTGCAGTGTTTATGCATTGCAATTTAAAAGTGTGTTTTAATTTGCTCGTTTATTATTCAGTTCGTCATCTGTGCAGGTGGACAGGAACAACCTTTAGCCTACTTCTCTAAACTCCTTACATGTTAATTACTTTCCCTTAACCCACTTCAACCCTTTCAATCAATCTATGTGTTTAAAACTCTCTCTTTCTGTCTACATCTTTCTATTTGTCTTTCTTTCTGTCTCTATTACTTGCTGTCCCTCTCTTTCTTTCTAACTGTCTCTATAACACACTCTGTCTATTGCTCTACAACTCTCTTACTGTCTCTCTCTCTTTGTGTCTCTAACTTGCTCTATCGTTATCCATCTTATATGTACCATGTTATTTACTCTGTCTCTATCTCTGTTTCTCTAACTCGCTCTATCTTTATTCCGCTCTATGTACCATGATATCTACTCTGTCTCTCTATCTCACTCTCTTACTGTCTCTTTAACTCGCTCTCTTTATTCCTCTCTATGTACTTTATCTACTCTGTCTTCATCTCTCACTCCCCAGCTCCCTTTCTCTTACTGTCTCTTTACCTTGCACTCTCTTTGTTTTGTAACTCTCTTTATCCCTCTTTATGTACCATGTCAGCTACTCTCTCTCTCTCTCTCTCTCTCTCTCTCTCTCTCTCTCTCTTAATGTCTCTTTAACTTGCTGTCTCTTTATTATTTTATATGTACCATGTTCTCTATTCTGTGTCTATCTGTCTCCCTCCCCATCTGTGTTTGTTTCTGCTCTTCTGCCCATGCAGTGTAAAAGTAATTAAACTCTCATCAAAGCAGTTTACGGTTGATGCATAATTCAAAGGGGGTGAAATCTAGTCTTTTAAATCGCATATTCACATTTCATGAGGGGAAAAAAAGTTGTTTGTATATTATTCATAGGATGATTTAATTTTAACGATGCATGCCATATCGCAAATGATACTTTCATGAGTGGATTTGTACCAATGTAGATATGACCCCCTCTCACTGGGTGTGTGCATGTGTGTGTGTTTGCTCACATTGGTTGGTGCATGTGGGTGGACAGCAGCTTGTGTCCATGCATATTAACGCCACATATTGGATGTATTTCTCCTGTGTAAAGATACCAGAGGGAGTGTATGTAGATGTGTTCTTGTATAAGCCGGCATTCATGGGCCAAGAATCCACACGCGACACATAGACACAACCTCATTCACGAATGATCTGATGTTTTCACACTGTCATAAAGTCAGAAAAAATACATCGTAACCAAAACATCGTAACCCCTTTCAACTGTGTTCAATATTAGGGTGACCAGACGTCCCTATTTTCCGGGGACCGTCCCCATTTCTGGTGGCCGGTCCCCGGCTGGAGCTGTCCCCGGGCAAAGATTCTAGCTTTCTCATGAATATTAATGTCGAGACAATTGGTAATTAGTCTTGGGTAAATCTGATGAGGCTGTGAGGTGACCTCGCTATACAGGGGTCTATCTATCAACTTTATACCATTGGCAGGCACGACCGATCATAAACAATAGGCTATCAATACAATATAGAACGATTCCTTATTCGAGTAACCTACTTTGGCTTGTTTTTGTCTGGTTTAGCAAAGTTTAAAACACATCATCGTAAACTTTTGGGTACGTACTGCCCAATATTTTACTACAGTACTACATTTACCTGGATAAGAATAGGCAAAATGTAGATTTTTTTTTTTACATTTCAGAAATAATATTTTATTTTTTCAGTTATTTTGTTGAGAAATGGACCGCCAAACTACAAATGTCCTGCTTTTTTCATTTCAGAAATCTGGTCAACTTATTCAATATTCCATACTGAACAATACATTATATAATAAGGTTTTAAAAAAGCCTGGTAAAAGCGGATGAGGATATTCTCTTTGTGGAGTAGTTGAATGGACACTGGGTTCTTGAGTGCACATTTAATAAGATATGAACAGGAATCTATAAGGAAACCCCCATAAGTCTGCAGTCAGCAACGTCTTTCTTTGTTCTCTCCTGGGTTGCACATGGGAGAAGTTTGATTTCAGGGCTTTCTGCCAGAAAGGGCTTTCTGCCAAACCCTAAACCTAACCAAGTAGTTGTGTTGCCTAAACCTTACCAAGTAGTTGTGTTGCCTAAACCTTACCAAGTAGTTGTGTTGCCTAAACCTAACCAGGTAGTTGTGTTGCCTAAACCTAACCCAGTAGTTGTGTTGCCTAAACCTAACCCAGTAGTCGTGTTGCCTAAACCTAACCCAGTAGTTGTGTTGCCTAAACCTAACCCAGTAGTTGCCTAAACCTAACCCAGTAGTTGTGATGCCTAAACCTAACCCAGTAGTTGTGATGCCTAAACCTAACCCAGTAGTTGTGATGCCTAAACCTAACCCAGTAGTTGCCTAAACCTAACCCAGTAGTTGTGTTGCTTAAACCTAACCCAGTAGTTGTGATGCCTAAACCTAACCAAGTAGTTGTGTTGTCTAAACATCAAGGGCGTTATCATCTCTTTAATATTGAGGGAGACGTTGATTGTTGACCGGGGGGGGGGGGGGGGGGGGGGGGGTGCAGGCGGAACATTTGAGCGGGGGGGTGCTGGCGGAACATTTAGGTTGCGCGATTGTTGAGCGGGGGGGGGGGGGGGGGGGGGGGGTGCAGGTGGAACATTTGAGCGGGGGGGTGCTGGCGGAACATTTAGGTTGCGCGATTGTTGAGCGGGGGGGGGGGGGGGGGGGGAATATTGGGGGGGACAATCACCACCTATCCGAACCTTGAGGGGGACATGTCCCCCCCGTCCCCCCCACGAAATACGCCTATGCTAAACATAACCCAGTAGTTGTGTTGCCTAAACCTAACCCAGTAGTTGTGTTGCCTAAACCTAACCCAGTAGTTGTGTTGCCTAAACCTAACCCAGTAGTTGTGTTGCCTAAACCTAACCCAGTTGTGTTGCCTAAACCTAACCCAGTAGTGTTGCCTAAACCTAACCCAGTAGTTGTGTTGCCTAAACCTGTAACCTGTAATAATAATAATACATAGAATTTCTATTGTGCCTTTCAATGACCCAAGGACGCATACAAGAGGGCGAAGAGACAAACGGGGGGGGGGGGGGGGGTGACAACAAGGGCAAGGGGATGGGGTGGAATACGGGGGGGGGGGGGGGACAGGACAGCAGTTATGGGTAGGAGAGATCGTAGGCTTGGGAGAAGAGGAAGGTTTTCAGACAGGATTTGAATGTGAGGAGTGAGGGTGAGTCGCGGACAGGTTGGGGGAGAGGTTTCCAGAGTCGGGGTGCTGTGCGGCAGAAGGCTCTGTCGCCGAAGGATTTGAGTTTAGATCTGGGTAGTGTGAGGGAGAGAGTGGAGGAGGATCGGAGGGCACGGGTGGGGCGGTGGGGGACGAGGAGGTCAGACAGGTAGGGGGGGGGGGCTAGGTGGTGGAGGGCTTTAAAGGTGAGGAGGAGTATCTTGAAAGTGATGCGCTGTTTGATGGGGAGCCAGTGGAGAGAGTGGAGAATGGGAGTGATGTGTTCACGGGACCGGGTGTGGGTAAGGAGGCGGGCAGCAGAGTTCTGGACCAGTTGTAGTCTATGGAGGGAGTGAGAGGTGATGCCAGTGAGGAGGGAGTTGCAGTAGTCGAGACGGGAGGAGATGAAGGCGTGGATGAGGGATTCAGCAGCAGGGGGGGGAGAGGCAGTGTCTGATTTTAGCGATGCGGCGGAGGTGGAAGTAAGAGGTCTTGACGATGGAGCTGACGTGGGGATCAAAGGATAGGGTGGGGTCCAGGATAACGCCGAGATTGCGTGCCAGGGGGGAGGGTGTGATGGTCGAGGTGCCGATGGTGAGTGAGATGGGTCCGGTTTTGTTGAGGGTGGATTTGGTGCCTATGAGGAGGAGCTCTGTTTTATCGCTGTTGAGTTGGAGGAAGTTGTGGGCCAGCCATGATTTTATTGTAGCGACGGAGGTTTCGATGTGGGTGAGGGGAGGGTTTTGGGTGGATTTGGTGCTGATGTATATCTGGGTGCCGTCGGCGTAACAGTGGAAGTCCAGGTTGAGTGAGCGGATGATGTGACCAAGGGGGAAGAGGTAACAGATGAAGAGGAGGGGTCCGAGGACTGAGCCTTGCGGGACCCCCTGCGTGACTGGGGAGAGGGTGGATGTGTGACCAGAGAGGGAGACGAACTGTTGCCTGTTGGTGAGGTAGGAGGTGAGCCAGTCGAGTGCAGTGCCCTCAACACCCTGTTGGCGCAGCCTGTGAAGGAGGATGGAGTGGTTCACAGTGTCAAAGGCTGCGCTGAGGTCGAGGAGTAACAGGATGTTGAGGGCACCTGAGTCAGCAGAGGTGAGGAGATGGTTTATGACTTTGACAAGGGCGGTTTCGGTGCTGTGGAGTGGGCGGAATCCAGACTGGAGGGGTTCGTAGAGGTTATTGGACTGGAGATGGGTGTGGAGTTGGGTGGCGACGATGCGTTCGGCGGTAGTTGGAGAGGTTGGCTGGGTCAAGGGTGGGCTTTTTGAGGATGGGGGTGATGGAGGCGAGTTTGTAGGCAGTGGGAAAGTGACCAAGGGATAGAGACTGGTTGAAGAGGGTGGTGAGGTGAGGGAGGAGGACAGGGAGGAGGCCTTGGTTAGGGTTGTTGGGAGGGGGTCAAGAGAGCAGGTTGTTGTCTTGGATGTGGTGATGATGTCGAGGATGTGGGAGGAGTCGACAGGGGAGAAGTCGGTGAGAGGAGGGAAGGGGGGGAGGTCAGGGAAGGGGGGTAGGTATGGTGAGGGAGGAGAGGTGGGGGAGGAGGAGTTGCTGACGGTGGCAGTCAGGGAGCTGTTGATTTGGGAGATTTTGTTGTTGAAGGCGAGGAGGAAGGAGTTGCAGAGGTCGGGGGAGGAGGGTGGGATGATGGCCGGTGGCTGGAGCAGCTTGTTGACGGTGTAACTGTAATCAGTTTCTGAGAGCCACGCCCCCTCCTATATCTCTCTACACAAAGAGCCACCCCCCCCTCCTATCTCTCCCCTACAGAGAAATCCACCACCCACACCTCCATAATCTTTCCATGTCTACTTGCACTCATTCTGCTGACCACACTCAGCTCAGTGGCCAAATTCTGTTGATCCTGACTCATGTATTTTTAATGTAAGCCTCTGCAAATGGAGATTTACATTTGACATTGAATGTTGTAGTGCCATGCTTGAAGGCTTATACATACTGTTTGGCATATCTGGGTCCCTTTCAGTAAAAAGCTGGAGATGACCAGGTTACATGTCAAATCTGCCCTCTTAACCCATAATTATTTCTGCCTCAACTGTTTATAATGTTATCATTTACTGTATGCAGATATATTTTACATTTTAGTATTCATATTTTAAAAAAAGTTTTATGTCTTTTTCATTATTGCTGTCTCGTACTTTCCTCCAGGAGACCCTAATTTCCCATCTGGGATTAATAAAGTACATCTTATTTTATCTACCTGATGAAGTTAAACAATTCTCTAAAGTGCTCTTTAAAAAAGGCATGGAGTGAAATGATGAGCCACTAAAAGCCTCCTCACTCGATGTCTATGTGCTATTAATCTTCTCTGAGGAGCTACATTTCTCTGGGCACTTTGTCTTTTGAGTCCAGAGCAGGGCCGTGCAGAGACCCTTTGAGGGGCAGGGGCTCAAAATCAAAAATGGGAGGATTTCTATTGCGGGGGGGGGGGGGGGGGGGGGGGGGTGCTACCGGAGGATTTCTGTTGCGCGATTGTTGAGCGGGGGGGGGTGGTGGTGGGGGGGGGGGTGCTACCGGAGGATTTCTGTTGCGCGATTGTTGAGCGGGGGGGGTGGGGGTGCTACCGGAGGATTTCTGTTGCGCGATTGTTGACATTTTTATTGATTCACATTTTAATGTTTAATTGTTCATGTGTAATTTTACAACGCATAGAAAATTTAAATGACCGCTCAAAAGGGCACTTTGGTCCTTCAGAGGGAAAAGGGCAGGGGCTCGGGCACCCATAGCCCCCCCCCCTCTGCACGTGCCTGGTCCAGAGACCGTAGCTTTAAACTCGGGTTCACAATAATAATAGCTTGTATTTATTTATTTATTGTATTATTTTTAGTACCCAAGTAGCAAAACACACCCAACTGATATATACGAAAGAACAAAGCTTGACAACCTCACAAACTTTAAAGGCTAAAAGCCTTGCTGAGAAGAAAAGGAAATGTCCATAGTGGCTTTTTAAAGAGATGAGGAGGAGTTCCTAAGGGGGGAGTTAGGGTTGGATGATGATGGGAGAGGGGGGGGGTGTACTGCCTGAGCCTGATGGATTCCATCCAGATGTTTTCAGGGACTCTGACTACGACCCCATTACTGGGATCAAAACGTTGGGTGATGAAGACGCAAATTAGGGTCTCTGCCACAGAACCAATTACTGAAATATGTATTTGGACTCAAAACTCCATCTTTAATCGCAGTTTCCTGATTTAGTCCATGTTCTTGCCGGACCCCAATACTCAATAGAGGTGAAAAGTACAAAAAAGTAGAAGTACTGTTACTTTGATGAAATTTTACTTTAGTAGAAGTAAAATTACTGGTGTAAAAATCTACTTGCGTAAGACTACAAAGTAGCTAATTTAAAATGTAAAAGTTACGTAATTCATTTTTTTTTGGGGGGGGGGGGGGGGGGGGGGGGGGTTATATCATCATATTATCACCATGCAATAAAAAAGAACAAAAACATATATAAAGCTCAAACTAGGTTCTTTTTTTTTTATTAATCCTCAACTTCAACCAAATCCAATGGGGTTTCAGTTGGATTGAGGTCTGCAGAAGTGTTTTCCAACTCATCCGTCTCCATCTCCTTTGTGATTAAGCAGCAGCTTAATCACAACGTTAGCTGCAGTTAGCTACTACTACTATCCCATAAACCCGGAGGGTCGTTGGGGCACCACAGACGATCTGTTGACCAGCTCTCTCCATCCCTCTCTGTCCTCGGCAGCTCTCATTGCCTCACTGAGTTTCAAGTGAGTCCATTCTCCGATGTTATCTTCCCATCTTTTCTTTTGTCTCCCTCGTCTCCTTCCACCTTGTACGGTTCCTTGCAAGATGGTCTTTGCAAGGCCTGAGGATCTGGTGATGTGTCCGTACCACCTCTGTTTCCGTTTTTTTAACAGTGGTAAGCAGGTCATCACGTGAGCCGATGGCTTTGCTGATCTTTTGCCGAACTTCCTCGTTTGTGACATGTTGGGTGTAGGAGATACCATGAGTCTCCTGTAGCATCTCATCTCCATGCTCTGTATTCTCTTCTGTAGCTCAGCTGTAAGGGTCCAAGTTTCGCAAGCATATAGGAAGATTGAGTTAACAAGTGAGCGCATCAGTCTCACCTTTGATGCCAGACTGATGTTTTTGTCTTTCCATATGGGCTTGAGTTTTGCCAGAGCAGCAATTGTTTGAGCAATTCTAGCAAGGACTTCCTGTTTGGATCCTTCATTGGACACGATTGCTCCGAGGTATTTGAAGCTGGATACCGTGTCCAGTGCCTGTCTGTTGACTTTGATGTCTGAGAGGATGCCCCTGTTGTTGTTGGTCATCATTTTGGTTTTTTCAGCATGGATTTCCATTCCATAGGCTCGGGAAGTGGTGTCAAGCCTTTCAACTAGGCTGGCAAGTTATTTTTCTTCTCCAGCTAGTCCATCAATGTCATCCGCAAAACGGAGGTTGGTAATTGGTCTGCCTCCTATGCTGACAGTTCCTTCATGATCTGCTAGGGCATCCGTCATGATACGTTCCAGACAAATATTAAAGAGAATGGGGGAGAGAAGGCATCCTTGGCGCACTCCAGTTGTTGTCCTGAACCAGTCTCCGATAACTCCATTGTAGAGAACTGTGCTGGTAGCTTTGT